>JAJKFL010000012.1:26724464-27199464 GCA_021186555.1 Reticulitermes speratus
AGGTTTTTGCTCTTATTTTCCAAGTTTGTCGCTCGATTTCGATAAAAGCCGGCATTTAACATACCCACTGGTTACTGTTCAGTAGGTATGGATTTGATTAAAATCGGTTCTTGGAAAACTGTACTTTACTGCCTGGTGTAAATAGTTATTTCATTGAATTTGTAAGTTTGTCGCTTGATTTCTGTGAAACACTGCATATAACGTCTCCATCAAACTATGGAAACTACAGTATTGGTCAATTGATAAACGTATTCATTTGTTATTTTAATTGTGTCGTATTAAAATATAACACTACCAACTTCATCGATTTGAAAAAAACTATATTATTAAAGTCGCACCAACAGCGCGGAAACTGCTGTTGTTTTTGTGGCTGCAAGAATTGTGTTGGAAACAATGAGGCACCAAGGTTATAAATAACTCAGTATGAAATGTTAATAAAGAGAACCTGTCAACAGAGCTCTTTGTTTGGGATTAAACTTAACTACAGCAACATTTTTCGGCTCGAGGTGTGCAGACATCTTCAGGATGTATCTACAAACTATATAGGCCTCAGGAGGGATAACATTAAACTGTACTATATTAATGAGGGGCGGGATAGCTCAGTCGGTACGGGCTGGACGGTCCGTGGATCGAATACCGATGGGGGCGAGATTTTCAGCACCCGTCCAGACCGGCCCTGGGCCCCACCCAGCCTCCTACACAATAGATACTGGGTCATTCCCAGGGGTAAAGCGGCCAGGGAGTGGCGTTGACCACCCACCCCCATCTAGCGTCGAGGTTAAAGAAAGAGTAGAGCTATACCTCTACTCCCCCTCTGGGCCTTCATGATCTGTTCTAGGGTGAACTTTTCCTTTAACTATATTAATATCACCTAATAGGATATTTAAGTACTGGCGCCTAACAGAAGACACAAGTGCGTGGTTGTTTGTGTGGGTGTGTGGTTTCTATTCGGATATTAGATATTTCGAGCTTTTGCCATGTCCTGCTTTGGCCAGTGAAGGATGCCAGTTAATATGGCTGCTGTATGCAGTGACACTTTTTGTGTGTCAGATACAGTACAAACCTATACCAGTTTATGATCAGTTGTACTGAAATTATTAGTTTTAATACAAGTTTCTACGTAAATATGGCGGGTAATAACGTGTTTTAACAAACAGATATCCGGAAAATTGTGGAACATGACAGGAAATTGTAAAGTCATTTCAAAATCCAGTAATATACATTCAAACGTCAGCTTACAATTACCCAGTCTTGCTACAAGCACTTGCAATGTATTTACAGCAGCTCCACATAGAAGCAGGCACCATTCACTGTTACACCCCTCGCCACGGTGAGGCACAGGACCTGGAGGGGGGATATGAAACCCTGCGTAATGCACAGGGTGTCATATCCACATCCGAGACACTAGTCCAGATAGGGATGTGATGCTATCTGGAATTCGTGTTTTCGAGCTAAAGTAATATCATACTGATGGAACACGGAATTTTAAAACCTTCATAACCTTACTTACATACTACCTTACATACTAACTTACTTACATACTACCTTACATACTAACTTACTTACAGACTACCTTACTTACATACATAGTAACTTACTTACAGACTACCTTACTTACATACTAACTAACATACATAGTAACTTACTTACATACTACCTTACATACTAACTTACTTACATACTACCTTATATACTAACTTACTTACATACAAAGTTACTTACTTACATACTACCTTACTTACATACTAACTTACTTACATACTAACTAACTTACATACTACCTTATATACTAACTAACTTACATAGTAACTTACTTACATACTTTTTTTTTTTGGGTGAAGGGCCCTCGCACCAAACCCTTAAGGCTAACTTACTTACTAATTTACTTATTAACTTAGTAAATTATTAATCCTGAAAAGGGCCATTTTGGCAATAAAACCGGCTGGTTTGCCGATGTGGCCCTACAGTTGGCTGGCGTGGCCCTGAAAGTGGCTGCTTTGTCCATAAAAGTGGACGGTTTGGCCCTGAAAAGGGCTGATGTTACAAGGCAAATGGCCGGCCTGGTGATCAGAATTTCCGGTGCCTGCGGTCGCGCTGGTGGTGGTGCTCAGTCTGTTCTGTCTGTCTGTGTCGGGGCCGTTGTTCCTGTGGACAGACCGTAAATATTGTAATTAGAACGGAACTGCCACCATTATGTAGGAGAGATGGTAAGAAATTGTAGTGACAGTGCTGGGGATGTTACGTGTGTGGTATAATTATTGTGATACGACGTTTTGGGGTGGACATGTTACGTGTGTGGTATAATTATTGATACGACGTGTTGGGGTGGACATGTTACGTGTGTGGTATAAATTATTGTGATACGACGTTTTGGGGTGGACACTCTGCCCACATGGTAAGGTTGACTGAATTCTAAAGCATCTACATGGGCCATGTTCAGTCACCCCGAAGATGGTGGGACAATGTTCCTCCGAAAAGTCGTAAAGACTTTACACTACACAGTGTGAGGGCCCATAAGACAATCATTTGAGAAGCATCTGCCGTGAGGACCGTAGAACGTACATAGGAACTTGCACAGTGCGGTTTGTGTGCAATTGTGAATATCTTACAGATCAAAAGATACGTGACAAGCAGTCAGATGTGTCAGTGGTTGATAGCGGGCACACACACACATATCTATGGCATTGTGTTGCCATAGCTTTGAACGGCAGGCTAAGAATTGGCAAGGTGGTGTAACTGTCATGCAGACTGCCCTGTGACAGACAAGACAGTCCGTAAATACTTCGCTGTCCGATGTTGGCATGTAGTACTTACGTTCAGTTGTTGGCGCAGCTGATCAACTGTGCGCTGCAGTGCTGCCGTCTCTTTATAATACTTGGATCTTAAAGCCGTCACCTGTGCCCTGGCATGCTGCAGATCGTCCCGTTTTTCCTGAGGAAGAATGTGACTGCATTGTACAGTAAACCGTGCACAGTTCGTTCAACATCAATATCACTCACACACATTCTTAAACTCAGCTTGGCCACACAAATTCCGAAATATGTAAAGTAAAGTACAAGTCACTATCTTTATGCGCATTCACATAATTGCGAAAAGCGACTGTTAGCTTATCATGTCTGTCTGTCTTTCCGCATGGAACAACTCGGCTCCTACTGGACGGATTTTCATGAATTTTTTTACTGGATTATTTTTTGGAAATCTGCGGAAAAAATTCAACTTTCATTAAAATCTGACAAGAATAATGGGTACTTTACATGAAGACCCATGTACATTTATGGTAATATGTAGCGCAATTCTTTTTAGAGTGAGGAATGTTCAGGCGAATGTTGTAGAGAAAATCAAAACACACATATAATTGAGCGAGATATTGCCATAAATGTACGTAGGTCTTCATGTAAAGTACTCGGTATTTTTGTCAGATTTTAACGCAAGTTTAATTTTTTCGACAGATCTTCAAAGAATATTTAAATATCAAATTTCATGGAAATCCGTCCAGTGAGACCGAGTTGTTCCATGCCGACAGACAGACGGACGGACAGGCAGACATGACGAAGCTCACAGTCGCCTTTTGGAGATTTGCCGACGTGCCTAAGAATTAATGACCTGCCTAAAGGTCAGTGATCTTGGAATTTAGCTGTCAAAATGAAAGTGGAAATATTACTTTGTAATGCAAATATATGAGACTGTATCTGAGAGCAGAATTTATTTCTGAAAGATTGGATACAGCATGTGTTACGTCAGTGCATTAGCTGCAAATGCTTAAATCGTTACACTGTTATAACTGCTATGACATGTGAGAAGTACCGCTCAGTGTGACACGATTGTCATCAGACGATGCTATGACAACAGGACCGTTAGTACTGCACTGTCTGCTGTGTACTGTACTTACCTTATAGGATTGCAACTCGTCGCGCATAGCACGATTCTGGCGTATCAATTCACGATGGTCGTCACGGAATTTCTTTTGTAAATGCTGTATTTGTTGTTCAGTGTCTTCCAAGATGTCGTCCATTGTTTTCTGTTGAAGGAAATGATAACTCAGTAATACTGCATGAACAATACGTACAACATATATGTCAAACACACCTCAGCCCGGCCACACAAACTCCCAAATGTAAATGCAGTAAAAAGGACAATTCGTGAGTTCACATTTGCTACTAACTATTGCCTTGTCTACCGGCTGCACAGCGACCGATCGGAGATTGATTAGTGGCGCGGTGAGACACCGTGCAGTTACTGACATAGAACAGACCGGCTGCCGGACACTTGCCACAAACCCAGTGCGTGCTGAGGTAAATTGTCCTAGGCGTGTATTAATATATAGCTTGTGCCGAGATTAAGAATACATGGAGCCATGCCTCTATTCCCTCTTTATATCTACCTCGCGCTTTTCTAAATTAAGCAGAATATATATTAAGTTACGGGTATATTAGCGTATGTTAAATTATATTAAACTCATCTTAATATAGCCACAGAGTATGATGCTGACGAAACAACTGTTTTGAGAGCCACCAACTTCACACCGGTGGATATCGATTTGAATGTAATCTGTCCTTGAAGAAGGGGAAGTCTGTTGGGAGACCTTAGCATAGGTGGAAGTACGAATGTTACTGACATCTATCTATCGCAGTTATCAAATTGCGTTTCATTAGCACCACAGAAACTAAGATGACAATATATTAACTGGGCAAATTTTTTAAATAATTGCTGATTTCTAAGCATTCAGAGCCTCGTTGGACTGCATAGACACTGCAGATGGAGGCAGCAAACTGCTACGAAACTTCAGTAACTTTATACTGAAGTTATGACTGGTTTGCAGAATGGTGTGACCTGATGGATTTGTAACTACACTGAGCCAGCTGAAGCTGTTTATATGTCTTCTGTTTCAACGGTTAAGATATTAAAGGTGCTTCCGTTTAGTAAACACGCACAGAATGTCTGACAGTCGGTTGTTAAGGAATGGTGTGGACTGATTTGTGCTAGGTCACGGTATATGTCATTGCTCGCAGTGTGCATTTGTGCTAGGTCACGGTATATGTCATTGCTCACAGTGTGCATTTGTGCTAGGTCACGGTATATGTCATTGCTCGCAGTGTGCATTTGTGCTACGTCACGGTATGTCATTGCTCACAGTGTGCATTTGCACAGCCGAAGGCGTGACTCTGATTAATACAGTCTGCTTTCAGTACTGCTTATTGAAACGTGCGTTAAAGAGTTTGGTGATATGATTGGATTAGGCAGGCTAAGGATAAAGTGAAGTGTTGGACCACATTGATATGACAGGCAGTACTCACGTTCTTAATTGCAATCTCTTTCTCGAGCCTTTCAACTGCACGGGTCAGATCTTCGTTTGAAGTTTCCAAACTGAAGATTGTCAAAGTCATCTCTTCCAAGTCCTCAGCACTGTGGGACAAATACATAAACTGTTAGTGCGCTGTAATAATGACACTGTTGATTTTGGGAAAATGAAAAATGAATGTGATGTCATGACAAATGTTGTGAGCGTGTTTTTTACTTAAGTACAGTATTTGAAAATGACTGTCAACGGAGTTTGAAACTGTCAGGCCTGAAAGGTGACATTAGTGTTATCCAACGTGATATTGTGCTTGGTCGCATTAGGCGAGATAAATGAAATGCAGCTACGTGTAAACACAAATATTTGTCACAATATATCAAAACAACCGTGCAGAATGTCTGAACTTACCTTGCCCTCTGTTCGCTGTGCACATCAATGTCAGCCTGTGTTTCGACGTCAGCATGAGGCCGAACTACTTGTGTGGCCACAGCTACACAGGGATTGGGCCTTCTGCAGGAGGTCGCTGGAAAGGTGGCAGCAGCTGGCAGATCATTGGCCACGCTCTCCTTTTTTAATAACATCTTCATTTGATCTGCGAGTTGTACAATTTGCGATTTGCACTCGCAGTCATCTGACCTGTAATGAGAGGAGAGGGTCGAGGCGGTTAGTGTTTTCTCTTAACCTCAGTGCTGCAATGTACAATTACTTTGATACGGAATACTTAAGTATTTTGCGTTGGATTTTTATTCTCACAGAACAAGGGCGTCACAGTCTTATTCTTAAACGTTTGTACACCTTGCATATGATAAATAATTTTTGTTGTTAAATGTTCAATATCTGCAGTGTCCAGAAGTAAATAACATAAACTCCGATCACCATTAATACAAATATATTAATATATTAACTTACCATTTTATGATTGGTTTCTCTGCGTAATTCCTTATTATTTTCTCCAGTTTGTCTACGTCAGACAGAAGGTCACACGGGGCTGCTGCTGTTTCGACGTCAGCATGAGACCGAACTACTTGTGTGGCCACAGCTACACAGGGATTAGGCCTTCTGCAGGAGGTCGCTGGAAAGGTGGCAGCAGCTGGCAGATCATTGGCCACGCTCTCCTTTTTTAATAACATCTTCATTTGATCTGCGAGTTGTACAATTTGCGATTTGCACTCGCAGTCATCTGACCTGTAATGAGAGGAGAGGGTCGAGGCGGTTAGTGTTTTCTCTTAACCTCAGTGCTGCAATGTACAATTACTTTGATACGGAATACTTAAGTATTTTGCGTTGGATTTTTATTCTCACAGAACAAGGGCGTCACAGTCTTATTCTTAAACGTTTGTACACCTTGCATATGATAAATAATTTTTGTTGTTAAATGTTCAATATCTGCAGTGTCCAGAAGTAAATAACATAAACTCCGATCACCATTAATACAAATATATTAATATATTAACTTACCATTTTATGATTGGTTTCTCTGCGTAATTCCTTATTATTTTCTCCAGTTTGTCTACGTCAGACAGAAGGTCACACGGGGCTGCTGCCATAGACATCGCCAGCTGCTCCTGTTACAAACAACACGTTGCAATATGAGCTATGTTGTTCAGAACAACAGATAATACGTGTACACTTGCAAGTAATGTATTGTGCTTTATTGTCACAAGATGCATGAAACGGAAATATAACACACAGATCAATTCCATGTTCCAAATTTTTTGTCACTGAGAATTGTGGACTGGTTTTGATGAACTTTGCACAATCTACAGTAAGACTTACTGAGAAGACTAAATTGGGTGTGTGTGTGTGCTCTTCAGTTGCAACCTGTATTGTACGTAAAGGACAATGAATTGTATCGCACTCTCCCCTCCCGAAAAGAAATGTTACGTTATAAAAGCTTGGATACATTTTAACTTTATTTTTATGAAATAATTTTATCAGTAATGCATCAGTACTAGAAAGTCCACTCTGTGTAGGGATTTTATTTGCGATTGTCGTCGCGTTGTCCTACTTATGAAATAAAGGATTAATTACTTACCTCCAGTTCCCGGATTCTCTGTTTCTGTTCCTCCAGGGCCTTCTCATACTTTGCAATTATACATTTTATTATCTTGTCATCGTACTGAGGACCACTGGAAGGAAATATATGAAGTATTAGTATCGTCTTATAACACGTAAAGATGTGGCACCTCGTGACGTACACTTTGTGTCTGTTGCAGTCAGACGTTACTGGCAAGACAATAAAAACACGCTGCATCGAATATTCAAAAACTACAGAAGATCAAAATACTTTTCAACTTTCATTCACCTCGGACATTATGATATGTAATTCTTTGTTAGGTCATTGTTATACACAGAGACGTGATAAAGACATGCTGATCACCAGTGACTGATCTGTGGTGGTTGGACAAACATACTGTACGATTGGGAATTAAATTACGACAGTAATTCCCATTTTTATTGCGAAGTGACCAACAGATAACACAGTTCTGCTAATGAACATAAATCACAGACAATGTTTTTATAGACTGATCAAGTGATTTAGAATTCCATTTCTACGTTCGTTATTCCAGAACTGCCAGTTTCTGCACACTGAGCCAGCTAAGGCCTGCAACTTGCCGATGTACAGTGCGCATGTCTCTGGTTACCTCAACACTGTGTGATCAACTGAGTGCAAACACAAATATCGTCTTGAAATAACAGCGTGTCAAAATAACCGCACTTGATAACCTACATTGATTTTATATGTTGTAACTTACCTGTTCTCCGTTTGGACAATTGCATCACCACTCAGGTTCATCTCAACCTGAGTGCTGGCTTCGTCTCTCAGGTACATGTCAACCTGAGTGCAGGCATCGACTCTCAGGCAGTCTGTACATGTTTCATCACAGACAGTCGCAGCATGCTGTAACATTGATCACAACGTGTGTAAGTTTGTGCCTTTATCAGTGGCAATGTTTGAATATTAATGTTATGTATTATTCTAATTATTACTTTCTATTTGCATTTCATATTCTCCACTTGCGTCCCTTTCCGTTCAATGACACGATGTTGTAGCTAAGTCCGGAATTGTTAGCTCTCCCTCTTATTAGTACATCCATTCTACCACTTTAAAGCCGAAAAAAACATCTCAGGCCCAGACGCAATTCGCTTAAAGGCACATATTTTCTCCGCATTGAAAACTGCTTGCTACCGTATAACATTATTCTAATGTACACCTGAATTCCGTCTGGTCATTCGGCCCCTAAACAATACTTCAAACTTTTACCATGCTTAGAAACGTTTAAGCAGTCGCCTAATTAAGCCATCGTGAAATATAAATACTTTTCTCCTCAAATATAATGAGTTTAATAATGTTAATTGCATATATCTGACCAATTAAAGGGGATAGTTCATTGATATTTGTGTAAAACTGAGGTCTGAATTTAGAGTTCGTACCGCGCTGTAAACACACACAGCACATAAAATCAGTGTGACACAACGTACAATATTTTAATGTCAATTCTGATGATGCACAAAAGTGTTGAAGCTATAAATCTGGCGTCCTAAAATGTTCATAAATGTACAAGCTACCTTTCTTGTGATCAAGAGATGTTCAACACTGCTGTGTTGATATGCGGCTTGTCACGCAGCCAGTAACATATCCCCATTTTAAAGTTAATATTTCTATACTTTGTACTTACGTTCTGGTTCTTCAAGATACCCATTTCCGTCAGTTTCGTGTATATCACTAAGAGGTGTGCTTTAAACCACAGAGCAAAAAACTTGTCACGTCTTCACGACTACGCATTTAACAACACACCACACAAGACTGCCAACCAACCAACCAAAGTGCTAACTAAGGGCGGAGACTTGCGCGGAGCGCAAGTCGACGTCCCTTGATCTGTTTAGCCATACCTGCGTTTTACCGCATTGCTGGACTCAATAACAGACTCTTAATTCTGAACTGGGGATTTTGCTTACGCTAACAAATTTAGGGTCTCGATTAAGTCGGGACCAGGCATACCAAAAGCTAAAGCTCTAAGAGCGTATACTTTTTCCAAGTGGGGGGAATACTTTGGTTGGGTGGCTCTCTGGGATTTGAACCCAGAGTGGCATTTTCACAAATAATTTCACAAAAAATTCAAAACCTACAAACGAATAATTTAGTCCTACCGGGGGGTGGGGGGTGCGGGCCGTGCCCCGGCTTTGTGTTATACCCTGGCATTCACCTTACAACTGAGGAAAATCACGGAAAACCTCAGTCAGGGTATTCGGAATGCGCCTAATTTTAGGTGCAGTGTCTGTTGGCCACTAAGGGCCTCGACACATTCACTGACCCATCCCCGTAGCTTGCGCTAGACGGACTGGGTCAGCCCTCGGTCAGCGCAGATATCTGCCGAGTTGCTGAGTTAAGGGGTTCCCCACACCAGCCAACCTAGAGTCGAAGCTCTCGGTTAGAACTCTGATGTGATCAGCAAAGAGAGGAACTCCCAAATCCTCGTGAATTTGCACGCTACTCATGTACCAAGGTGCACCAGTAGCAATGCGAAGACACTTGGATTGAAGAACCTGCAGCTTTCTGAGGTGGGTGCAGGCAGCAGACCTCCAAATGGGGCACGCATAGTCCATCATGGGCCGTATGAGCTGCTTATACAGCAGAACCCCGTTCCTGATGGACAGGCCGCTTCTCCTGTGAAGGAGAGAGCTAAGCAGACCCAGTCGTTGGGCTGCTTTCTTCTTGACCTGGACGATGTGAGGCGACCAGGTCATCCGTGTATCAAGGATCACTCCCAGATAACGGGCTGTGTCTACCCACTGGATTGGCTCTCCTAGGAACTGCACCGGTCGAGGCTTGGAGGACCTCCACCCTGCCTTCGCAAAGAGCATAGCATTGCTCTTTGAGACATTGATGGCGATCCTCCACGCCTTCAACCATCTCTCTAGATCACTGAGGTATGCTTCTAGGTAGCTAACAAGCAGAGCCGGGCTGCGGGACGTGGCAATGATTGCCGTGTCATCCGCGTACAATGCCAGCTCGACGTGGCGGGAAGGGACGGGCATGTCATTGACATACAGACTGAACAAGACAGGAGAGATTAGTCCCCCCTGTGCTACGCCAGCCCGCATGCCACGACGGGAGGATATGGCCGTTTGGAAGGACGCTTCGAACGTCCTGTTGTAAAGGTAGGAGGATATGGTTTTGACCAGGTAGGAGGGGACCACACAAGACTGGTAGCAAGCGAGCCTTTATGTAAACTAATTTCAGCAGATCGCCAGCCAGCAACCAGACTTGCTCCAGCGAGTAAACAAACGACCCTGGGTTGCAGATTGCAAGCAAGCGCGAGTTTACGTACATACGCATGCGCATGTGAGTGGGCTACACGTTCATCCATGATCATTTACGTCACCACACCACCTCACATCACGGATTACATAACTTGCTGCCACGGATGATTAATTACAAGGCCAGTGGTATTCAAGCTGCGCTTTACGGAAGCCTCGTTCAGCTTACACTGCGTTTATAGAAAATGTTTTCACCAACCAAATGCACTTGTTATAAAAACACTAAAATATTCTAAAAATGTTTGAGAAAAAGCCCCGACAAGTTTCGGCTCACTAATGAGCCAACCTCAGGGGGTCACAACTGTCTGTTCTCAAAACACGTACATATGTTAATGCACGAAAGGTTGAAATAGTAGCTGGCTTTTTTGTGGCCTGATCTAGCGTGGTCGGAAACATCTTGTGATCGGCATGTGAGCATCGCGAGCCGTGCATAGATGGTACCAGTTGTGGTAGTCACGGTGTGTCATTGAGTTTCATGCCATGTTATGTTCTTTGGTTAAATATCAGCAAACTGCATACCACCAATGCTCACGGATTAACTGTTCGCTTTAATGCCGCATACCGGAGTTGCAAAATTAACTGATTCGCAGTGGTCACAGGACGTTGTTTAGCTCTGGGCGCGAGATTATACATCGTTTGCGTTGTAAGGGATTTTTGGATCTGAGGAATGCCTTTGTTTTCAAATAAATTTTTTCCTAAAAAACCTTCTCTCAGGAAAGTAGAATTGTCTGTAATTAATAAAGAACTTTCGCCGGAGAAGGCATCACAGGAAGTGGGTTTGGAAATTGGACCGATAAAATTAAAATTGGGAGATCAGGAATCGGTTTTTGACAACGGAGAATGGGTACCAGGTAACAGTTTGAGAAATAATATGGTGTTGAACCTTTGAGCTATACTACAGCAGTGTTAATTATGCGTGTGATTAAAGAGTAAAGGTAATTTATTTTAAAAGTATTAAATGTAGAAAAAGCAAACGAACGCTCCTAATACTTGTTACATCATTGGTCCACCAACTTTTTTATGCTATTTGAGGAGAATGTTTTGACTGCTTCTAAAGCCAAGTATGCACCACGTCTTCAAAGTTTTGATAATCGGTGTCTATATAATGGGGCCATGTGTGCATGATGGAGAAGCTTGAATTGATGTTTAAAAGCATGACCAGAAATCATATAGCACATTGCTTGTCAGTGGTGCAGTCCAAAAGCAGTGCCAACATGTTTACACTCAGATCATATGAAGCATGTGAAATATAGCAGAAAGCCAAGTGATGTGCAAAGTTTTCCTGTTATAAAGTATACTTCATGGTGAGAGCATATTTGGACATGTTATTAAGAGTTGATTTGGTAACTGCCTTTACTTTTTGAATTGCCATTATACAAAAACTCTTACATTTCTTATACTCATGGCATAATTAATGTGTTAGCTGCACCTTAAGAACACAGGATGCTGACAGCTATGAACGAGGGCAGGTTTATGCATCAGTTGTGTCACAGTTTGTAAGTTAGTCAATAGTTCAAGGTTTCATCTTTTTATTATTTCTAAGCATTTCCACTGATGTCTATTTACTACTTACATTTGATATAGTCTTCAGCATCTGGCCAGTAAGCACTGAAACATCCATTTACATGCAATATACATCACTGTACCTACAATTAAGTGTTATTGCTTACAGTTAAGATGTCACATAAAGTAACAGTAACACTATGTGAAATTTTATGTATTTATTTTTGAAAGCCATAAGCACCTACACAAATAATTGTCAGCAGTGCTTGATCTTTTCCTATCCAGAGTCTCAAATTTTTATTTGCAGACCTGTAACTCTGTATTTGAAATATGTATTGACATGTCATTTATATATGCCTGGTCTTAAGATTTTGTTGCCTTTCTGTTATTTCCAGAGACTGGACCTGTGAGTGGAACCCATAAAGAGAATCAGAAACTAAGGCAGTATGTACAACACCTTCAAGATGAAAACAATTTACTGAAGCTGAAGTTTGAAGTATTACTTGATATGGTACTTGATATAAAGTAATCTACCAATTCAACATGAGTTATAGTCATAGTTGTAATATCTTAAACTGAATGTGTTGTACCATTTTCCTGTCTAAATCATGTGCGGAAAATGTTAGTGGGTGGTATGGTATAGCATTAGGGACACAAATTTCCAGATCATTTGAAAGATATTTTATTTTACAATTAACCTGTGAACAACCTACATTTGCATTTGCAAACACACATTAAAAAAAACAACCCTAGAAATTAATTTTATATATTTAGACGACAAGGAAATTTGCTGCGTTTTTAGAACAGGTGCATAATCTCTGTTTTATTTTCCACAAAATGCTGTTTATTCATGATTTTATCTTTTGCTGTTGAAGTAATATATTTTTTTGTAAACCGTGCGCTAAAAATAAAGACCAGCCTGGTCGTTTAAACGTTAATGTGTGTATGTGAATCCAGTTCAGGAAACCCGACAGTGAAGTTACATATGTTAAAACTGATGTTGTACTACTGTAGAATAGTGTCACAGCAGGGTGGCGAGGCTCGGACCAGTCTCAGTAGCTTAGCCAGTTTATTCCACTGTAATCTTTGTATGATGTGTAAAAGTGTTGGCAACATACACGGAATAAACAGCAGTCCGTTTTAGTGTTTGGTGTAAGCTTTAGTTGATTTCACAGAATATTTGTATAAGGTTACTCTACGCACAGTGACGTGGGGCAAGGCATAGTACATGCATAGCTGAGAGTAAGGTTATTTTGGATCACAGTAACGGACTGTGTTGTCAGCTGTAATTCATTTCACACAGTCTTTCGTTGCCATTACACAGTGAACGAATGATGCTGTAAAATACCCACTACACACACACTTGATACAAAGTTACGTTCAGATTGCAGTAAGGTCAGAGTTTGATGTTAGGCGTAGTGCAGTTTCCAACAGTATTTCCTTACAATTACACAATGTGAAAGATGCGGAAAAATGCGTAGTACACGTGCGTTTCATGCAATGGCTTCTTCAGATCACATAGAGTTTGGTGGCAGCACTAGTGCATTTCACACAATATCAGAAAAAGTTCTCGTTGATAGGCAGTGAGCTTGAACCAAACTCCATCCAAAAGATAGGTTTTGCACGTTGGGCATGTTCATTTTCTCTTTATATTGATTCAATATTCTGTACTGATCACCAAATATTATTCGGGTGATCAATTCGAGAAAAATGAGGTGGGTGAGGCATGTAACATGTATGGGGGAGGGGAGAGGTGCATACAGGATTTTGGTGGGGAGACCTGAGGTAAGGAGACCGCTTGGAAGACCTAGATGTAGATGGGAAGATAATATTAAAATTGATCTTCAAGAAGTGGGATGTGGAGGCATGGACTAGATTGATTTGGCTCAGGATAGGGACAGGTGGCGGGCTGTTGTGAGTGCGTAATGAACCTTCGGGTTCCATAAAACGTGGAAAATTTCTTGACTTACTGACAACCTGTTAGCTTCTCAAGAAGGACTCTGCTACATGTAGTTATTGATTCAATATACTTCCCAATGAATTTGCAATATTCTTTTGTTTTGATGCTTGCAAATGCACTGAAGTGACTAGAACTGGATTTTTTTTAAAAGAATGTGATGGTATGCCGGGTTGCTGAACGTTATCAGTAATGTGCCTGTGTGTGAAATTCTTGTGATGTTCTGTTAGTAGGGGTTATGTGTTAGTATGAGGATCATCTGAAATTCAATTTTGTTGGTCGGTTCTCTGGTCTCGGGATTATGTTTTTGCTTCTGGATTTCAAGGATCAGTAGTTCATGTCTATTTGGGTTGTGTTGTGTTTAGCGTTTTACACACATCTATGGGTAAAAGGAATGAAGTTGTAAAGAGTGCTGTGTGTGTCTTGGTGAAGGAATGAGATGTGTAGCAATGGGTTGTAAGTAAATTTCAGTTTTTGTGTACTGTCTCAGGGGCCAGTTTTGGTGGCTGTACTACTGTTGTATGCCGATCCCAGTGGCCGCGTCGGTCTAAGGCGTGGGTCTGCGGCCGCTCACTTACTGGGATTGTGGGTTCGAATCCCACCGGGGGCATGGATGTCTGTCTCATGTGAGTGTTGTGTGTTGTCAGGTAGAGGTCTCTGGACGAGTGACCACTCGTCCAGAGAAGTCCTACCGAGTGTGGTGTGTCTAAAGTGTGTGATCATGAAGCCTCGAAAAATGAGGCAGCCTAGGCTCCCACAGGGCTGTCAAGCCATTGGGGGAAAAAAAAAACTACTGTTGTATGCGTACTTTTTGTGAGTGCAGTACTGTACAATAATCGAACAAACATTTACGATCCAAGATCAAACATTGGACAGGGAACCAACTAACTCCGACAGGTTTTCAGATATTGTAAGATTGTTTGTGGTTTCTTACAGCTGACACAGACCACAGCGGAGTCACACTTGCAACAGAAACGAACAGAAGAACTGCAGAAGCAAGTTCAGGACTCTACAAGAACACGTCTAAGGAAGAGATAAATGGACATTTCTTTGTTCTTCAGAATTGCAGGAGGTACCCACATTTCCAATGTCACACTGCAGGCCGGTTTTTTTTTTTAATCAATATTTTTACCCTTTGCGTGGTCTATCTGTACATTTACGGTACCAGCAGGCAGTTCCTTATCACTAATAAACCATAAATGACAACAAGCAGAAGCAGACTTGTTAGGAGTCAGGAATCTAGTCTGTGAAGTTTGCTGAAGGATGTACCATAAGTTTATTTTTAGAATTATAGGGACTCTGTATTACTGGGCTGTCCATAAGTGGTTGAATGAAGCTAGGTTTAAGTATTTAAGATACATGTAAGATTATAGATTCAGCTTACATGAACAATTATACGAGCTTTGTCAAGGGTGTGTGTGTGTGTGTGTGTGTGTGGTCAATATATAAAGGCTTGAAATTTTGTCTGTGTTTATGCTTAATTGTTAAGCTCCCTGTGATATCTCACCCATTGTCTAGTGCAGTGGTATTCAACTTTTTTGTTCGCGTACCCCCAGATATAATTTCTTTTCAACTTTGTACCTCCAAAGTTGTTGGTGCATAATTCAAGTTGTACATAATCTATAATCTACATCTAAAATAAGTTTATAAATTACATCCAAAATAATGTATTAAATAATAAGTTTTAAATGAAAAAAAGGAGAATCAAGCTATTAAACAACAAATATATTATTGCCTATCATATAAAAATTAATAAAGGATCAAAGGTATTTTAGCAAAGCAAAATTATATGCACTATGTGGAATAAAATGAAACTAGCCGCCCATATAAGAATAGCATAAAGGAGAGAGAGAGAGAATGGCGCTCCCAAATCGCATGTCCTTACGTCCGGGTCTCTTGTGGCTAACCCTAAATCTGGCCGTGGTTATTCAGTGTTTATCATGAAATAATAGATTTTTTTTTAATTAACGTACCCCCTAAGATGTCTTCGCGTACCCCAGGTTGAATACCACTGGTCTAGTGTTCTTAACCCACTGGGACATTATTCGATTTTGTCTGTGAAAATGTCTACACAAAATGAATTGTAAGATTTCAAAAGCAGACAGAACATCCATATAAGTATCTCTTTCCTTATCCAGTTAGTAAACTATTTTGATTTGCAGCCAGTTGCATTTCAGTTTTATAAGTGACGAGGTGAACTCAACCTTATCACCTCAGTCTGACATTTGGCTACAAGGTTAGTGTTTTGTGCCTGAATTAAATGCCAGGTGTAATCTCAAAGTGACAAGAATTTAAATGGGCACCATTTCTTTGCATTTTATTGGCAACAACTTCAGGTGATTTTGGTGTTTTAAATATTTATTGCGTGTTGACTGTGGTTGACGTTCTGTGCAAAAGGGTTGATGCATGCTGCGATCAAGTAGTTTCCAACCTGAAATTACTCTTATATTTCTATAGCAACAACTTTTACTTCAAATCATTGTTGTACCCTTCAGTGTAGTGTATTGTTTGAAACTAATCAAGTTCTTGCCATGATTTTCCATGAGTCATGGTGATATTATTAAACCTCAAGTGCCAGCATGAGTTTTGGGAAGAGGAAGAAGTCAGACATTGGTAAATCTGGTGGGTAAGGAGTGTATGAAATGACAGCCATTTTGTTCTTAGCCAGAAATCCACACAGACAAAACAGAGTGGCCAGGTGTGTTTCGCAAATTTCACAGCCATCCAACACGTTTTCGGATTGTCTTTGAAAATTCTCTGAATTGCCCTAAATGAAATCCCAACACATTAGCAGCTGCTGACGGTTGTGTGTATTGTTTATAGAGTGTTTTTGGTGACAATAATAATGAGCAGGGGATTGTGGCCTCTATATTTGCCAGATCTGCACCTATGCAGTTTTTACTTACAGTAGCAAGTGTATAGTAATAATCTTCGCACTGAAGACGGTCTAAAATAAAAACAATTAGGATGTAAAAAGCAAAGCAATCCCATTACAGGCCTGGACAGGCTCTTAGGGTTCCAGGAGTTTGAGGCTCCCAGGTTTCTAGACAATCAACATATGAAGGTGGTAAGGTTGTCAGCCCTACGCACTGGCCGCCTTTACCCCCCAGGAAATATTCCTGGTACTCATTTCTGTTAGAGGCAGAGTCGACCCCAGGGCCATAGTGCGGCCGAAAGGATTATGTCAATGAAAAATTCCAATTACAGCATCAGGAATCAAACCCACGACCGTCCGGATGTAGTGTCTTCAATCTTATCAGCGGAACTTGGAAATGTGTTTGTCAGATGTGATGTATGTCCGTGAGGCAAAGGAAGTCACTTTCAGCACTTTCTTTAAATTAGTAAAAATGTAATATTAATTGAAATATATTAAAGTAAAACTTGGCAGCACCTTGTTTAAATACAGAAAGTAACACCGTAATATTAAGCGCTGTACACTGAATTAAGATGCAAGGACCCCGGCTCATGGCAAATTGGAATAGCGACAAGCACTGTGCTGCCTGCCATCATGCAAAATGGTGTGGGTGAAGTGTGATGCACAGGGCCACATAGAATAATAATATGTACAGTATCCCCCATCCCTGAAGTTTTCCTGCTTAAATAGAAGTATGTTTTAAGCACATTCTATCCTCATTGATTTCCAAATTGGAATCAATATTGATAAATATCCATCATGCACATGATGCTTATGACCTATGGACATGAGGATATATGAATAATTATTGTGCGGTTCACTAGTAATTACAAATAGTACAAAAATGTATGGTATTTATTCCTTCATTGTTCATCGTTTATGCGACTTCTTTATCATTTATGGCGATTACCGACAGCTGTTGTAAAGTATACAAAGTTGTCGTCAACATGAAGTCTGTGCATATTTATTACTTTTACCAACTTTGCTGATGATTTGGATTAGTTGTTCGTTATTATTCATAAAAGCTGAGCTATTCACTTTTGCCAGAACCAGGGGGAGGGGTGAGGGGGCAAGTAACATAGTCCCAGGGGCAGCAAAATGAATATTTTAAGTTAAAAAGAGTACTCACAAATTTGATATTGAGCCAAATAAAAATTCAATAAATAACTGTGACTTTTTTTAAAGTTTATAATTTCTGTTAAGGGGTGGCCATATGCTTACTCGCCCCATGTACCGTAACACCTAGCTAAGCCACTGACCACAGCATATCGCCCCTGTTTTGTAAAAAGGGGCTAACTCCCTATAGGGGCGATATATACACATGTCTGTATGAATAGAAAAAATTGAACTATCTGGTCAGGCTGACATTCTGAAGTGTAGTTCACAATTATGAATCCTAACTTCTGTCCTCCTTGTCAGAGCATTTAGATAATTATCCTTTGGAACCGTGCCTCAGTATTTTAGTGCAGTACAGTTTGAGAGTGGCGTTACCTAAGAATGGGTATATTTCAGACTTGCTCTAACTCAAAAATCCTTGTCTGTAAATTTTCTTTCTAGAATTGGTATACAAAATCATTTGCATTTTCTGCCTGTCTCCTTGTGTGTTTGTCTGCACAGTTAACTGATATCTTGATGCTTCAGTACATAAACCATACAGTATACATGAGAGCATAGCTTTTTGTCATATTGGCTCCAATTTAAAAGTTCTTTGGCCTAACACAAAAGGTATTGTAAAATAAATATTATGCCTGTGTGAAATAATAGTGAAATATGGGATTACATTTTCTCATTCATTTGGGACAGACTTAAATGTAACTCCATTACTGTTACCTAAATCACATGAGCTCATAGTAATGATTTAATATGTGTGGCTAATGAAGCATTAGTCTGAAATTTAAAATAGGCCTTTAACTCTATCAGCAGCCGTGACATCTACATTGTGTATGCTTATGTGCTGAAAGTCTGAACCAATTTGTCTGCTATTGCACCTGCATTGAAGTCGTCACATCCTTGATATTTATCCTAGAATCTGCATATGTTGCTAATACAGGCTGTAATGTAGTGCCTACAAAACACAGTAAATTAAAAATGTCTTCAGTTTGGCGCGTGCTGTCTTAACTGTGAATACAATAATTTCTGTATGAACAAAATATTCACATTCACCAAATACTTTCTGCAGTTTATACAGACTCATAGAGTATATCTTTGTTATAGAAATCAAATCACAGAAGCATCAAACTGGCCTACATTTATTAGGACCAGAACTGTCATTACTACCAAATCAGTGACTATTAGCGTACTAGCATCAAAATAATGGTACTATTATTTAATTTGTCAATTGTGATTTTTAATTTTTATAATGCTGCTCTTATTCAACAATGCATGACAGAATACATTAATGTACATAGTAAGAAGTATCAATGTTAGGGCACCATGACACAATTTATATGCCGAAATAAAATATTTTCGTTGGTCATGTAATTCGGTCACTTTCAATGCACCAATGCAGTGGACTAAAATGAACTGTCCAGATAGAATTAGAATTACTGTGATTCTACAGTAATGTTTATGGACCAGGTTCAAATAGGTAGAAGCAAATTTTACACTGAAGACCATGAAATTTAAATTGCTGTGAACAAAATACTCTAAAGAGACAATTACCGTTACGTACTTTTACGTTTTCAATAGTGATATATAGCTTTGTAAGGGGTAGAGGCAAAATTTTATTTTCCGCACTTGTAAGGCGAATGCTAGGGACTAATACAAAGACCGGAGCACGGCCCGCATTCCCCCCAAACGACAGCTGCACGTGTCCGCCCACCATCGCAGGCATTCACCCTAACCGACCGAACCAATCTGGGTTCAAACCCCAGAAAGACCAAAAGGGGGGGGGGGGGTAAATGTGAAACTTAAAGCACTAGTTAAACTGGCCATTCGTACCGGACTCCCCGAAATAAGACGATGTCTTTTTTTTATGTTCCAGATTTTATTCAGTATTCCTGATAATATTCAGAATGGAGTTTTCGTGGCCGTTCTAACACTTTCTCGAGATGGCAACAGTGCTGCGCAGAACATGTACCGGTACGTAACACTTAATATGCATGATTATTTCATCGCTGTCCCTCAATAGGCAGCGGAAAAATGGTCGCAGCCTTGTTTAACGCTATATTTACCGCTTTTCACACCGCTCGTGGTAGGGCTGCCGAAAAGGCATTCTATTCACACGATAAACGAGACAGGATGCGATCAATACCGCATTGCTGTCAAAACGTTATACATGTCCCAATTACGTTGCAATCTAAAAAATGTCAACAGTAACACAATTTACTCCTGAGATACAATATTGGGGCCCTGAAAAGGGCCATTTTTGTTACCCCAAATGAAGGGGTTTACTTTGAACTAGTGTATTTGGTCACGGCCTTTGTCCCTTCACTGACTGCGTGTTTTGCCAGTTCACCTGGCAAAAGTAGTCGCACTGCAGTCTGTATTTCCCGGCTAGTAATGGTGGATCTCTTGTTATAGTGGGGCTAGCCTCGACGCTTCAGCAGCGATGCGTTCGAAAATATCATTGACGAAACTGTTCATGATGCTCATAGCCTTCGAGCTGATTCCTGTGTCCGGATGCACCTGCTTCAAAACTTTATAGATGTAAATGGCGTAACTCTCCTTCCTCTTGCGTTTTTCTTCTTGTCGGTTTTGGAGATGTTTTTTTGTGCCTTACCGGCTTTTTTAGCAGCTTTCCCTGACGTCTTTGGCGGCATCTTGTCACTTCGCTGTCTAATACACTTGCGGACCATAACGTGTTATATTTATGAGAGGGAGGTGGCTACAGAAGCGCACGTATAAGATCGCAGCATTTGGTGTCCTCTTCTGATTCGGTAGCCCACAGCTTCACGCACGTCATGGGCCAGTTCCTCACTTGCTGATTGGCTAGGCCTTGTTACTCATAATGGCTATAAAGAACAAGGTTTCTGGAAATTTAGACATTAGACTGTTATAGAGCTACAGTTGTCACAATGTCAGGACGTGGTAAAGGCGGTAAAGTCAAGGGAAAGTCTAAGTCCCGTTCCAGCAGAGCTGGTCTTCAGTTCCCTGTTGGTCGTATTCATAGGCTTCTACGCAAGGGTAACTACGCTGAGCGTGTAGGTGCTGGTGCCCCGGTTTATTTAGCAGCTGTAATGGAATATTTGGCAGCTGAGGTGCTCGAATTGGCTGGTAATGCTGCACGTGATAATAAGAAGACTAGGATTATTCCACGTCATTTGCAATTGGCCATTCGTAATGACGAGGAGTTGAACAAATTGCTGTCGGGTGTCACCATTGCCCAAGGTGGTGTGTTGCCGAACATCCAAGCTGTGCTTCTCCCAAGAAGACGGAAAAGAAAGCTTAAGGCGTAGCTTTTCGTAAAACGGCCCTTTTCAGGGCCCCAATCTGAAAAAGGAGTTTTGATGTCTCAGTACATATTTTTATTCCAGTTTAACCTGCTAGGTGAATTCCTTTCCACTGCCTAGGCAATCGGTTTTTGCCCTGAACATCCTACTTTTCGGCTGTGACCGTGTTACAGACCCCGACGATGGTGGAAACTAAGTGCATTCATGTCTACTAATTGTTAATACCACCACATACTTATCTAGTCAATTATTCTACCATGTTATGTGACGATCAAGTACGGAGGATGAATTGTAAATAGGCTAGTGGGGGGCCTATGTCAGATCGGAGTGATTCGATGTGCCTTCTGTATACCTATTCAATGTGATATGAAAGCTTCAGAACTCAGCTAATTTCACGTAGCGCCACACCAGCTCGATGTACTGTCGGAAGTCGCCAGAGGTCTTTACTCGTCAACAGCAGGGTCTGACTTCATGTATGCGTGTTGGAATCCGTTATATTTTCTTCAGCAATGAGCATATGGAACGTTTTGTCATTACTTTTGAAAGCAACTTCGCAACATAAGTAGCGAGGACTTTATACTAGGATTGATATTGTTGTCAGTGTGTTAGTGTTGAACGCCTCCTGGGACTTGACCAAATTTTAGTATGTATTTCAGTCTTGGGACGACCTTGCTCACGAAAGGCGGTTCATCCTTTCTTTTCAGTCGTAAGTGTTTTACATATTAACTTATTCGCTGTACCCCATACAACAACATGTTATTATCCTGGATAACATCCCCAAAGGGTCCTGTGCGACTTAACAGGGAGTAATCAGATTCAAACTAGAAGTCTGTCCTTGTAATCAACGGTGCGTGTTCCTTATAGATCCTTATGGGGGAACGCAGCATACGTATTCGATCCTGAGACCTACGTACTATAACAATACAAGCGTATGCTTTACTCACGCCACGTTGAATCTTTATTCTCCTCATTGGGCTCGCCTTGTCCAAAGTGTGGAATTTCCATC
The DNA here is from genome assembly GCA_021186555.1 of Reticulitermes speratus. NCBI lineage: Eukaryota > Metazoa > Arthropoda > Insecta > Blattodea > Rhinotermitidae > Reticulitermes > Reticulitermes speratus. The sequence goes on from JAJKFL010000012.1 coordinate 26,746,854, forward strand.
CTTATGATCCGAGTAACTTCCCTTGTTGCCTGCATAATTTTGCGATAAAATCACGTGTACACTTTGAAACTACGCAAAATCGCTGGCCAGTGGCGCCATCGAAATTCCTAAGCGGGGCACGTGTCATTGTGCACTCAATATCTCATTCGGTTATGTTAGCGCCTAAAGTCTCGGACCCACAAACCATTGGGATGGATTTGGCTTAACGGCAACTATTGAATGTTCACAGTCCATCACAAAAGGTTCAATTGCCTACAAGCGATATTCGTGCTTGAATTTAATGACCACACCAGTCCATGCCGACGTAACTGAGGCATGTTCCCATTGGTTTCAACCCCACGCCCACACTACAACTGACTTTCCCATCACTGCCAAGCATCGAAGAGCACATCAAATAAGGGAATGAATTCACGCCCGCCCATCCTGCGTAGAATGGAGCACAAATGGAAACGTGGACAGCTGAAACTAAAACGACGGGTCACTACCCGTGCCATGTGCTCCCTAACACCCAAGTATGGTAACCATTTCCATTCTCGTCACAGAATGAACACAAAAGTTGAGGGTCTGTCTAAATAGCACGAAGCAATTTCACAAAACAAAAAAATTAGCCCATGATCAGCAAACTCAGACCACAAAAAGTAACAAGCGACCAAATTAGGACAAACACAAACCTCCGAAGCCATAGATGCATTCAAGCGGAGACTTGCAGAAATTGTCACGACAAAACAACTCCCTTCATAATGTGGCCCTGAAAGGGCCGTTTTTCAATTGAGACAATTACCTCCAAACGTACAGAGTACGTCCCTGTCTCTTCAAAGCATATACAACATCCATCGAACAGTTTTCAGCGTGTCGGTGTACGTAACAGCAACGGATTACGTTTCCAAGAACACCTTTAACACACTTCGCTCCTCGAGATCAGACAGAATCGCTTCACTCCTCCCTAGTGCCATCGTCTAATCGCAGGCTTTGTAATACCTTGGATGTTATCGCGGAGAACCTTCTATGCGCTAGCACCACCTTTCCCAGACCCTTTCCGCTTGCCACACCAGTCATATTGCCCAACTCGCTGACGCTTGTGCCAATACCCGAAATTTCCGAAACAGGCGTTTATACCTTACTTGCAGTTCGAACCGACCAATAGCATTGCTAAAGAGGCGTGGCCAACTGCAATAAAATCCCTGTAGCGTCGCTGTGTTACTTTTTTCGTCTGGCTTGCCGTACGGAACGCTTCTGAGCTTACTTACTACTGACAGAATGGCGCGAACTAAACAAACTGCTCGCAAATCGACTGGTGGCAAAGCTCCAAGGAAACAGCTTGCTACGAAGGCGGCGCGTAAGAGTGCTCCAGCAACGGGAGGTGTGAAGAAACCTCATCGTTATCGACCGGGTACTGTAGCGCTACGTGAAATCCGTCGCTACCAGAAGAGTACTGAACTGCTTATCAGGAAGTTGCCGTTCCAGCGTCTCGTCCGTGAGATTGCTCAGGACTTCAAAACTGATCTTCGTTTCCAGAGCTCGGCAGTAATGGCTTTGCAAGAGGCTAGCGAGGCTTATTTGGTAGGCCTGTTTGAGGATACGAACTTGTGTGCTATTCACGCTAAGCGAGTTACTATTATGCCCAAAGACATTCAACTAGCAAGACGCATAAGGGGGGAGAGAGCTAATAAGGTCATCATTTAAAACAAACGGCCCTTTTCAGGGCCACAAATTGGTCTAAAAGGAGTGGGCATGTAGATTGTTTTGTATATTGATATGTAGAGCCCCCGAGTCTTTCGTTACACCTTTGAAGACGGCAAGTTCTAGACTGAAATCTGAGGGTGCGACTAACTGGCAAGTTTCGGACGTCCTCAGGCATTTGCTTTACTAGGATAAGGGTAGTGGGGTGTATTTATTTCTACACGCTGCACTCATAAAAATAAGACATCGAGCATAGGAGTTATGTCGTACCGAAAACGAGGAACAATCGCGTTCGTAAGTCTTATAGGATTATCTGGGTCTCATTTTTGATAGATATATTACATGGCGGTTTCATATGGACAGTTGTCTGCCATGGCCTTTAGAACATGCTGTCTACTTCCTGTAAGAAGTTGGCGATTAAGCGATGACACTAAGTTAACTTTTCAATATGTACAAATTGTGTCTGATTAAAGCCCCTTCACCGCCTGGAACTTCCCAACGCACACTGACCCACGAATTCCTCGTGCTTTCAAAAATTCCGTACGCACATTATCGCAGAATTATGCCTACAGCAAGTAGTTATCCCTAATCGTTAAGATGGAAATGTTCGTGTAATTGAACAATCCGAACCCCAACACAAGAAATATGACAAACTTGGCGGCAGTCAAGCATACGACGGTTGTGGCTAATCTAACGTTAGCAGCAAAAGCTATGAAAATCTGCCGTACAAAACTCGGACTGACGGAGACCTTGTTTATTCGATCACACATTTCTTGAACCAACAAAATGCACACTTGTTATATAATACAATTTCTACAGTAAGATCAAACATCTTTCGGTTCCCTATTTTGGGACCACCATCAGGGACCCATATCGTGAATAACACAAAATCACAAATGAAATATTGCTACATATTAAAAGTTCAAGGGGTAAAATGCATGTTCTGTCAGTCGTTATTGTGTGTCCACTCTGCATCAGAAGTTGTGTTTACCTATGGAAGGCTTCCGATACACAGTGGACCCACAAAAACGACTGAGAAAACCTACATATTACCTCTCGAACTTCATTTGTGATTTTGTGTAATTCACGCTATGGGTCTCTGACCATGGTCCCAAAATAGGGAACCGAAACATGTTTGATCTTACTGTAAAAAGTTGTATTGCATAGTAAATAAAAACTGCATTTTTTTCGTTAAAGAAATGCGTGATCGAATGAAAATGCACGGTATGAACAATATAAACCTTATTTATTGTATACTGTACATTGTTTTAAGCGTTGAAACATTTACATAAATAGGAAGAGTTTGCGTGCGCGCGTAAACTGTTACAAGCGGATGGACGGTGCCGTAGGGCAACGGACAGATCTCCAATCTCGTCAGCGCACGGCAGGATAGACAGCATTTGACACAGACTAACCAACGTGACTTCGAATTTGACTCGAAATACCTTCTGACTTTTTTTTTATGTTGGTCTCACCGTGCATTTCTTCAATTCACTGTTTAAAACACCAACGAAATGCACTTCACCTTCACTTTTATTATGTATTAATCAGCCACTAACCAACTAAAGTGCTAACTAAGGGCGGAGACTTGCGCGGAGCGCAAGTCGACGTCCCTTGATCTGTTTAGCCATACCTGCGTTTTACCGCATTGCTGGACTCAATAACAGACTCTTCATTCTGAACTGGGGATTTTGCTTACGCTAACAAATTTAGGGTCTCGATTAAGTCGGGACCAGGCATACCAAAAGCTAAAGCTCTAAGAGCGTATACTTTTTCCAAGTGGGGGGAATACTTTGGTTGGGTGGCTCTCTGGGATTTGAACCCAGAGTGGCATTTTCACAAATAATTTCACAAAAAATTCAAAACCTACAAACGAATAATTTAGTCCTACCGGGGGGTGGGGGGTGCGGGCCGTGCCCCGGCTTTGTGTTATACCCTGGCATTCACCTTACAATTGAGGAAAATCACGGAAAACCTCAGTCAGGGTATTCGGAATGCGCCTAATTTTAGGTGCAGTGTCTGTTGGCCACTAAGGGCCTCGACACATTCACTGACCCATCCCCGTAGCTTGCGCTAGACGGACTGGGTCAGCCCTCGGTCAGCGCAGATATCTGCCGAGTTGCTGAGTTAAGGGGTTCCCCACACCAGCCAACCTAGAGTCGAAGCTCTCGGTTAGAACTCTGATGTGATCAGCAAAGAGAGGAACTCCCAAATCCTCGTGAATTTGCACGCTACTCATGTACCAAGGTGCACCAGTAGCAATGCGAAGACACTTGCTAATCAGCCACTACATATGTTTCGGTCTTATATAAGGCCATCTTCAGGGGGTCCATAAACTACGTTCATATTACATCCAGTGTTACGTCTGCAATTATACTGGTGCAATCTCTTTGTACGTATATAAGTTACAGTCACTTACAAAGTCAGAATTGAAAATATATATAAAACACAGTGTAAAATCCTTAAAAATTCGTGTTAAAATAGTAAAATGCAGCAGTGTGTATTATTATGTTATCTGTACACCTTTGGCCGTTTTTGTTCTTGGTCTTGTATATTTGATGGTCTTTTAGTAATTATGTCCTGCTGCTTTATGTCGTCTGTGTCTCATGCTGCGGTGTGATTAATACACAATAAAAGTGAAGGTGAAGTGCATTTCGTTGGTGCTTTAAACAGTGAACCTCCTGACATCTTCACGCATTCTGGATTCTATTTCAGAATTGGCAATACACCCTTGACGTTCATGATGCAGTTTTCTATATCTTGCCACGCGAAATGCGATTTGTATCATGAATGTTAATGAAAGCAAACCGCTGTCCTGTGGCTTGAATGAGAGTGCCTGTCACATGATACTAGCGAAATAATTACAAATTATTTCCTTCGTTATGTTCAAATTAACATTCAATTAAAAATCACACGATTTTTAAGTATTTATATATCTTAAGATTAAAGTAACCATCAAATACAGAATTGGGCAAAACTAGGTTAACCGAATATTTAAAATGCCACAAATGTGGGTTTGTTAATTTCCATTATCTCAACTGTCTACATTCGACAGCATCAGCGCCATTACTGTTTATTTACATTTGACATCACGTGGCAGATCTTGGTAACCGTTTTACATATCTCGTCATGTATTTCTTCAAACAGTAGAAATCCCTTTCTATTAGTCGCTTTAAATACCTGATGTTTTAGAGACTCGCGGTTAAAAACTTTGTTTCAATTCCCCCAGCTGATAAATCACATGGTGCAATTTCTTCATATCTAAGACAGCAATCATTTCCGCCACAACAATCGGTCCTTTATGGAAAGACCTTTAAAAAATCAACATACATTTAACCGTAACGCGGCAAACGCCATCTTGATGACGTCGGATTCGACTTCTAACTTCGTTACTTCTGTAAGACATCTCTACTTCTACAGCTTGGCTTGTTGACTTTTCAGGCGACGCAGTGATCGTTCGTTACACGATCAATATTTCCACACTTACTTTTCATGTTTCTTTTCCCCAGACTCTGGTAAATCTTCTAACCAAACAAACAACCTACCAGAAAGGTACCTGAAAGCCAATAAAATACAGTATAAATATATTTGCAGAAATGCATAAAACATATGGTATACTTAGAAAATAAATTGCGAGATACGAAGCGTTACAGAGATGTAGCTGAAAATTAAAGCCGTCTGGGTTTAACGCCGCACCGTGACGTTCTTTTTGAAGTTTCGGAGCATCGTAATCAAGCAGTCCAGTCCAAGACGTCTTCTTATTCTTTGCGTGCTTGGCCCTGAATATGAAAACACTGTGTTTAACGCCGTGCCGTGACGTTCTTCTTGACGTTTCGGTGGATCTTAATCAAGCAGTCCAGTGCAAGACGTCTTCTTATTCTTTGCGAGCTTTGCCCAGAATATGAAAACACCACGGACTTTCGAAACGTCGGGAATAACTCACATTGCGGACACGGTTAAATCCGACAAAAGTTGAAACCCCGGAAAAGAAACTGTTCCGTCTGGAAACGCTTTTAAGTACTCTGTGTTAAGTGCATTCATAAGTCATGCAAAGCAGCTGCTAACTTCATCATGTTCGTCCACATGGAAAAACACGGCTTCAACTTCTCTGATTTCCTGGAAGTTTATATTGGAGTCTTCATTAAAATCTGTCGAGAAAATTCAAGTTGGCTTAAAATCGGGATAAATATATATGGCACTCTACATGAAGACCTAATTACGTTCTGTATTGTTGACACCGAGATTATGAAGCTTAAAAACACAAAAGAGTATTAATTTTTGTGTTTCCGTGGCAGAAATGTTAATAGTGGTCTCTCGTTTTGCTACAGAGTTTACTCACACAAAGATAGCTCGCGTGATACCGTGTGTTAAAGAGAGAAAAAATCCAAACGCACCACAATGTTACGTTATACGTACATTGCCTTTGTTGTGTTAAATGCGAAGACTGAATATGGCCCACAACAAATCGTATAATTTGTATTGTCAATGTAATCTTAAAAATATGAAGCAATTTGAGATGGTACAGCTTGGGCATTTCGTCTTCGATTCAGGCAGTAGTGCTAAGGGCAGATTGTGTGGAATTTTACCTAATTTACGGAATTAGATGGTATATTCAGAAGTGAGAGTGTAACTGGAGAGTAGTGATTGTAAATTATCTTGCTCTGACGGCGGTAAATGTGGATTGAATGAACATTCTTTAAGAAACGAAAAAGGAACCCACGGTTTTACGTTGCACCGAAATCTGTTCCGTGAGGCCCAACATTCAGGCCGATTTACAAGGTTCTCCGACTCATCACAGGAAACGAATACTTTTTGTGGACGTAGGTGAAGGATGTATCTAACTGCCACCAGACAGACATGTGTATATAAAGAGCCCTATTGCCCTAGGAAGGGTTCAAATTGGGACGGGTCATACCCTAGCTGGGAATGTAGGTTTCCATTTAATGGGTTCTGTAGCAGGCAGGAAGCACGTGGAATTGAATTTGGAGGTTTAGGGACGTTCCTCAGACCTTAATTAATTTTCTAGAAGTATATGGGAAGGTTAACGGTAAATTACGACATTAAAAAATGATCTCAAACTGGTTAAGGAAGCACGTCCGTGTCTCACAGGCTTCTAAACTGTACAGCTATTTCTGTGCGGTCCGAGTGTTTTCTACTGGAGGCGTGTCTGGCCGGATAGAGCTGTATTTTCGTCGCCGCTTCTCGTTTGGTGGTAGTAAGCAGTCATGGGTGATAGTGTGGACGCTGCCGCTGCAGCAACGAGCGTAGCTCAGGTGCCAGCGAAGAAAACAAAGTCGTCAGGGAAGAAACCGCGAGTGAAACCAGTTCATCCCCGTACTTCGGAGATGGTCGCTAAAGCAATATCAGTTTGAAAGAACGCGGTGGTTCTTCACTGCAGGCTATTAAGAAATACATAGCAGCAAACTACAAGGTTGATTCGGAAAAGTTGTCGCCATTCATCAAGAAATATCTGAAAACAGCAGTAGCTTCGGGAGAACTGGTACAGACTAAGGGGAAGGGAGCCTCAGGGTCTTTCAAATTAGCAGTTGCAAAGAACGAGAAACCTGCAGTTTCTACTGCGCCACCTCGACGGCCGGGGGCTGCATCGCGGGCACTAAAGAAAAGAAGCAGCAGGCAGTTAAAGCTAAAGCCAAGTCGCCTAAAAGGGCTGCTGTAAAAAGGACACCGGAGAAGAAAAAGAGGGCAGCTCCAGCAAAGCCGAAGAAAGCCCCATCTAAGGCGAAGAAGGCTGCGAAAGTTCCCACTAAAAAGCCTAAAGCACCAAGACCAAAAACTGCAGTAAAAGCAAAGGCACCAAAGAAAGCAAGCTCGAAGAAGAAGTAAGTGAGGTTCGCCCACAATAAAATCGGCCCTTTTCAGGGCCACCAATACTAAACAAAGGAGTTTGTATTGTCGTATCTCTTTGTTATTTGATATGATTACCATGGTAACTTTTTCTGCCAATGTTTTAGAACTTTTGCTTGCGTATATTTCAGACTTGACGCCTTTATCACTTCGCTTTCTCCTTTCTTATTGGGCAGTCTACAGGTTAATGTTACACTAAAGTGCAGTTACGGACGCAGAAAACCAGTAAATTAAAATAACAGACTACTTGTACTCGTGCGACTTTCTAACCAATCACAGGGCCTACCGACCATTGTTAATATTCGTCGCTCAGCACACAACCCGTATGGTTCAATGAAAAGTATTGTTTTGGTAAAGATACACAGATTTTTCTTCAGGCCCTGCTGATGTAACTGGCGGTGGGGTAGGGTAAGCGAAAAAGTGTGCCGTAATATTGATAGCGGTAAACACTAGACGGCACATCATGAGTAGTATTAAGATGCATCCCAGCTGAGTGCAACTTAATGGGACTATAAACCACACACCGGAAATAAGCTTTCTAACTTCGTTAATCCACAATTAGTTACGAGCTTCAACAAACGCCCATATTGGTCGCGATGTTTACCGACCTTGAGTGGTCGCGAACCGACCCCCAGTAAGTACCATGCACGGTGTCACTGAGGAGGCCCGGGTTCGATCCTGGGTGAGTCCTTGTGGGATTTGTGGTGGACAAAGTGGCACTGGGACAGGTTTTTCCCCCGAGTTCTTCGGTTTTCATTCCACCGATGCTCCATGATACAGAAAAACGAAATGAACAATCTTTACCGCAGGGTTGCACAATAAGCCTCTAGCAGCTGCTGCGGGGCCCTTCACCACAAAAAGATGTACAACGCACCCTCACAGTTGTTCAACTGCAGTGATCAGACGAGAACTCGTGTTCTAAACCTAGTAAGGGCCTTCAGCAAGTCTTTATTGTTACCTGTCATGTACATATTTTATGACGGTTCGTCACAGAGAGAACAGTGCGAACAAACACTAAAAACAGTTCTCATCGCCACTGTCGAGTACATAATGGAGGGTTTAATGGCTGCAGCAACAGCAGGTTAACGCTGCAGATGCACCGTGAACTTGTCAATTCACTTATAATTGTCATCATTAAATGAGGTCCTCGTAGCTTAGCACAAAGTGCAGTACACTTCGCACTCTTCTGCATATCTGACGCCACTTCTCCTCAAAGACGAGACACAAGGAGTGACAGGAACTTACGGAAACTGTATCATGGTAGGGGGAGTAATCAACTTATTTCACAATGTACATTTTTTTTGATCACCGCTTCAAAACACAGGGATTATCTGACGACCAGAAATACAAAGGAGTATTTGTTAATTTACTGGGTAGATTTTGAAGTATATGTATTAGGAGTGTTCCAATTGGTATAGGTTTACTTCCTATTTAAAAGTGAGCGATTAAGCCCTAAAATTAAATTATCCATTCACAAGACATTCATTAGGTCTGTAATGACTTACGCCTGACCCGACTGGGAATTTGTAACAAATACACATCTCTTGTAATTGCAACTCCTGCGAAAGAAGGTTCTCCACACCATTGACTAGTTTCCAATTCGTGCACCGACCCACCACGCCTCTTAAGCAATGCTATTGGTCTGTTCGAACTGCAAATGAACCATACGAATTGTAGGAATCGTTCCCGCGATGAATTAGATGCAGGCAATGTAAGCTGTTCTATAGTGACGTCGATGCATGTATTCAAGCGTTTATTCATTTACGTGATTCGCAGACGGTAATTTAGTGCGTGAGTACCCATGCAGTTTCGTGTTTGTGAACGGTGAGTGAAACTTCGCAGTGGCGGTGCGGTGCAGATTACACTTGGGGTAAACAAACCGGAGGCGGACACCGGCTGAAACTGGTACCTCGGCAGGGTTTTCAGCCCACTTTCCAAACCCTCTGTGTTAGTGATGAAAATTTGTTGTACAGAAGTGTAGATAGTGTAGGGTGAGTTGTGTGTAAAAACAAAAAATGGCGAACGTATCCGTGCCAAGCTTCAAGAAACATTGGAATAATGAGGCAGAATCTCTTGGGCACGAATACAAGAACATAATCCGGAGGATCCAAATGCAGTAGGTTTACAACATGACACTTCAAGCCTAGGGGGATGTGCACACACACACACACACACACGCGCGCGTCGGAGAAGTGAGCAATGGACGACTATTGTGAATAACGCCACACATGACATGATTGATCTATGTAAAGAGGTTATTTAGTGCCCTATATGGGATTTATAGTGAGGTTCTGAATGACCTGAGAAATGTATTAAAAACCAGGGCCATGAGAGAACCTGCTACACAGGACCTAAAAGCAGCCAGTGCAGAGTCATCAGGATTAATGCAATCAGGTCATCCCGAGGACGGGTTCCGAGAACAACGTAGAAGGAAGCGGAACCAGTACTTACAAGTTCAGTCCGCGAAGAACAAGAAAACGCCTTAGGTTGACCAGGCCACAGGAGTCAACGTAACAGAACAAAAAATTATTTTGCAACATTGCAGTGTGTAGAAATGGAAGAACCACAGGACCAGCTAGAGCACCAGCAGCAGTACACATTGAAGCAGCGGCGCTGCACAGAGACGGGAAGGACCAACTCACGACGAACGAATGTGTGAAGACCACATCACCGCGGACACAGCACTAACACATGACATTAGCAGGTCAGTCAGTCCAGGCCGCTACTGTAAACAGTTCACCCAAGAATGACGTTTCAGGGTCGCAACTGTTGTGCAGTAATCATGACAGAGCTCATTGGAGCTGTGTGAGAATAATATGAAATATTTATCACAGATTGTCCAGACATTCATGAAACAGAATTGCCACTAGTTCACAGGCCTCTCAAAGTAAATTTGATACTAATTTGACGCTATCCAGATGGTAAATTCCATAAGGGGGGGCTCAAATAAAAGTCTTAGAATCCCACCGAGCTTCTGTAAAAATTGAGAAGTTGGCCTTACGCTGTGCTTATTGCGATCGACGTAGCAAGTTAAGTACCCAAGTTATAGTCCTTATACAGCAATTAACAGGCTAAGCGTACTTAATTTCTGGATTGCGACCTCTTGTGAAGAAGACTTAGAGTTGGCATAAATTTATTCTCTTTGGAAGTTACGGAATAATTTCTTATTTCCCCCCAACCACCACATGTATACTTGCCAATTCAGTATCTTTGGGTAAAGGGACATCATATTACTGAACTTAACTTTAACATTATTATTTTAAAGGAAGAAGCAGAATCAAAGCAAGCAAGGATGTTTCGTAATTGCTTCTCGTTGCCCCTGCCCATTTGTGTTGTTCGTTGAGTAGGGAGATGGCAGACTGTTGAACATTAACTTCATAGCACAATCCTTGCTGTCCTCGTCTGAGGGGAAGCGGCGTGACACTTGCAGTTGAGTGCGAAGTGTGCTGCAAGTATTACTGAGGTATCTTTAGGTAAAAGGGGCAAATTAGAGAAATTAATATTAACATTATTATTTTAAAGGAAGAAACAGGATCAACGGAAGCAAGGATTTTAGTAATTGCTTCTCGCTCCCCCTGCCCATTTGTGTTGTTCGCTGAGTAGGGAGATGGCAGACTGTTGAACATTAACTTCATAGCACAATCCTTGCTGTCCTCGTCTGAGGGGAAGCGGCTTGACACTTGCAGTTGAGTGCAAAGTGTGCTGCAAGTATTACTGCGGTATCTTTAGGTAAAAGGGGCATATTACTGAAATTAACATTAACATTATTATTTAAAGGAAGAAACAGAATCAACGGAAGCAAGGATGTTTAGTAATTGCTTCTCGTTGCCCCTGCCCATTTGTGTTTTCGCTGAGTAGGGAGATCAAAACTGTTGAACATTAACTTAACAGCACAATCCTTGTTCTGCGGGGAAGCGTCATCACACTTGCATCTAAGTGATTTTGAACAGGGGGGGGGGAGAAAGATTTCCAGCACCCGTCCAGGCAGGCCACCCCCCCTCCTGTACATTGGTGAACAGATTTCTTTTCCGGGGGTTAAGCGGTTGGAGTGTGGCGTTGCCGACCCACCACTATTTAGCCCTGATGTTAAAGAGCCTCCATGGCCTGTTCTAGGATGAAATTTACCATTTATATGGACAGTTCAAGACCCGAGTGCGTTAGTAACTATACGCTCTTAGAGCTGTAGCCTTTGGTGTGCCAGGTCCCGACTTAATCGAGACCTTAAATTTGTTAGCGTAAGCAAAATCCCTAGTTCAGAATAAAGATCCGTTATTGAGTCCAGCAATGCGGTAAAACGCAGAAATGGCTAAACAGATCAAAGGACGTCGACTTGCGCTCCGCGCAAGTCTCCGCCCTTAGTTAGCACTTTGGTGTGGTTGGTGGTTGGTTGGTCGAGTGCGTTAGAAATCAGTTTGCATCCGGAAGGTCGACTGGCCATCTCGACACCGACTTTCTTGGTTTTCCCGTCTTGAAGCAAACGCTGAGATGGTTCCCAGAGTTCCAAATTGCTGCTGCATGCTACTCATGTAGCCCACCCAATTTAGATTTATCAAAATTAGTCCCTTCCTTTTTAAGTAACATACATTGAATTTCCAAATCATGAGCTTATCCCAAGTATATACATATTGTCGACAGCGATATAATCTCCGTACAATCGATCTCTTTTAGCCAAAAAACGCATCATTGCGTTTCCATGACAATAAGTTACCCAAACATTCCATCTTACGTCATGCCCACATCGCCTGTATGTTAAAGGGTTCTCTACTAATCTACTGATGCAATAAGCGGTTCGACATAACGAGAAATGATGTTTCCCGACTAGCTGAATGATAAAATTAGAATTGTAGACAGTTAATCTAACGCGTCACAGCAGAGCGTGCATCGATTAGCGACAGAAAATGTCGCCCGTCATGACAATTTGGTGTCGTACGTGTTCGCTTGGTACCTGGATATGTGCGTAAATCACCCTTGCTACGTCCATTGTCTCAAATGTCACACTCCTTGTAAGCCACGTTTTAACGACAAATATGAACATTAAAGTAACGCACTATGACATAACACTTGATACGTAGAACATGACACAAAACAATGTAATCAAATTGCTCTAAAATGTAAAGAAACCGCTCCCTCGTAAAATGTAGTGGCCCTGAAAAGACCGTTTCATAGCCAGATTTCCTTACTTCGAACTAGTATGCTTTGTGACTGCTTTTGTTCTTTCGCTGATTGCGTACATAATTATCATAATTAATTATTTTATTCTGATTACTTCAATGCTTAACTAAATGATGCCACAAATATTTCAAATTTGTCCCAATTAGTAATAATAATTATACCAGATTTTGGTCCTGCTGTAAGTACTGGCGGCATGGATTTGTAGAGAATATCAATCAACTGGTAGATACGATCGAGTTTTTTTTTCTATGTCCATTCATCGTCTTGAATTGGTCAAGTATTAAGTGAATGTCGTCACTTGATTTTTCAATGGTGAAATGTGATACCTTAAGGGACGAGTGTTGTCGGGAAAAGCCAGGCTCATCATCCAAATTAAGTGTGCCAAGATCGATTGGTCTCGTCCGCTGAACTACTTGACCATGTTGTCTGCCTGGTCCCCGGCCTCGTGTAGGGCGGTCTCGGAGCCCCGTCCGTCAGGGTTCATTATAAACACTCCAGCAAAATAATGCAACTCAACAAGAAAATTACAATTTAGTAACAGCGCTCCTTTTTTATAGCTATCCATGAAAGTATTCCCCTCACTTAGAAAGACTATACGCTCCTTGAGCTGTAGCCTTAACTATGCCAGGTCCCGGCGTAATCGAGACCATAAATGTATAGCGTAAGCAAAATCCTCAGTTATAGAATAAAGAGTCTGTTTGAGTCCAGGAATGCGGTAAAACGCAGGAATGGCTAAACAGACGCAAGTCTCCGCCCTTAGTTAGCACTTTCGTTGGTTGAACTTAACATTTCCATTATTATTTTAAAGGAAGAAACAGAATCAAAGCAAGCAAGGATGTTTAGTAATTGCTTCTCGTTGCTCCTGCCCATTTGTGTTGTTCGCTGAGTAGGGAGATGCAAGAATGTTGAACATTAACTTAACAGCACAATCCTTGCTGTCCTCGTTCTGAGGGGAAGCGGCATCACAGTTGCAGCTACGTGCAAAGTGTGCTGCAAGTATTACTGAGATGTCTTTAGGTAAAAGGGGCATCATATTAGGGAACTTAACATTAACATTATTTTTTAAAGGAAGAAACAGAATCAAAGCAAGCAAGGATGTTTAGTAATTGCTTCTCGTTGCTCCTGCCCATTTGTGTTGTTCGCTGAGTAGGAGATGCAAGACTGTTGAACATTAAGAACACAATCCTTGCTGTCCTTGTTCTGAGGAAAGCGGCATCACACTTGCAGCTGAGCGCAAAGTGTGCTGCAAGTTTTACTGAGTATTGAGAAGCACACTTCCTCAAGAGGAGTAAGGCCACAATTCCTGTGCTGCTACCGAATTGGTCGCTTTCAGTAGCTGTAAACCGTAGATGTGTCATGATATTATTGGCAGCAGTGGTGTATCTAGTTTTTTTTGTCGCCCTGGGCGAACAATGGCTGCCCTGACAAAAATTAGGAACTTTGAAAAAAAATTGCCTTTATGTTTTGAATTTTCTTTTATATGTCTCATTAATTTAAAATTTCTTGAGGGGAGAAAATCTGTTTTCTTGGTATGGGAACGAAAACCAACAAATGCACACAAGTTTATGAAAATATATTATAAACGTAGTAATAAGTCCTACAAGTTCGCCTCTCTTGTGGCCATCCTCATGGAGGTGCGTTACGAAGAATAAATACCACGAGATGTTACAAATGTTTGTGAACCAATGCACATGTAAAATATTAAATATTAAAAATTGCGTGGTTTAGAATACGATTGCAGCTTAAAATGGTAAATGTTTAATTCTGGTATATAACTAATAATGTGTGTAGAATGTATTATGTCACCATCCAAGCAGAGGATTATTGATGTTGCTGTTTTTGTCGCCCATTTTAGTGCCACTTTAACTGTGCTGCTCGGGCAGTCGCACCACTAGCCCCACCCTGGCTGCGCCTCTGGATAGTGGTGATAAGTGCTGATTTTTAGGGTGTATTCCTTGCTATTGCCCCGAGGCCGGTCGTTCTGGTCTATGCAAGCTGTTGCTGCACGGTAGAGACAGGAAAGAAAAAAAATCCCTGAAGTAACCAATCGAAATTGCGTGCGGCAATCAGTCAATAAATGAGGAAGGCCTGCTATTTTTTTTTCTGTTGCTCCTACTTCGCACACCTACATCCTATGTACCTGCACTAATGTTGTGTCCAGCAGTTCATCGAGTAGGCTTGCTGGCAAAAGTTTATTTTTTCGGGGCACTTCCAGTGACAATGGCCAACCCCCCCCCCCCTTCCCAAATAACAGACTCGTCTGGAGTTGAATGCAATGGACGCAGATAGAGCCAAAACGACGCCAGAAGAGATCGTAACTCTCGCAATGGAAGTAACAGAGTTTGTGGACCACATAAAATAACTCTTCCTCCGTATACAAATATAATATGCAGTGTGAGGAGTATGTTTTGCTAGTAGGGCGTCGTTGGAAATTCGAATCTCACAAGGACGGTAAAACGTGTAAGAGTAGACAGAATGAAGGTGAAGATGTTGCACCTACCCTAGAAGGGTTAGTCGGATGTCGATATGACTGCACAGGTCAACATCTTCTAATTTAGAAAACGTAGTATTGAAACCCATAGGTAGCTTTACGCCAAGAAGTGGTGAATATACGTCACATGAGTGAAAGGTCATTTAGCGGATACGCCAATGGGCATAACAGGTTGAGAACACTGGTTCTTGTCCGATCACCCTCGTGAAGTAACATTGGCCGTGGTTCGCAGGTATATGGGTGGCCGCTTCGCAACACCGCTTCCTGCTGGCATAGACTTTGCTGTCTTAAAAATTCCTGCTTTGGAGTTGATGTTTATTTTATGATTTCTACAGCCCTGGTTAGTTCAATTTGATACTAATTTGACGCTATCCAGAAAGGTAAATTCCATAAGGGGGGCTCAAATAAAAGTCTTAGAATCCCACCGAGCTTCTGTGAAAATTGAGAAGTTGGCCTTACGCTGTGCTTATTGCGATCGACGTAACAAGTTAAGTACCCAAGTTATAGTCCTTATACAGCAATTAACAGGCTAAGCGTACTTAATTTCTGGATTGCGACCTCTTGTGAAGAAGACTTAGAGTTGGCATAGATTTATTCTCTTTGGAAGTTACGGAATAATTTCTTATTTCCCACTACCACACA
The DNA here is from genome assembly GCA_021186555.1 of Reticulitermes speratus. Lineage (NCBI taxonomy): Eukaryota > Metazoa > Arthropoda > Insecta > Blattodea > Rhinotermitidae > Reticulitermes > Reticulitermes speratus. The sequence goes on from JAJKFL010000012.1 coordinate 26,762,704, forward strand.
CATGTATACTTGTCAATTCAGTATCTTTGGGTAAAGGGGCATCATATTACTGAACTTAACATTAACATTATTATTTTAAAGGAAGACACAGAATCAAAGCAAGCAAGGATGTTTTGTAATTGCTTCTCGTTGCACCTGCCCATTTGTGTTGTTCGTTGAGTAGGGAGATGGCAGACTGTTGAACATTAACTTCATAGCACAATCCTTGCTGTCCTTGTCTGAGGGGAAGCGGCGTGACACTTGCAGTTGAGTGCAAAGTGTGCTGCAAGTATTACTGTGGTATCTTTAGGTAAAAGGGGCATATTACTGAACTTAATATTAACATTATTATTTTAAAGGAAGAAAGAGAATCAACGGAAGCAAGGAAGTTTAGTAATTGCTTCTCGTTGCCCCTACCCATTTGTGTTGTTCGCTGAGTAGGGAGATGCAATACTGTTGAACATTAACTTAACAGCACAATCCTTGCTGTCCTTGTTCTGATGGGAAGCGTCATCACACTTGCTGCTAAGTGATTGTTGGCATGGGGGGGGGGGGAGAAAGATTTCCAGCACCCGTCCAGGCAGGCCACCCCCCCTCCTGTACATCGGTGAACAGATTTCTTTTCCGTGGGTAAAGCGGTTGGAGTGTGGCGTTGCCGACCCACCACTATTTAGCCCTGATGTTAAAGAGCCTCCATGGCCTGTTCTAGGATGAAATTTACCATTTATAAGGACAGTTCAAGACCCGAGTACGTTAGAAATCAGTTTGCATCCGGAAGGTCGACTGGCCATCTCGACACCGACTTTCTTGGTTTTCCCGTCTTGAAGCAAACGCTGAGATGGTTCCCAGAATTCCAAATTGCTGCTGCATGCTACTCATGTAGCCCACCCAATTTAAATTTATCAAAATTAGTCCCTTTCCTTTTTAAGTAACATACATTGAATTTCCAAATAATGAGCTTTATCCCAAGTATATACATATTGTCGACAGCGATATAATCTCCGTACAATCGATCTCTTTGAGCCAAAAAACGCATCATTGCGTTTCCATGACAATAAGTTACCCAAACATTCCATCTTACGTCATGCCCACATCGCCTGTATGTTACAGGGTTCTCTACTAATCTACTGATGGAATAAGCGGTTCGACATAACGAGAAATGATGTTGCCCGATTAGCTGAATGATAAAATTAGAATTGTAGACAGTTAATCTAACGCGTCACAGCAGAGCGTGCATCGATTAGCGACAGAAAATGTCGCCCGTCATGACAATTTGGTGCCGTACGTGTTCGCTTGGTACCTGGATATGTGCGTAAATCACCCTCGCTACGTCCATTGTCTCAAATGTCACACTCCTTGTAAGCCACGTTTTAACGACAAATATGAACATTAAAGTAACGCACTATGACATAACAGTTGATACGTAGAACATGACACAAAACAATGTAATCAAATTGCTCTAAAATGTAAAGAAACCGCTCCCTCGTAAAATGTAGTGGCCCTGAAAAGGACCGTTTCATAGCCAGATTTCCTTACTTCGAACTAGTATGCTTTGTGACTGCTTTTGTTCTTTCGCTGATTGCGTACATAATTTATCAATAATTAATTATTTTATTCTGATTACTTCAATGATTAACTAAATGATGCCACAAATATTTCAAATTTGTCCCAATTAGTAATAATAATTATACCAGATTTTGGTCCTGCTGTAAGTACTGGAGGCATGGATTTGTAGAGAATATCAATCAACTGGTAGATACGATCGAGTTTTTTTTCTATGTCCATTCATCGTCTTGAATTGGTCAAGTATTAAGTGAATGTCGTCACTTGATTTTTCAATGGTGAAATGTGATACCTTAAGGGACGAGTGTTGTCGGGAAAAGCCAGGCTCAACATCCAAATTAAGTGTGCCAAGATCGATTGGTCTCGTCCGCTGAACTACTTGACCACGTTGTCTGCCTGGTCCCCGGCCTCGTGTAGGGCGGTCTCGGAGCCGCCGTCCGTCAGGGTTCATTATAAACACTCCAGCAAAATAATGCAGCTCAACAAGAAAATTACAATTTAGTAACAGCGGTTCTTTTTTATAGCTAGCCACTGAAAGTATTCCCCTCACTTAGAAAGACTATACGCTCCTTGAGCTGTAGCCTTAACTATGCCAGGTCCCGGCGTAATCGAGACCATAAATCGTTAGCGTAAGCAAAATCCTCAGTTATAGAATAAAGAGTCTGTTATCGAGTCCAGGAATGCGGTAAAACGCAGGAATGGCTAAACAGCCGCAAGTCTCCGCCCTTAGTTAGCACTTTCGTTGGTTGAACTTAACATTTCCATTATTATTTTAAAGGAAGAAACAGAATCAAAGCAAGCAAGGATGTTTAGTAATTGCTTCTCGTTGCTCCTGCCCATTTGTGTTGTTCGCTGAGTAGGGAGATGCAAGAATGTTGAACATTAACTTAACAGCACAATCCTTGCTGTCCTCGTTCTGAGGGGAAGCGGCATCACAGTTGCAGCTACGTGTAGAGTGTGCTGCAAGTATTACTTAGATGTCTTTAGGTAAAAGGGGCATCATATTAGGGAACTTAACATTAACATTATTATTTTAAAGGAAGATACAGAATCAAAGCAAGCAAGGATGTTTAGTAATTGCTTCTCGTTGCTCCTGCCCATTTGTGTTGTTCGCTGAGTAGGGAGATGCAAGACTGTTGAACATTAACAACACAACCCTTGCTGTCCTTGTATTGAGGGGAAGCGGCATCACACTTGCAGCTGAGCGCAAAGTGTGCTGCACGTTTTACTGAGGATTGAGAAGCACACTTCCTCAAGAGGAGTAAGGCCACAATTCCTGTGCTGCTACCGAATTGGTCGCTTTCAGCAGCTGTAAACCGTAGATGTGTCATGATGTTATGGGCAGCAGTGGTGTATCTAGTTTTTTTGTCGCCCTGGGCGAACAATGGCTGCCCCTGACAAAAATGAGGAACTTTGAAAAAAAATTGCCTTTATGTTTTGAATTTCCTTTTATATGTCTCATTAATTTAAAATTTCTTGAGGGGAGAAAATCTGTTTTTTGCTATGGGAACGAAAACCAACAAATGCACACAAGTTTATGAAAATATATTATAAACGTAGTAATAAGTCCTACAAGTTTCGGCCTCTCTTGTGGCCATTCTCATGGAGGTGCGTTACGAAAAATAAATACCACGAGATATTACAAATGTTTGTGAACCAATGCACATGTAAAATATTAAATATTAAATATTGCGTGGTTTAGAATACGCATTACAGCTTAAAATGGTAAATGTTTAATTCTGGTATATATCTAATAATGTGTGTAGAATGTATTATGTCACCATCCAAGCAGAGGATTATTGATGTTTCTGTTTTTGTCGCCCATTTTAGTGCCACTTTAACTGTGCTGCTCGGGGCAGTCGCACCACTAGCCCCACCCTGGCTGCGCCTCTGGATAGTGGTGATAAGTGCTGATTTTTTAGGGTGTATTCCTTGCTATTGCCCCGAGGCCGGTCGTTCTGGTCTATGCAAGCTGTTGCTGTAGCGGTAGAGACAGGAAAGAAAAAAAATCCCTGAAGTAACCAGTCGTAATTGCGTGCGGCAATCAGTCAGTAAATGAGGAAGGCCTGCTATTTTTTTTTCTGTTGCTCCTACTTCGCACACCTACATCCTATGTACCTGCACTAATGTTGTGTCCAGCAGTTCATCGAGTAGGTTTGCTGGCAAAAGTTTATTTCTTCGGGGCACTTCCAGTGACAATGGCCAACCCCCCCCCCCCTTCCCAAATAACAGATTCGTCTGGAGTTGAATGCAATGGACGCAGATAGAGCCAAAACGACGCCAGAAGAGATCGTAACTCTCGCAATGGAAGTAACAGAGTTTGTGGACCACATAAAATAACTCTTCCTCCGTATACAAATATAATATGCAGTGTGAGGAGTATGTTTTGCTAGTAGGGCGTCGTTGGAAATTCGAATCTCACAAGGACGGTAAAACGTGTAAGAGTAGACAGAATGAAGGTGAAGATGTTGCACCTACCCTAGAAGGGTTAGTCGGATGTCGATATGACTGCACAGGTCAACATTTCTAATTTAGAAAACGTAGTATTGAAACCCATAGGTAGCTTTACGCCAAGAAGTGGTGAATATACGTCACATGAGTGAAGGTCATTTAGCGGATACGCCAACGGGCATAACAGGTTGAGAACACTGGTTCTTGTCCGATCACCCTCGTGAAGTAACATTGGCCGTGGTTCGCAGGTATATGGGTGGCCGCTTCGCAACACCGCTTGCTACTGGCATAGACTTTTGCTGTCTTAAAAATTCCTGCTTTGGAGTTTGATGTTCATTGTATGATTTCTACAGGCCTGGTTAGTTCAATATCTTTACATAAGGAAGGCGGTACGGAAAGCGCAATACACTTGTAGCATTTTTATCTTATAACCGAGAAAGTAATCTATATATGCAACGTTCTACGCTCACTTGCAGATGAACATTTAGAACAATTACGTAAACTGAAGCTGTATATATTACATCTTTCCTACACGTGCTACAGAGGCGGTTGAGTTCGGTGTGAGCTGCAGAGGAGTAAAGACGTGCCGAGACCGTACCTAGCGCAGAAGCGATAGTCACTGCAAGAAGAAGCGACTGAGGAAGGAGATGTCACCAGCGTGCTGCCCCTATTCCACTGGGAAGCGGAGCAGCGTCAAAAGAGTAAGGTGCCCCCTGCTGCAGGCGTAATGTTGAAGCAGGAGGAACTAGCCCTTTCAAGGGGCTGTATCATCGGTGCAGGGTAACGCAGCCCTCTTGCGAGAGCTGAGGAAAGCCCTTGCAGCCAAGAAGACGGCGAAGGCCGTGCAAGACGTCTTGCGTGGCCAACCAACCAAAGTGCTAACTAAGGGCGGAGACTTGCGCGGAGCGCTAGTCGACGTCCCTTGGTCCGTTTAGCCATTCCTGCGTTTTACCGCATTGCTGGTCTCGATAACAGACTCTTTATTCAATACTGAGGATTTTGCTTACGCTGACGATTTATGGTCTCGATTAGGTCGGGACCTGGCACACCGAAGGCTACAGATCTAAGAGCGTATAGTATTTCTAAGTGGGGGGAATACTTTGGTTGGATGGCTCCCTGGGATTTGAACCCAGAGTGGCATTTTCACAATTAAATTCGCGAAGGATCTAAAACCTACATACGAGTAATTAAGCCCTACCGTGAGGGGGGGGGGGGGAGTGCGGGCCGTGCGCCGACTTTTTGTTATACCCTGGCATTCACCTTACAACTGAGTAAAATCACGGAAAACCTCAGTCAGGGTATTCGAAAGGCGCCTAGTTTTAGGTGCTAGTCACGATTCAGTGTCGGTTTGGCCAGTAAGGGCCTCGACATATCTACTGACCTGTCCCCGTAGCTTGCGCTAGGCGACTTGGGTCAGCCGTCGATCAGCGTAAATAGGAGTCGCCGACACGCTCGGCTTTCTAGAGCTTCGACTCTAGGTTGGCTGGTGTGGGGAACCCCTTAACTCAGCAACTCGGCAGATATCTGCGCTGACCGAGGGCTGACCCAGTCCGTCTAGCGCAAGCTACGGGGATGGGTCAGTGAATGTGTCGAGGCCCTTAGTGGCCAACAGACACTGCACCTAAAATTAGGCGCATTCCGAATACCCTGACTGAGGTTTTCCGTGATTTTCCTCAGTTGTAAGGTGAATGCCAGGGTATAACACAAAGCCGGGGCACGGCCCGCACCCCCCACCCCCCGGTAGGACTAAATTATTCGTTTGTAGGTTTTGAATTTTTGTGAAATTATTTGTGAAAATGCCACTCTGGGTTCAAATCCCAGAGAGCCACCCAACCAAAGTATTCCCCCCACTTGGAAAAAGTATACGCTCTTAGAGCTTTAGCTTTTGGTATGCCTGGTCCCGACTTAATCGAGACCCTAAATTTGTTAGCGTAAGCAAAATCCCCAGTTCAGAATTAAGAGTCTGTTATTGAGTCCAGCAATGCGGTAAAACGCAGGTATGGCTAAACAGATCAAGGGACGTCGACTTGCGCTCCGCGCAAGTCTCCGCCCTTAGTTAGCACTTTGGTTGGTTTGGTTGGTTGGCTCGGCTCGGCTTTCTCGCGTGGTTAAGGACCTTATGTCTCAGCAGCTTATCCGCCCAGATGAATGGCGAGAAATTAATGATCGTGCTGGGGACTGCCGACGGTTTCAGAGCCACAGTCAGAGCCCTCCGATCCCTTGATGCGGTGAGTGGAATATAGTTGGAGGGTTATTGAGTGGTTGGTTGTTTGGCGATTGAGATCAGAGTGATCGGTTGGAAGAGAGTTCGGTGTGAGCTGTGGACGAGTGAAGACGTGTTGAGAGACCGAACCTAGCGAAGGAGGATGGAGAGCTCGCCAGCGTGCTGCCTGTACTCCACTGGGAAGCGGAGCAGCGTTAAAGGAGTATGGTACCCCCCTGCTGCAGGCGGATTCGATAGTGGATTTTGACTTGATAGACAAGCGTAAGTGTGAAGTGCAAGTGTCAGGACAACAGTAAACTTTAAAGCCACTGGTGTGAGAAAACTCGTAGGAGGGAGTGGTCCCAGCGGCGAGCAGTCTCGGGCTCGGCAGTGAGCTGAGATCACAAAGTGGTTCCAGCCCGTCACCGTTCGTGTTCAATACAGTGTGTGTGTGTGTGTGTGTGTGTGTGTGTGTGTGTGTGGAAAAGTCAAAATGGCCAATAGAAGAATGCCTGCATACCAAGAATACTGGCAAACTATATCTGAGGCTCTCCGCGCCGGATATAAGGATATAATTTCCAAATACCCGGACGCGGCAGGCATAACTCAGAGAGTTTATGATATCTTAAATGACATAACACTGCTAGAAGGATGTGCTCCACAGGAAGTGGGAGAAAGTGAAACATGGAGAACCATCGTAAGGAACGCAGAGGAAGACAGGGAAAGCTTCAGACAAGTACAGCAAGGGAAGAGGCTGTTTAATGCCCTGTATGGCACGTAACTGTGACTTTGAATGAACTCAAAGCCACAGTAAAAGATAGTGCCAAACATGCACAGACACAGGAAGTACAACCAACAGATACCTTCCAAGATAAAAAAAGGCGGAAGAGGAGAAATTCTTCTGAAAAATAAAACGTCACCAAGAAAAACACGACTACTGAGACACACAATGTGATTCGGAAAGCCATGCAAGTGCCGCTCCGGAATTACTTTGCACAATTGCATACAACGGATATGGACGCGGACAAAGAAGAACCACAGCAAGATTCACAAGCTGAAGGTGAGCGGACACAGCCCCCAATGACGGAAAGGCCACCACCGGTAGTACTAACAGCAGTGACAAATCTCATCCAATTACAGAAACATATCCAAGGCATTGTAAAAGGGACCTTCGAGTTTCGCAGTACTAGAAATGGGACAAAAGTTGTAACCAGGGAAATGGCAGACTTCACTGCCATCAAAACCTTCTTTGACAACAGCAAACTCAGCTACTACACCTTTTTTTCCGAAGAGCGAAAAACCCATTAGACACCTTCCCATCCATACCCCAGCAGAGGACATATCAAACGGGCTAGAGGACATGGGCTTCAACGTCGTAGACGTAAAACAAATGACTACAACCCACAAATCCCCGGAAGATGGACCACGCTCGGAATTCCTCCCTCTCTTTCTGTTTACACTCCCCCGGACAACGAAATCTACAGACATATTTAAACTGACAAGCCTGTGCCACATTAGAGTCCAGGTGGAAGCATATAAATCGCGTAACACACTGACGCAGTGCTACAACTGCCAACAATTTGGTCACATCTGGGCAAACTGTAAGCAACCTCCAAGGTGCTAATGGTGCGGAAGAAGCCACCTGCATAAGGAATGCCCAGAAAGAGAAAATGAGAACTCCAAGCCAAACTGTTGCAATTGCAACTTGAAAGGGGATGAACAACCTCATCCGTCCACATACCGGGGATGCCGATACGCCAAGATGGGACAACAAAGAAAGAAAATACAAAAAAAAAACCAAACACGGAATCAAGAGGCAGACCATTTGCAAACAACTTCGTAGTCCCAGGACGGTTCTTCGCAGCGGTGCTGAGCAACAATGCAACACAACAACCCCTGCCAAGCCCGGCAGAACAGCGACAACAAGCAGTGATCAACGAGAAACAGATGTCACCCCCAACACAGCAACAGCGGAACTCGCCAACAAAGCCAGGTCAGTCAGTTCAGGCCACCAATATAAGCAGCTCGACCGTAGACATGTTCAAGGTCGTAACTGTAGTACAGCAGATCATGACAGAGCACAATGGTGCTGTGTCAGAAGAGGAAAAAATCATGTCTATTACCAAAATAGTACTAAAACTTATGAAACAAATTGGCAACCAGAATTCATAGGCCCCTCAAAGTAGTAGCATTTAATGCTAATGGCATTGGGAGGCAGCGCTATAAGCTCAGTAAACAACTGCAAAACTTAAAGATAGATGTGGCTCTGTTTTCGGAGACACACCTAAAACCTCATGAGAGGTTTTTCTCTTCCAAATTATCACCTTTATCGGTCCAACCGCTTCTCGGGTAGAAAAGGCGGAACTGCCGTTGCAGTTAGAAAAGAAGTCGCGCATATCCTTGCAGACCTACCTCCCCTAGTTTCAGTAGTAGCCACAGGGGTCTGCATACCGATTGGAAACAATGAAGTTCTGCTTGCAGCTGTTTACAAATCTTCAAGACGTGCTTGGAGTGATGCAGACATCATTGAGCTCTTAGGCGTTAGAAATAAGTCCATCTTGGCAGGTGATCTGAATGCCAAGAACCCCTTTTGGAACAGCGCAGTCTCAAACTCTTCAGGTAAGAAACTGATAGAATTGTTTGACAGAAACGAATTTGAAATAACAGCGCAACAAATTTCCACTCACTACTCCCTAGCCGGGAATGGTGACGTGTTGGATATTGTGGTTCATCAGAATGTACGACTGTCAGAGGTCATTGTGTCTGACATTCTGGACTCAGATAATCTCCAATAATCTTCCATATACTGGATCATGTTATAATTACGGACCTTTCGGCCCCTGTAGAAAATTTTACAGATTGGGAACGGTTTCAAGGCCTCGCCTCTGAATTAATTTCACCAAGAATCAAAATTAAATGACTCAGAGAAAGGCACTTGAAAGGTGAGAAACAAGAATAGGGAACTGTGAGGTCACGCCTCAAGCAATCCAGCCTATTGCGAAATCCCTTTTGAAAAGGGTTGGATCAAAGGCACCAACCGCAATTCGTGGTCATTCAGACCTCAAATTTCATCCGATAGATAAAGCCAATGCGATCTCGGATTGCTTAGAAAATCAGTTCACACCACATGACTTGTGTGATAACAATCTCCTTATCAGAATTAGACCGTGTGACGTACAAAAATTAATAAGTCCCTAAAACTAAGAAAGGCCTGTGGAATGGACGGCATTCCAAACGAATGCCTCAGGCACCTTCAAAGAAGACCTCAGTTACACCTGACACATTTATTCAACCACTGTATTCGGCTGTCCCACTTCCCATCGCCTTCGAAGGTAGCAAAAATCATAACCTTACCTAAACCAGGTACGGACCCTAAATTCCCCCAAAATTTGCGTCCGATCGGCCTGTTGTCCACTACGGGCAAACTCTTTAAAAAACTTATTCAAAAAATAATCCAACGTTACATTGATGAAAGAAAGCTGTTAAACGCAAGTGAGTTTGGCTTTCATGCACGTCACAACACGACTCTTCAATGTATGAGGCTAACGCACCACGTGACCTTAAACTTTAATGATAACTTGGCTACTGTTTCTTGGATATCGAATAAGCCTTTGATACCACATGGCACCCTGGTTTGTTATACAGATTATTGAAATTAAACCTTCCGGTCAGCACAATCAAGATTATTGGCTCTTTTCTCACAGACAGAAAATTTAAAGTTTCGGTCGAAGGTGAATTGTCTACTCCTAGAGATATACAAGCAGGGGTGCCACAAGGTTCCGTCCTGTCCCTACACTGTATAATTTATATATAAATGACACCCCGCAAACACCAGGCACATACCTGGCCCTCTTTGCGGATGACACCTGCATATACGCCACCGACCGCAAGGAGGGTTATGCTATAAGAAAATTACAGCGCGGCCTCACATCATTAGAGTTGTGGTGTGAGCGCTGGAATATCAAAATCAATGAAGATAAGACTCAGACTATATATTTTTGTCGTTGATATGGACCGATAGAGTCTCATCTCACATTGAAAGGACAGAACAGTCCCTTCGTTAATCACGTATAATATATCTGTGTATCGCAGTAGCTAGCCAAGCCTAGCAGACGGCGCAGCAACTTCGATCTGCCAGGCCGCACACACGGACATGCGCCTAAGCTCTACCCTGCAGCCGAGCTCACTTGAGCGGTGCCGCCCGCCATCACAGCTCCGTAGGCTCTGATCAACGACCTTCATCGTCTGTGACCGCTCAAGGACGCTGCAACGAGTGCGCAGGGCACAGGTACTCGATCTTGCATGACTGTCATTAATAGAATATACTTGTGGAATTTACGAGGGTGTTATTTGGAGTTAAGAGCAACACATCAACATCCAGTACACACCTGTACAAATACAGTGTACTTAATTACAACCCACAAGATTGCGACTTACAGAAATACTACCTAACCAAATACAAATATTTCCAATACTACGTACCCCAAAACGAACTAATCAAGTACGACATATCGAAATATAACTAAATAAGTAGGGTCTGTGCAAATACAGTCTATCGAAATGTAAATATCACCAAACCAAATACGACCTACCTGAATATGATAAAAATAAATATATCCAAATGCCACCTACACAACTATGTCATACCAAAATGTTTAGTTATTTCTAGTGGTTGAATGATAGCATATCAGTAAACTTTTTTTTGTGGTGAAGGGCCCCGCAGCAGATGCTACGGACTCACCGAAGCCTTGGGGCTTATTGTGCAGCCCTGTGATGAAGATGATTAGTTTTTTCGAACACCTCGTTGCACCACAATCTTACGAATGTTGCATGTGCTGTGAAAAATACAGCCGCAGATATTGTCACGTTTGATGTAAATGTACTTGTTAGTTTTATTTCATGTATACTATAACGGACCGTTCCTGTTGGGTATCTCAATATTAATTTGTGAGTGTTTTAGCAAGAGTGTGAACAGGTGCAGGCAACTGCATGTCACAGTTACCTCTCAATGCTTAAGACTTTTACTGTTCACTAATTCTTTACCTTTGTATTCTAAGCTCGTAGCTTCCGGTGCGGTCACTTTCTCAGCTAAGTGTTTCGGTGACCTCACATAGAGTCTGGGGGATTAGTTCCCAAGGATGACCGCGGAAGCGCACCCCCACTTCCACCAATGAAAATTCTTAAGTTGGTATTAATTTCAGTAACTATTTCTGTGGTGTGTGGCCTAAGGTCACTACTGACCAGTCACTGACGGTGGAACTTATTCGAATTTGGTACGTGGTGTTAACACAAGGGGTTGCACGCGTAGGCAAGACATTATTCAGTTCTGGGAAGAAGAGAGGTTACTTGGGGACATCATGATTCAGTCCTGGAGAGAAGAGAGACTACTAGGTTGCTTCGTTACTCAGTTCTTGGAAATAAGAGGAGTTGGTGGGTGAGAATGATCACTGGTGCGGGACTAGTTCTTGTGGACAAAAGTTAATTCTTGTGAGGAACTCTCGAAGACATATTCTCATGTGAGCTGTATGGATTTCAGTGCTGTATTTGTGTGGCGTAAGATCATTCATCTCTCCTCTCTTTCGGTTAAGAACTCGTTTAAATTCAATTCGGAACTTGGTCAGTGAGCGGTCAAGAAAGCGTAGGGCAACGAAGGCGATAGTCATCACGTTATTATTTGTATTACTTGAGAGAACATTCGTGACACTGATTGGATTACTTAATAAATTTCATTTCGTGAACACTGCCAGTTATTTCAAGGATCCAAATAATTCATACCACGACCCTGAGATTTTTTTTGTATCTTTGTGGAGAAGATGCTACGGACGCACCGCAGCCTTAAGTCTTATTGTGCAACCCTGTGATGAAGATGAAGAGAAAGATGATCAGTTTTTTCGCTTTTCCAGGTAATGGAGCACCGGTGGAATGAAATTGACAGGGGAAAACCGACGTACTCGGGGAAAAACCTGTCCCAGTGCCACTTTGTCCACCACAAATTCCAATCCCAGGATCGAACCTGGGCCTCCGTGGTGAGAGGCCGGCTACTAACCTCCTGAGCCATGGCATGGCCGACCCTGAGATTACTTCAACCTCTCCCTGGAGAACAAGGCCCTGTGATAATACAAACAACACGAGGAAGTCCTTCGACTGAAGCAGTCCTTGGAAATCCAGGTTAAGTCCGGTGCGATACAGTTACAGTTACCTATAACTTAAGAGTTTGTGTTGACATTAAATCCATCTACATGTGTAGAACTACCACCACTTATATTTCAGAATGGCTTAGACCGTTTAAGTGTATTTATTTCATTTGATGACATTCACATATATATATAGGTTTTTAATTTTGCTGCACGTTTGAAGAAGTGAAGCTCATGGACAAAATTGAAGCACATGCAAGGCACAGTTATTTATAAGCATTTATTTTGTCTTCATTTGTCACGTACATCAGTTCTTTTTTTCTGTGTTCGTGTAACCTCAGCCAGACTGACATGTCAACATGATACTTGTTATAATCATAATGGTTGTGACAAGAAGTACTTACATTTTTTTGCTTTCTATTTTAATTTCTGGAAGTAAAAGAAACTATAACACTAAAGTGATGGGAAGCAGTGTGGCATTAAGTACTGGGTTGGTAAAGATACTGATAACTTGATACTGTGCTTGTAATTCAGTGTTCCCAACATGAAAAATACACACTTAAGTCATTTTGTATTTGTATGGTTTTTATTTCAGGTTTTCACAGTGGTGAATGTTCGTAATCTGTGGGTTAGGACCTCAAGTAGTCTAATCGGTCGTGTCCAATGTTAAGAACAACATGCTACCTAATCTTCAACAGGTCACCTGAACTGCAGGTAGTCCGTTCTTCCAAAGCAGTAAATTACGTGGTGTCATACTGCAGAAGGACACAATTTCAGTTCTTTTCTTGTGCAAGTGTAGTCATGAAATGAGTGGGGCTGATAAGGAATACTAATTTGGGAATATGGCATCCCAGTGTGTTTTGTACATCACTGTAATTCTGCAGAAGTATGACATCCCGTTGGGTCTGGCACATGACTGTAATTCTATAGAAACAGCATTTATTTTATTTATTAACACAATCTTAATTTTGAGTATACTGCAGTTTCTGACATGTTCTGGGCATCAGTGTTGGCCATCTTCACATCAGTAACTTATTAATAACACATAGAGACACTGAAATTATAGTATGAAATATACACTGACATTAGATGTTATCTGAGGAATTGAGATGCCGTTCTCTTTACGCTGTAATATGCTACACATATAATGGTTCTTTATAATTAAAATTGTAGTTCATTATTTACTTTAAAGGAAATATTATGGTGTGTTGTATTGTTTCCATACTGGACTTATAAAATTAAATTTAATTATACAATGCAACATATTAATACTAATAACCATAGTAAGTCCTGTAAAAGTAAGTGACAGTCATTTTAACACAGAGCAATCGTCTGCATAGAAAACTGCAGTGTAAGGGGAAGGAGATCTAAATTTCTCAGGTAACATGAGAGATAAATATGCATTTTATATTATAATATAAATTCCTCCACATATTATTAATATGATAGACCTGAAGGTGGTCAGCACTGAGGGCCATAACATGGTCAGAAGATATGTAGTACAGAGTGAGACAAAAGTCATTGTGCTTCTGTACTAGAAACATAAAACCACCTCATCCTCAGTGCTGTGGCCTGTGTGAGTTGTGGCACATATGGTGACCATTTTCAACATTTGTTGTAATTTGAGCAAGTATGAGAAATGTATTTGTGTTAATGTACAGGGATTCTTTAAATGTACTCATAGTTTACGGTAGGTTTGTTGGCCTATCTGTATATGGAGTGTTGAAGTTGGTTTAATTTAACACAACTTCAATTCTATATACTAGTTCTGAGGTGAAGAATGAGTGTAGCTATACACTAGGGTTACCAAAAAAAAAAAGGACGTTTCCCACTTACCGACCATAAAAATGTGTATACATCAGAAAAAAAGCAGGTAAAAGCAGAGTACATATAAACAGTCCAAATTTTATTAAATAAAATTGACATGAAAATTTCAAAGTACATATACAAAATAAAAACAAAAATTATTGAAATTTGTATGCAATATACACATAGTGTATACCCTGTCACCATTTCTGTAGTCATCTTCCTTCTTTTCTGCCCATTTATACGTCATTGTATATTGGATTTGTTTGTTAATTGTACCTTGCTCCTTAGGAAGGTGTGGAAATGTGTACAAGAAATTTCTTTGAAATTGTACTGTAGGAATAAATGCTCAATGAATGACTCAATATTGTTCCTCTCCTTTGTCCACTGAACTGGTATCAATGAGAAAACTTGCTCTAAGCTTGTATTGTGTGGGGGATTGACAAAGAAGCACTGTGAAATCTCCAACAATACTGATTGGTACTTGCCGTGCTTTTAGTTTTCAAAATATTTGGCCTACTTCTGGCATGCTAGCAAACCAGTGAACTCTTCATCATTGAGCTGACTTTCTGTGAATTTTTCAGATGACTAAATTGGTCAAAACACTTTATGTCATCTATTGGCACACACTTATTTATAGAAGGTTCTATATCATTCTAATTCGGTGACTCACTAGGTGTTATTGTGAAACAAGAGAGATATTCCCTAGGTTTTGTCCACTTGTGCAAATATTTCATACACATGATTATATACAGTTTATTCCAGCACAGAATTTGTGACACTCTGCAACAAACCTGTATCTGCGCTTCTCTGCTAATGGTTATTTAACTTTCAGGGTACGAAATTTTCAATGAGAAGTTCTGCAAGAATACTTTTCAGTGAGTTCAGGTAATTCAGAATTTCTGTGAGAGAGTTGCTTTCACTTTCAGGCAGTTGAATGTGTTGCCGAAAACACCGTGAGTGAATGCACATTCTCTTACCTATCCCGAGAAGATTGCAATTGGTGTTGCTGTCACGCATTTTGAGAGTGTGATATCGGAAATGGGTCGCTTAGATTCAGTTGAGATGCATATCACAGATGTCATCAAGGAGAGTGTTGACTTCGATGGGATTAGGCTGACTAGTTTTTCTCTACTTCCAAAGACTGGAGGATGGAACTGTGAGGGTTGTCACAAGAGTTTCACTTCCTTTGTAGTGTAAGGATAAACATCAGTCATAGAGTGAAGCAACTAGACTGAAGGCCATGAAGAGGAATGTTCAGATTTTATCACACCATTAGTGTTAGTATGCAAGTAGTGATTCTTTATTTTTATCTTGTGACAGCAATGATAAAAAAGAAGGTGTATGTAGTCGAGTGTAAAGCTTGAGAGAAGCTGTTTAATTACCTTTAAATAATGGTATGGCAACTACTGTTGTGAATATATTATACAAGTTGAAAAACTTGCTTTAACAACAAGCCTTTGCATGTTTGCAAAAGAACTTGGTATGCTGCTGTTGTTGCCTTATGGCAAAACCATACCACATGACACTTTCAGCATCATGTTACCAACTCTGGTAGACTTAACTGTCATTCATATGGCTGCTTGTACTTGTAAAAATAAAGACGTTAATTTTGAACTGCCCCTGCCACTGTTCAGGCCCTTTGTTTTAGCCAATATTCTGTAACTGTATGTGCTGAATAAACAACATGTTTCGTGTAAATATATGAAAATTCATTAGCATGATTGACTTATGCGTATTTGTGACGTGCGTATTAGAACATAGGATATAATGGATTTCCAAAGCAATAGGATCTTTAAGTTGATACAGCAGTGGTAGAAATGTGCAGATCATTCTGGATACCTCTTACAATTTGAAGAACGTGTCCACATACTATTGACGATACTACGTATCTCCTGTGTTTAATACCCATAGGTATTGTGCTCATGACAGTGCAATGTATATTTGTACATTAGCATATATTCCATTTTTATGTATATAATTCTTAAACTTGTAACATTTCTTGCATTTCGTATATTGATATGTGCACTTTGGTTTGGTATAAAATTTGATGTGCTGACATGGGTGACGATTCACAAGATAGTGACGGTTAGGACACCATACAGTCTGGTAGAGTTGTATCACACTCTTAACAGCAGCCGTGTGAATGGGCAACCCAGGGTATGAGAGGCATGGGGGTCATAGCATGAGCAATTGGAGGGAGTGCCTGAAATGGATCCTGTATGCAGTGCCTATGGTTATCAGAGTTTTGGAGGAACATTCTGCCTCTTATCTTCAAAGGCCACCTGAAGATAGAGACAGTATGTTCCTCCAACACCATGTCACCCATGTATGACCTGTGTAGTTTGTAAATTAATATTTATTTCATTTTATTTAGCATGTAGTTCTGCACCTGAAATGTGTAACCATTGTATGTACTGTGAAAAAAAATAGCACTCTCAGAAATTAAGTTTTTGTTTATGTAATCAAAGGTATGAAGTCTGTATTTCATTTATTTCATATGGTGACAGATGCATATAATGGAGGCCGTTGTGTCCACTGTAAAGTTATTTACCCATCTAGAACTTACAACACTGTAAGTAGTTTCTAGTGTGTATGTTTGATTGTCTT
Organism: Reticulitermes speratus; assembly: GCA_021186555.1. Lineage (NCBI taxonomy): Eukaryota > Metazoa > Arthropoda > Insecta > Blattodea > Rhinotermitidae > Reticulitermes > Reticulitermes speratus. Next base: position 26,779,450 of record JAJKFL010000012.1, read on the forward strand.
TGTGATATAATTGTATTAGAACTGTGAAATTCATCATAAGTGGTCCTGGACCTAGAATATGTAATTATATTGTAACCAGTAGGTACTTAGATCTCTTTATATCCTGACATCTGTAAAACAAAACATAGAATAACTAACACTCGAGTGATGGAAAGAGAATGTTGTATTAAACATTCAGGAGACAGATTTAAATGCTAATTGTATCTCTTGACAGTCTGAGCTTTTCTGGTCTAGCATGGATGTTTAAGTTGCTACCAAGCAAACACACAGAGACAGGCATGTGGCATGCTAGGCTATATACCAGTACGTTTTAGAGACCAGCATATGGTTTCTTAGGACGATAAAGATTTTAAATACTATGTCAAGAACATAGCTGCAAGCCTTGTAATTTGGTTGTTCCACTGTTAAATCACCATCCACGCATGTTATTATTAATATTTTTAAGTATAAGGTTTCAGGTGCTCAAAGTGGTGATGATTCATAATGTGCTGTCTGGGTTAGGACACAATATAGTTTGGGACTTCATTGTATATGTTTTGAAGGAGAATTCTGGCTGTATCTTCACAAGGAGACAGTATGTTCCACAGACACCTTGGTATCCATCTGTCAGATTACATGGTATAATAACCCGGAATACTAGAGTTTCCAAGTTTTTACGTTTTCCAGTGCATTCGCAAGGAGGGAATGGTGTAATGCGGTATAGTAGGAGGCTTTGTTACCGATGTTTTTGCACATCGTTTCACAAGTTGTCACCTGGGGGCATGCTTTGACCAAAATCACCTAGATGGCAGTGTAGTTGAATTGTAAGGTTATTGCCGCCACGCGTTTCCACGGAGGTGCATATGTGTTCGTTTGTTGGATGTGTGGCAGGGGTAACTGCATATACAGATTTATCTGCGGTGCCGCCCGCCAGTCCACTGACTTACCTCTGACACATGTTCTTAGCGAGATCTCAGGACCACAGATTATCCTCAGGACTGTGAATATTAATACTGCACGTTCCAACATATAAGTAATAGGTTTTGCTGGTTAGGTGGTAAGCTAAAAAAAAACAGAAACTGATGCAGCCGCCTTCAGGACGGAAGAAGGTGAAGCGAGTGGGTTCCTCCGAAACTGTGATGACTAGCTAGTAGACTACATGATATCATATTCCGCAAGATCGCTGTCTTTAGAATTATTCGGTTTGTAAACCATGGACACGGTATGTTTACATCAATGCTACTCTACATTCGCCAGTGACATCTACAGCTGTCTTTTGCAAGTAATATCGATACACTTTCGACTTTGTTTGCTTCAAATCATATGTTAATTATTATATTCATGGCAATAATTTGTGGCAATGTAGGTGTGTTTAGTACCTCGATCTTTGCTTTCAGTTGCTGCTATGGGCTATTGGTGCGTGTGTGCTCTGATAAAGTAGTAGAGTAGACGATACGACGTGTGAGTGATTATTTATTTGTAACAAGAGCTAGGAAATTGGCGGTTTATTAAGGTTTACAAGGAGGCAATACGGGTAAGTTCTCTGTTAGCGTTGTTTTATTTATATTTACGCCAGAATAACAAAATTAAAGGAAAGCTAGAGTTTGTTACTCATGTTACAGAAGTACAATATTACCTTCGATTTAATGAAACGTAATAAAGATAGCTGTATTTTTATATAGTTTAAGACTAAAACAGTGCTCTCATCAGCAGGAAGAATCCGGCAAATAGAATATAACAAGGCAGGTAAATAAACATAATGATGATGGACGATGATATTCAAGCAGTGGATTCACCTATAACGGCAAGTTCCGCAGCAGTGATCCCTTCAGATGTAATTTCATCACCAGGATCATTTCCTGGAGCAGCTGGAAGTCCAGCTGCATCATTTCCTCGACAGCATCTGCAGCAGCAATCTCTAGGACTACCAGGATCACCAGGCCAATCAAAATATGCACAGCTGTTGGCAGTAATTGAAGAAATGGGGAAGGATATTAGGCCAACTTATGCTGGAAGCAAAAGTTCAGCGGAAAGACTGAAACGTGGAATAGTGCATGCAAGGATTCTTGTGCGAGAATGTCTCATGGAAACAGAACGGAGCGCGAGGCAATGACCCTCAGGGACACAGGACATTGCTTTTGATGCTGTGTTATGTACCCTTCTTGAGGAGTATATGCACAATAAGAAGTGACGAGCATAGTCTTGTATGAACAATCTTTGTAAAGACCCCAGTTATCATTACGATGTGTAATTTAAGATGAGGGCCAAGATTACTAAAATAGGTATCATCCTTTTGGCCAATGAACTTTTGTTTGACAAAGTGACATCAGTAGTTATTAAATTCTATTTACTGTATGAATAACGGATGTTTTGGCTTCAGCTGGGGGGTGTAAGTGCAATTCTCAATTCATGAACAATTTTATATCACCTAAGAAGTTTAGCATGACTGTATTTTAGTTTTTTGGAGGTAATTTACAATGTGCTGTGTGAGAATGAGTAGTTGTTACATGTTAGGCGAGACAAAAACTAATGTGTATTATTTATATGTCATATTGACAGTAATAATATTGAGATTGTAATGGTATGTCAGTGAGCTATAGTTCACAACAGCTTTACAATACTGTGACATTTATATGCAACTGAATTTGTGTGTTATTTACAGTTACTGGATCTGGCATAAACAGGTGTAATATGTCTAACCCTTCTAATCAGTTTTCTTCTTATTTATAACCCCAAGCATTCTACCTTACATAATGTAATTCTTCACAATTTTGTTAGGGTGTAACTCATGGTTCTTTTGCATGATTGAGCAGTAAGTTTGTACAATGTAGCGAGACTAGTGCAAGTGCTATTTTTAATAGCCGGTTTTTTAATTCCCTTTATGCTGCAACATATAAGACTGGGTACAGGTGGAGAACATTGAGTTTCTGTTTATCAGCAGCATTGTTATGAGTACATTTGGGGTTAAGGGCTTTACCTGTAATGTTCAGTGTCTCAGAACTTTAAAATTTGTACATCTTCCAATCCTCATTGTTTTTGTTAGTGTAATGCTGGCACAGATGCATACTGTGAAATGAAATGGCAGAAATAATTTCTGATTTTTGTCTAACAGATGTGGTAACCATCATTTTAGTATCACATCAATGCTGTTGACTGTTATCCATGGTCAAAAATACAGGTTCACAAATTCTGGGTGCTGGTCACCTGGGCAGCTAAATTTTGGACAGTGACACCTAAGATTTTCAACATAGTTATTGCAGTTGTTTCTTACATGCAGAAATGTGTATCAGTTCACATGCACTGAGCAGAAAATGCCAGATAACTGTGATGTTCATACGCCACTCCAGAATATCTCAGTATGGAACTTATTTCATTTCACCCATCTGGTGCCTAGACCTTGGAGGTGGCTTCTAGATTTTTTGCAAATTTGTGGATCCCTAGTCAAAAGTTCATCGCAGTAATTTGGACATCAGCATAGTAGCCTGACTTTTGGTGTGATTCTTGCTTCTGTCAACTGTTTAGAGTAGTAGGCAGTTTTAATGACAAAGCATAACACAATTGAAGGATTCTACAGAGGAAAGTCTGCATACATATGGATATTTCAATATTAGATTGTTTGTGATTGGATCATTAACCTTGGATGAAAGTACATATGAAACTGAGTGTGCCCAGAAACTGTGTTGGATTTAACAGTGACCTTCTAATACCTGCACTTCGTAATAATATTGAGCATGTGTTTGAGCCACTTTAGCACTTATCCACATAACATCATTTACCACCCAACTTCTCACAGAATTAATGTTGTATTGATGCCAGCTAGAACTAGACCCAAAACAAACACATCTCCTTACTTTTACTAATTGTAGGTGTGTAAGATATATTTAAATTATGTAAGCTGTTCATTCTTTGACCAGTATAGTACCAGAATTGAAGGCATAAGAAAATGGTATGTATGATACATTTGTTATGTTCTTACCTATTGGGTTGTGCTTATCCATAGTGCTGTCAAATCTCAGCAATTCACAGTATCTTTAAATAACACACACACACTTGATCCATTGTAGTCACTGTATGTTTTGGCATGCTTTGAGGCCATCTTCAGGTGATTGGAATAAAGGATAATAAATTAGATAACTGTGGAAGCCATGAAGTTTTTCTCATTTATGCCAAATTGAATAGTTTGTGTACTACAGCTTTCCTGATGAAAATTAGCAGACCTAAATTTATTTTTTAGGTCCTTCAGATAGCTTTTATTATGACCCTGAAGGTGTAGGCACTATGATTGTTGAAAGCGTCAGGCAGTACTCACCTAACAACACAGCATCACATCCCAGCAGACTTTAATATTCAGCAACAACTCTCTGAAAACCACATACCATGTTTCTGTTTTGTTGAGCAATTCTTGAACCACAGAAATTATGTGTCTCATTGTATGAGGTTTCAGATGTAAGTTTTTTAGGTTCTGATTGCTGATAATTGCTCCAAGTGATGCTTAAATAGGTATTTGACCATGCCATTTGTTCCCCAGTTAAATTATAAGTATCGTCATGTAAAAATACAAAGTCATTGCACTAGTCTGGCTGTTTAAAATAAGAATATTAGACGAATTTGAGTTTGCTTATGAAAACGCATGTTTTGTGACAATCAGTGAAGTCTGGTTATGAACTTTGGATAGACATGGATGTGAGACAGGCAGTATTGGTCTATTTTTAAGATTTTGTCCCAGCATTTGCCTGGGAAAATTGAGGAAGACCACTGAAACTGTATCTCAGGATAGCTGGTCTCCCAGCCAAGGTTTTAAATGAGGAGTGCCTGAATGTTAAGCAGGGGTAATGAGCATGATACTGTGACTTCATTACGGGAGAAATTACTTAAAATAAGCCTGTAATTATGTCACAGTGCCTGAGCATTCACGTTTAATCACTTCAGGTCTTATGTAAAAAGTATTTCATGCTCTTAATTAATTTATGTATGAGTGTTGTATGATGGTAAGTTAATGGAATTCCAGGCTTCTACCAAGGTGTAAATGAGATCTTTGCTTTTCTGGGCTGTTACACAGTGTTGATTGGTAGTTGGTAACTAACTACCAGTCAGCACTTATTGGGCCCTATAAAGGATTCTTATGGTGGTATATGTTCATAGTTGTGACTGAAATTTTGGACATTGTGTAATTTCTCAGGCTAAAAGACCCACAATGTTCCAGAGGTTGGATCTGCCTCTGTTTTTGGGTGGAATGGCAGAAACAGAGAATATAACCCTTATGGGCTCATTAGAAAGAGCTAGTCACAGTCCCTGGGGATTGTAGGTTTTTGAACTTAAGGCAATGGACACTCCAAGATTTTTGTCACAATAATGGAATCCTGTTTCTGTTGACCTCCTTGCACGTGGTTGTGGCCTGGATGTCATGTTCATATTATCACAAGCAGCATATTTTGTAGTACACTGTAATGTGCAATGTCACTGCATTGCAGTGTGTGTGAATTGTAGGATATGTAAGACTGGAATTAGCATTCATGTGATTTTTGTGAACATATTTTTATAAAACCTGATTCCAAATATGCCGTAGTTAATGTAACTCAACAACAATGTGTAAGTGTATGGGTGAGTTAATAAGCATGGAAATTGAAATTAATGTATAAGATGAGTGGTGGAAGTTCAGTATTTTAAATGGTACAGTCTGAGATATAAAGTGCAGGATGTCAGTTGTAGAAATATTTATTCCAAAATATTTTTGGTCTCCCAACTATCACTAGATGCTCCATTTTTAATTTTGAGAAATTAACAAAATAGTCAGTTGTATCAATTTATGTTGGGATTGAGGGTTCATAGGAACATGTAATGCATATTGCAAGACTTCATTAATGATGAGTCTGTATTAAACGTCCTGTCAGAATTTTGAAGCATGTAGCCAAATTTGGGAGCTAAGAATTCTGTCCATACTGAGGCACAGTCAAATAGTGAGATTGTAGTATATTACCATGCTAATTGCAATTAATACTAAAATAGCATTTAAACTGTCTTGATGTTCATGCCTTACTTTGTTGTGCCTGGATACCACAGTTATCAAATTATTTGAGAGAAGCCTACATCACAAGCACTGATGATGACACAACAGGATGGAAATGACAAACTAAAATTATATGAATTGATGTCAGTGAGACTGAAAAGAAAAATTTGGTAAATCCTTTGGAATTTTAAGAATTGTCATAGGGAGTGTTATTCCACCATTGTTCCACATTCATTTATCTATCATCTGGGGCTGGTACAGTAACCTATTAGTTGTTGCAGTACCATGGGATTCTGTCTTACTTCCACCCATCAAAACAATAAACATCGTCTTGTATTATATAAGTTTTAAAAATTTCACGGCGACATGATTCAATATAGTCTTCTCGGGCGATCAGCCGCGTTAACTGGTTTAAATACAACATTTTGGGGACGGAGCCAGTCCCCGAAACATCGTATTTAAGCCAGTTAACATGGCTGATCGCCCGAGAAGACTATATTGAATCATGTCGCCGCGAGAGTTTTAAAACTTATATCAAGCACCTCTACGGGGAGGACATAAATAGAAAAGAGAAATCAGTTCTGCCTGAGGATGGGGACGGAGCCAGTCCCCGAAATGTTGTATTTAAACCAGTTAACATGGCTGATCGCCTGAGAAGACTATATTGAATCATCTTGTAGTCCTATGACAGTAGTATCAGTATTACTGCTGTAATATGTTGCCAGATACAGTGTACCATCTAATCCTTACTAAAGCTTGCCTGGCTACTACAGTAGGAATTTTTACTTCCTGTGCTGTGGTCTGTATTATCAAATGATGATCAGCGTACACAACATTCAGCACCTTTTGCGCACTGTCACTGTTCAGTGTTGTGAGGAGTCCACTGTGCAAGTCATCTTCCAACAATTCGTGACAATCTTTGAACCTGTGTTGTCACTTAGACGCCTGGTTGTGACGTATGAACGATGTTAAGTAGGTAAGGATCCCTAGGTCATTAAAATTAAATTAAATTATTTAGAGTATTAAGTGTAGCTCATTTATTCCAGTGAAATAACATTTGTTCCATCGTGGCACAACTTTAAAAATTACATCACAGTAGAGATCAGCTTCTTGCATTTACAGCCATTCACAACAGCCATTTCCACTTCCTCATTATTGTGGACTCAGTAGCTTCCCAAATGTTGCTTCCATGGCTCAAAAAAATGGTAGTCTGATGGGGCAAGGTAAATACTTACAGTGTGGATGGTCCAAAAGTTCCTGTGTAGTGACTGCAACAACTCTTGTGTCAAACGTGCTGTCTGAGGTTATGTTGTCTTGCTGAAGGATGACATGTCACAGCACATGTCCAGGTGTCTTCCAGTGAATAGCCCCATGCAGTTTGAGCTTCTGAAGCAATCACTTGGGAGGTTACAATTTCTAAAATAATGAGGAAGTGTCAATGGCTGTTCATGAATGGCTGTGAATACAAGAGCCTGTTTTATACCATGACAGAATTTTTTTAAATTTTGGTCATCATGTTGTGATGCTGTGAAGGAAGGTATTATACAATCCATCAGTCATAAAACATTTGTTTAGTTCTGTATTACATTATTTGCATGTGCAACATGTTTCAGCCACAAGGGACCATTGTCAGGTATCGCAAAAAAAAAATATTTAGAGACAATTATGTTACTGATATATAAACAAGAACCTGTGTCAAAAATGAGATCTCATTCTCCACTAGCTAACAGAAGTTGCAGATGCACCACACCTTCCATTCATACAAACCTCCATATAAACATCTTTCTATCAAAACCTATAACACTCAGACTTTACAAAGAAATTAAACAATGTTCCTATACAAATAGGATCCCCAAAACAACATAAACTATGCCAACGATAAACATAAATTGTGTAAGTCCATTAAAAAAAATAGGTTATGATGTTTAAATATTTAAATTGGAAAGGAGTACTGTTTTCAATTTAATTTTTAATGTTATATAATAATTATACAATTTTAGCATAATCGCTGATGTTCAGCCTAATTGTATTGAGAAAATTTCACAATGCTATAAAAACATAAACCTTATGTGAAGGAATGAGATTATCATTTCTGATACAGGTTCTTGTTTATGTATCAATAAAATAATTTTCTATGAATATTTTTATTTGTAATACCTGACGATGGCCCCTGGCAGTTGACACGTGTTGTATGTTTAAATGATGTAATACGGAACTAAATAAATGTGTTATGATAGACGGATTATATAATTTTCACATTGTTGACACCGTGCATCTTCGTCATATTAAATTAAGTTATAAACCAACCGATGCACACTAAAACCACTCTTTAAGTAGCTTTATTATAAAATTGTTAAAATTGTATCCCTACACGTGTTTCGATCCTAGGATCATCGTCAGGGGGGTTTCTTGCTAAAAGCTACAGTCACTTCAACACATGATTTAAAATATTCTATCTGCACTTTGAAACATAAGTTAAAATCTTTTACAAGATTTTAACTTATGTTTCAAAGTGCAGATAGAATATTTTAAATCATGTGTTGAAGTGACTGTAGCTTTTAGCAAGAAACCCCCCTGACGATGATCCTAGGATTGAAACACGTGTAGGGGTACAATTTTAACAATTTTATAATAAAGCTACTTAAAGAGTGGTTTTAGTGTGCATCGGTTGGTTTATAACTTAATGGATTATATAATATCTTCCTTTTTAAACTTGTACCACAATGGGGAATGCATCAATGTGGTCAGGGATTATACTGAGAAATAGTGGTACCACTGGAATAAGTGAGGTACAATTAACATTGTAATGACTTCTTTAATTTTTATGACCTAGGGAACTGTACTTATTGAACGTCGCTCATAGTTTGTTTACCATACTCGGTCTGAAAAATCTGCATTGTTTTTCATTGTCAGTTTTCTCAGTTGCTGGCAAAATATCTCAGCTGGCACAAGCGTCCTCCACCCCGTGTGCCAATGTTACTGAATTTGCTTCTGACCTGGAACTTTTGAAGCTGCTACATATGTGTCATTAGTCTGAACTTGTATGAACTAAGAAACTGAAGCTGAAAAACTGTTTGTATTTGTCCCCTGAAAATTACTCTGATTAAATTTCCCTCAATTATGGAGAGCAGTCCTAAATAATACTCTGTTGTCCACATGTCCCAGGAAGTTCCTGTGTGGCTTTTAAGAACATTCATTGTTAGCTTTACAGCAGAGATGATAAATTGTGCAGTACGATCATGAATTTCGGCATAGAAGACAATCGTCCCTCACTTTTGCGTGTTCATACTTCATGGTTTTGCAAATTTTCAGAGTCACCCCAAGAATAAAAATACCCCGCTCTGACGCTTCAATGGATAGGAGCATCAGAATTGTTCGACAACTTGAACAGGTCTTTGAGCCATACTGTGTGATGTTGAAGGAGGTAAAGGAAAAAAAGGAAGCAGCTTCCCATCATAATGTTTCTGCAAAGACAAGAAAAACAGTAAAAAATACTGAAAAATTGTTCCTGGGGGGGGGGGGGGGGGGCAGTCAATTATTCGTGGATTTTTGCTTTTTACAGAGGGTCTTGAAACCTAACCCTGCGAAAAGTGTTAGATGAGTTTATTTTGTCTGACTCAGCTTCCTTTTATGTAATGCTACTTGAAATATTAAAAAGAGAATACATATTCCTCAGTATGATGCAGTCACGTGGCAGGCAGAAAAACAGAGATGTGAATAGAATTGAAAGTAGTAATTACTAAGCCATAATTCTGAAGTCAGGGGGGATTGCTCCACCCGGAAAGATTTGATTTTCTTCATCACTGAGCGGTAATATAATGTCAGTATTGTTTTGAACGCATTTAATATGTTGATTTGACAATCTCTGATGCAGTTTTAATGACCTTCCACTGATATTTACCACAGGATCTTGAGTAATAGGCTGTAGTCAGAGGACAGTATATGCCTTCAACAGGAAATGCAAAAGATGGTAGGTCATAAAATTCCTGATAATATATGTTCAGCTATTGTATGCTTATAGCCTTGTGCAGTTTTCACTTGTATGTATGGGAATGTAGGATGGGATGCTTCTCATGACAGATACCAAGTTCTAGAGCAGTGGTATTCAACGTTTTTTGTTCGCGTACCCCCAGATATAATTTCTCTTTAACTTTGTACCCCCAAAGTTGTTGGTGCATAATTCAAGTTATACATAGTCTATAACGTACATCTAAAATAAGTTAAATAAATTACATCCAAAATAATGTATTAAATAATAAGTTTTAAATGAAAAAAAGGAGAATCAAGCTATTAAATAACAAATATATTATTGCCTATCATATAAAAATTAATAAAGGAACAAAGGTATTTTAGTAAAGCAAAATTATTTGCACTATGTGGAATAAAATGAAACTAGCCATCCAGATAAGAATCACATAAAGGAGAGAGAGAGAGAAAAGGCACTCCTAAATCGCATGTCCTTATGTCCGGGTCTCTTAAATCTTAAACCTTAAATCTGGCCCTGATTATTGAGTGTTTATCATGAAATAATATATTTATTTTTTTAATTTTATGTACCCCCTAAGATGTCTTCGCGTGCCCCCGGGGATACGCGTGCCCCGGGGGTACGCGTACCCCAGGTTGAATACCACTGTTCTAGAGGACTGTGAATGATGAACATACAATACGAAGTCTGAAGTGACACTGTGTGTCTATCACTGACTGTGATGCTAATTTGTTTATTATACACAGAAGTTTGTTCCAGCTATTTAGACTGCTCATTCTCAAATGGAAATGTCTTTAAGCAGTCAAGTATATCAGAAAGTGTGTGTGCTTACCATTTTATATGTTCTATCCCTCTACTTTTTGGTTCAACCATGCAAGCAAAAGTGCCCAGCACAATACTTCTTATAGTTAATTTAAAAATAAAATTTACTCAAAAAACACTATGAAATATATTCAGATCTTTAAATGATGAGTGGTCAAACAAATGTCTACACATGAAGGTTCAAGTTGTCTGGATTATGATGCTGTGTCTATTGGTAAATAGTTACTGACTTTTCAGAGAAGCTTGCAGCCTCCAATTTCAGGGTCTAAACAGTTCACGCCAGTCTGCTCCATTTGAAGCTGGTATATGCATATTTGTTTAAAAAAGAACCTTTCTCTATCTGGTGACTAAGCTGTCAGCTGGACAACTGAGTAATCGTGGTTAGTTTCTCAGCAGAGGCAAGAGAATTTTCTCTTCAGAGTTTTCTGACTGGCTGTGGGGCCTGTGCAGCCTCCTGCTCAATGAGTCCTGGTGTCACGTTCACTGCAAGTAAAGCAGACGGGGGTGTGAAGCTGACCATTCACCTCCATCTAGTTCAAATTTTAAGAATGAGTGGTGCTGTCCGAAGACTATCCCACATGCCTTTATGGCATACACAGGGAAAACTTTGCCATCAGTTTAACTTTCTAATGGTCACAATCGTGTGTTTTGAGTTTCCCACAGTGGTATTGCTGAATATTTAAGCCTTCTGGGATGTTACATTGTGTCAACTTGTAAGTACAAGTAGTTAGCAGTTAACATGGTGTTACATCCCAAAAAACTTGATCTTTCATTACAGTCTTCCTATTTACAGTGTAAGTTGTGTCGTATTTGTCTTTGTGGAATCTATTATCAGTTTTATTAATTTTGTAGAAACTTGCTTTAGTTTCTGATAAGAATTTAATAACTATATTAAGCTTCCTGCACTAGTTAATTTTCTGTTCCACTTTAACCCATTTTATTTAGTCATTTTTATTGTGTGGCTGTAATTCCTGGTGTTTTATTAACCATGTAACCTATTACATCTAAGGCAGTTTTTATTCTCTATTTATTAGTTGTTGTTAGGTAATAAATTCTCTGTGTGGTCTTACTTTGAATTTATGTTTATAGTTTTGGTATATGTAATGGAATTCTTGACAATGTGTTATGCCTGTTATGTTCTTGCCATGCCAGTAGTTTCTGTGTTTTATCCTTTTTTCTGGGCCTCTTTTTAGTCATTTACAAAACAGTTGTGAGAAGTGACTCTTAGCTTTATTTGTTTTTATGCACTGAGATTGGATTTGATGGCAGAACTGTAGAGAGTGGCATATTGTGCTCTGGTCCTTGCATGTCAGGAGGAAGGACGGAAACTAAGAAATTCAGCTTCCTTGATTTGAATTTTCTGTGTCTGTGGATGTGACATAGAGTAGCTGCTTCATAGAGGTATACAGTGCAAACTTTTAGGCTTCATTCATGCCTTTTATTCTGTCCATCTACATAGAACAACTGTGCTCTCACTGGACAGTTTTTTGTGAAATCTTACATTGGAGACTTGTACTAAAATCTTGTCAGCCAAATTCAAGTTTTATTCAAGGCTGAGCGAAATAAGAAACTTTGCATGAAACTTGAAATCTCACAAGACCTACGTACCTTTAAGATAATATCTTACCATGTAGAATATAAGTACAAGGAATGTGATATGTTGCCATTTTTGAGATAAGTACAGGAGAGCCAGAAAGGCCAAAGAAACAGTTGATGATCTACTGAGCGTGGTCAATTTGTAAACCTTTTACTAATATATGGAGAAAATTTGTAGTGTGTGTGCTGTGTGGAATGTGGAAAGGCATATTTAACGTACTCGCATTTTCATTGTTTTTCTGGAAATTATTCACACATTCAAGATCCAGGGCAAATAATATTTCAAACCTGTAAGAAGTGTTGCATTCTGTGGACATCTCTCAGTATTCCTATTTCAGCAGATTTATTGTTGGTGTCATGTTATGCTACGTGCAGTGGGATAGGTGCCCCAAAATAGGTCACGTCTGCTTCCTGTCACATTGTTTGTGATTTGTCATTCATAACCTTCCTGCCATATGTCATTCGATGTTGGCGCTGCATTATAAAGTAACCAATCCTAGAAACCAATGCATTTCATGAAGTTTTTTTGTATACATAATGAGCCAGTTAACGTCATCTGAGAATTAATTAGTAAATCCCATGTTGCAATCCAGGGTGCACAGATTTTACAAAAATATAGGGGCCACCTTAAAATTCTGGTTGCCAGAAGGGTGCCATGAAGTTCCATACTGAGGAGCCGCATATATTAGGTGCCACTGTACAAAATTTAGGCACTGCGGCAAACTGGCGCCCGGGACTTGTGCACCCACTGTTGTATTCTGTTAAATTATTGGTGATGTGTTGGCTTTTTAATAAAAACAGTGAAAACTGCACAATTATCTGCAACTAAAATACATTATTTCCTGTACTCATATGCCCATTTATGGCTGAGAATATTTTATTGTAAATGAAGGGTCATCAGATGTGAAGGAATTCAGTCACCTGGTGTATTTTACACTTTGATACAGACATGTTATGGCCACATACATGTACAGGTTTGTAGTCACAAATTTTTGAGTGACACTGTCTGTGTATATTTTACCAGAATTTTTCATAATGTGGGATTATTTCTTATGCATAGCTTAGCGCATGGTTTATGAAAAACATAAGTATTATTTGAACAGAAAAATATAAAAGTACGAAATAAATGGCGTTTTGTGGAAAATAAGACAGAGGTTATGCAGCGTGTCTTAAAAATGCAGTAAATTTCATTGTTGCCTAAATATATGAAATTAATTTCTAGTACGTGAACCCAGGTCTTCAAGAGGTTAAAACAATTTCTTTTCTGTCGAGAACAATTGCATCACACTAGCTCTGTGGGATTATATCAGACTTAAATCAGGAATTACATGCTTTGGCCAGGGACAGTTATGCTGGTTTATGTGTGACTGACCATATAATTTCCTGGCAAATGATAATAAGTGCCTTGGGATATACAAAATATTAACATATGTTTGTGAAAAATTATACCACAGATTCCAAATCTTACTCTTTCAGTAGGTTCATTGTCTTGATTTTGCTGTCTTGTAGTATGATGCCAACAAAACAGCTAAGATTGACTGTATCTTGAGCGACCATATTAGGTTAACCAAGGTTCAACGATTGTGATGAGCACAGATAATAGTATTCGCTTCACAGATTCATTACACTATAATAAGTGTAATGCGTTGTGCAGTAGCACATGGATAGATAAGCAACTGTAGTCAAAATTACAGCAGATTCTTGAGTCGCATTCCACAGGCTGAACAGTTCTGTGTCCAAAGCCAGGCTGTCTTATATGAATGTCCTCTGGTAGTATTGTCTTTGATATCCATACCTTCATGATTTTTTGCTGAATGAGTGATTATTATAATTTGTGTGCGGTAATATTCAGTCTTGTTGGGTACGCCATTTTGTTTTTAAGTACTGTAATTATTAACAGGCTGTTATTAAATTTTTTGTGTTATGCAGGGAAGGGGCCAATACTGCATACTGTTGTGTCCCATTTACAGAGAGATACTGTGCGTATATGTGTTATTGAAACCTGTTGCAGAAACCAGGCTGAAATGCTGTCTTTTTTGTAGTGTGTACATGATAGTGATGATTTATTAATTTCATTTTAGTTCCATTAATAACCAAAGCAAAGTTCAGGTGTCATGACATGCTTCTCTGTCATTTCTGGTATTTAGTTGATGTTAAGACATCTTAAAATATGTTAGAATATTCACACTGTCATGTTGTGACATCACTGCTGTTGTAGACATAGCTTTTCTCTGAGTTTCCATATTTCTTGTGCCCTTGTACAAGACATTTCTACCTGATTTTATTAATTCATACGAAACTGCTACTCTTAATCAAAGTAACATAGGTGTGCCATAGTGCAAGCACTAGAACACTTTTCACCATGGCCTTACCACTAACTGTCCTACTATCCAATACTGTATTACACGAGCCCTTGGAACATAATCATTAAATAACCCAAGAATCATTGTTGTTCACTTTGGAGGCCTAAATTCAATCCCAGGACAGGTTGTACAAGATTTATGGTTGATAGTGAGGCTATGAAATAGGTTTCTTTGCAATCATTTCTCTGATTTCATTCTCACTGTCACCAGTAGGAGAGTGACATGTGTATTGCAGTATTGAAAATTATCTCCAATCTGACAATTTACTGGACTCAGGGTGGGGAACTTTTTTTTGAAATCACACTACAACATTCCTAAATAGCTTGATTCATATTCTTCAGATTTCCTGTTTATTCTTATGCTCATATAAAACTTGTTAAAATTTGAATTGGAAGTTGATGGGCTTAAAAGCTTTTGAGAAATGATTTCTGTCCGTGTGCAGCATTTTCTGCCTGTAAATAGAAACACCAGTGATAGACAACAATTTATGCACACAATGAATATATCTACTCATACCACCAATGCAGTGTCATCACTTGGTTTGTGAAATGTTTTGACCTTAGCCATCTTCACAGCACGCTTATATTTGGAAATTAGAACCCGGAACCATAAATCAGTCTGTGCATAAAATCTCGTCATTGCTAAAAGGCTTTTACACTAGCCTTTTAAGGAAAAAAGTGTGTTTGGTTGTAATTTCAAAACATGAGCCATGAGGATGGGCCTGTAATTTCAACACATGACATAGAGTTTGGTGATAACTGCATTGGTGGTAGGTAGTAACATATATGTATGTTATGTATGTTAAGTATGTAATGATGGTTGTCTGTCATAATGTTATCACACACTGGAATGTTCAAATACAAATTTAGAGAACATACCTAACCTCAATCAAGCAGTTTGTACTCCACTAGTAACAAACCTTGTGATAAACATGTACACTAAACTTCATTGCATAGTCTGTCTTGTGACAGGCTCACAGCCTTTTCCAAATCAAGTTCTCCATAGAGTGCAGTCTAGTGCTTCCACTTTCAATTTCCAGTATCTTCTCCTTTTCTTAAGGTCACTGAATACCTGCTTACATCTACGTCCTCTTGCTGTCTGTCTTTCCTTGATTAACATGTTTTAGAAGGCACTTCCTACGCATGATGTGACCAATCCAGTTAGCTGCTTTGTTCCTTGACTCCACCTAATATTTCTTCATCTTTCACACAATCTGTCCAACTGATCTACATCCTTCTCCAGCACCACATTTCAAAACTTTCAAGGTATTTCTTATCTGTTTTCCAAATTGTCATAGTTTCAACAACATACAAAGCTATGCTCCAGGTGTAGCATTTCATTAGTTTTTTCCTTAAATTTAAGTGAAATTTGCTGGTGAAAAGAGTCTTCTTCATGTAGAATGCTGCTTTTGCCATGGCAAGCCGTGATTTTGTTTCACTTGTACATCTTGCATTGCTTATTATCAGGCTACAGAGACAGTTGAAATACTCCACATTCTCCAGTTTGTTCTGCTCTATCATAATCAGTACTGGGGGTTTGTATCAGAGTTCCCTTCTTCTAGGTATCTCTGTTCATCTGATTCCTACCCTCTTGATCTCTGCAGCTTGGGAGACCCTACTGATAGCAATGCTGCTGCTGGCTTAGCTCTCAAGGTTTCCGGAACTCACAAGCCCTTTCTGCCATGGCAAAGTGGAGATATGCTAAGAAACTAAACGTATTTTACATGTCCAGCACACCTTTCCATGTTCATTGCTCCTGCAATCTGCTACCAGCTCATATCCAACATATATAACAATGGAATACTGCCATCCTTTTGTCCTGTTTGTAACTCATACCAAAGGTATAGAAGTGACAGAATAACAGACCTTGCCCTTTTATATATATCGACCCTGTTTTGTAAAAAAGGGGACAACCCATTGTATATCAAATAGGGAGTTAGCCCCTTTTTACAAAACAGGGGCGATATGGACTTTGTTAACAGATATTAAAATGTTTCACTCAGAGTTTTCAAAGGTTGAGAAGCCCACATTTGTAATGTAGTGTTTTATATGAAGAGAATGATACTGTTCCTAAACAGTCATTTTGTGGAAGACAGCTTTTTACAACATATTAATGCTTAGTGCAGTGGATATTAGAAACAATTGAGACTTTTATTTTTTGAAGTTCCATTTGTCAGCATCTCTCCCATTCATGATCTTACATGAGCAGAATGGAATCTGAAATGGTCATTATCTAATTGTAACCATCATCTTGTATACAGTTGAACAAAACAGTTGTTTATTTTGTAGGAAGATGAGTTGACAGGAGACTGGATTGACTAAGCTATGCATTGTAGTGGAAAGTACAGGATACTTTTCCTTATATAAATGTGACATTTTTATTGAGAAATTACTAGGCGTGATAAATAACAATGATATGTTTTCAGTTCATACCTGAAATGGAGGCAGATGTGTTGATATGGGCCCATCTGTTGCTTGATAAATTCACACTTTCTCCCTCAAATTTATGTACATCTATAGTGACTTGTGAATGACAAAAGGGAGTCGTAGTTAACGTTGAATCCACAAGCCAAGAAACGCTGTGCAATTGTTGCTGGATCTTCATAACCCTAAGGTTACTCCAAGGCTCCTTGGACTTTTCAGCCAGCTTGCTGCTTTAAATTGTGATCTGTGTTATTGACACCTTGTGTTTGTGTTCTTTATTTAATGGTTCTGAGAATTGCTAAGGTTATACAGGAAGTATTTTTTGTCACTGGACTAAGTACTGCAGAGCAGGTGACATCACTATGCAGCATTGATATCATGCTGTGTGGTGAGCAGTCCAACAGTAAAAATGCTGAGTGTATAATGTCAGTGGTGGATGAAACATGAGGATGGAGCATTGGTGGAATGGTACTGACAGGGACAGATGAGGTAGTCGGAGGAAAACTTGTCCTAGTTTTACGTTGTTCGCCACAACTCCAACATGGACTGTCCTGAGATCGAAACCAGATGTCCACAACTATATGCCTGAGCCATAGTGAAGCAAATGGTTGTCAATGATTTAGAGGTGTTTCAACCCAAAAGACTATAATCTGAATTTCCACTGCCATGGAACTTCAAATTTTATTCTACGAGATTATATCCATGAAAACAAGAGAAATGTGTGTTTGTTGTAAGAAAGCAGTATACCGAAATGTTTTGTGTGCCTCTTTTATATTTGGAATGTTTGAAATCAGAGTGTCAAAGTGTGCAAAGTTGAAAGTTTTTACTGAGCTTTTCGCAGTTTCTTTTTAATCTAATGAAGTTGTTAACTCACTAATGATAATAAATTATTTTATTAAATTCCTAGGTAGAGATGAGGTAATGGTTCATAAAAATCGCGCCTGTCTGCATGCTGGGCTTCTTTGGAATTAGCAAGATTCAGAATCCTCTATATGTAGAGAGTTAGTTGTGTGTATTGAAAGGGGATAAAATCTGTAGTGAATTGTTAAAATTCAATTATCTGTAAAATATATCTTATAGTGAAGCTTATGTATCCACAGTTAATTAATGTGGGAAAGTATAGCTTGGTAATCCTTTGGTTATTAATCTGTTGATGGTACAAGTGAAAATCTACATATTTCAAACAGTAGCGATAATTTTGAGTGTGGCATTAGTGTTGTTATACTGTGAGGATCGACATGCATCTCAATTATGTATACAAATTTAGTTCCTACCTCCCAGAGAACGCAGTTTGTTTCCATTATAAAAACCACTTAGTTAATGCTGTGTAGGGAAATTATGAAGATTTATCATGGGAATCATACGAAACACATAAATACACTCCGTGTCAAAATGGAGTCTTTTTAAATGCTTTTTTCTAATGGGTTTTATGGTGAATATTTTTTTATTCTGACGGTTCAACTGCTTATCATATTATCGTCTTTTTACTGCAGTATAGTTATTGTAAAAGTGTGTATAAAGTTCGTAGTGTTTTATGACACTTCTAGTATTTTAGTTGGGTGTATTTGATAAACGTAACAGGGCGAACACACACCAAGGAAACTGGATACTGCAACGCAACCGAAACTTTCAAGACATTTTGCGGGCCCGAGTTTAACACGTGAAACTGTAATGAGCCACTCCACGTGAAGAAACTACAACGCAAATTGCAGAAAACAAACTGAACTCCTAGGCAGCTGAACAAGCGAGTCTTGCTGATACACAAGTATAGTTTATTCATATTCCAATTCAAATAAATTTATAAAAGAATTTAATTCATCATTTACTGTTCTAAATATCTGGTTTGCAAATAATATGCATACATTAAACTGATAATAAAATTCATTTTATGCAATTCTCATGTAAACCTAATAATAATATAAATCTATCAATAAATTACAATAATAATTATATCTCAAATACACAAAGTATAAAGTTTCTGGGATTAATACTGGATACTAATATTACTTGGAGGAACCATATTGACTATTTACATACCAAATTAGGTTCAGCGAGTTATGCTATTAGAATACTAAAACCCCTCATGCCACTGACAACCTTGACAAATATTTACTTCTCCTACTTTCATTCGATAATGTCATATGGGATAATTTTTTGGGGAAATTCAACACACAGTCATTCTGTTTTTAAACGTCAAAAAAAAGGTAATTAGGTTAATCACGGGTAATGGGAAACGTGACTCATGTCGCGAAATTTTCAAAAAATTAAGAATCTTGCTGTTTTATTGTCAATACATATTCTCAATATTATTATTTGTTATTAAAAATAACGAAATATTCTTAACCAATTCTGAAATTCATTCTATCTGCACAAGACATAGTGCCAATTTACACCCTCCACTATTACACTTAACTAAAGCTCAGAAAGGTGTGTATTTCTCTGCTATTAAGATTTACAACTTCTTGCCCCAAAGAAGAAAGAAATTATCAGGCGATGCAAATAAATTTAAAGTTACATTAAAAAAATTTCTTCTACTAAACTCATTCTACTCCTTGGAGGAGTACTTTGCTTATGATACTAAATTTGATCCTCACAAACACTGAAATTTTTTTATTACCATCCCAAAGCATAATAGTTATAGTGTTGTAGCTGTAGTTGTTTCTCATTTTCTGGTCTTCTCTGCCAAAAGACATCCCTCACATGCTTAATAATTTTGATGTAAAGTGTGGAATTCACTGTTTGTCCTTATAAAGAAAACCTCATGCTTCACCACACCAAAGTTGTTCAGAAAAGCAGTCAGCATGACCTGCTCAGATTTTGTGGCATATTACTTTGTCTTTCAGGGTGACATGTCAGTGTGCAATTTAGAGGACGTGTTCATCTCAGGATCATAGGTGAACTCCCAAGGTTTGTCCCCATTAATAATTTTCCATAGGAGGGTGTGTCTTAACGTTGATTGTTCAAGGAGTCCAACAGCAGTCACCTTCCTAAACTCCATCTAGTCCCTTATCAAAATGCGTGGCTCAGATTTTGCATGCATGCTACACTGACAAATCTTCTTTCATAATTCTTTGAACTGATCCATATGAGATGCCAGTTCCATAGGCTGTCTCTTCAATGGTCACGCACTGATCCCATATCATGAGTGTGTAAACTTTGTCCATATTTTCTTCATTCTTTGACATTGCTAGCCTGGTGCTGCATTACTCATTTTCTAGTGCAGGCCTGCTAAACCTGTGGCTCGCAGGCAAAGTGTTGCCCACGATGAAGTGTTATGTTGTCCGCAGAGACATTTGAAATGAGACGACCTCTTTGAACCCTTTCCTTGGCAAAGCTGAGATTTAATGCTGAAGTAGTTTTGAAAATTGTGAACTTTTAATTTTTGGAGACATACATTACATTACTGATTCATTTTGTAAATATGTGCTATGTAGTGCCTATGTACTGAATAGCATTTTTTATAATTGTTTCCTATTATTCTCAGTAGCCTATATTTTTATTGCATGTGATGTATAGAAAAATACTCAGGTAAAATTATGCATATACTTATTCGTTCTTCATTCTGCATACTGAAGTTTGTGTTGCCCGCATGCAGGCCAAATTTTGCTGAAGTTGCCTGCACCACATGAAAGGTTGAGCAGGCCTGTTCTAGTGATCTTTGACCATTTTTAAATGAGTTGTACCATTTGTACATCGCAGACTTTTTTTAATGGCTTTGTTTCCGTAAATTGCATCGAGGCTTACGGGAGTTTTCACTGCTGATTTTCCTGTTGTGCAAAAGAACTTGATGTTTACATGCTGTTCAACTGAGATAGTGCAGTGATCACTGGTGACTGCAGCAAACTAACATGTCTCAAAAGTATTCCAGCTTGTTCCATATATACTGCTTTCTCTACTCCTGTGAACTCCACCCTCTCGACTTAACGGAAGCATGTTTGTCTTTATATGACTGAATTGTGGAAAACATTTGATCCTACCACATTTTTAATGTACATTATGCAGTAGTCATTCTTATATTTTTTGGGTGTATAATACTTCGCATGATTTTTGCATGCTGTGAATGACCCCAATGGATCATACAGTTACCTTCATTTTAGGAACATATTCTCAGGTATTTAAGATGAATTAGTAGTTTTATGAATCTGTCATATCAGAGGTTGTGCCATGAATGATATTTGTGTATGTAATAGAATGTAAAGCCATGTGTGCTTCAATGTCATAAACACTGATTTACAAATGTATGCATTGGTCTGAGAAATAACCTGGCACTTTACTGTACAATGTGGGAATGCCAAGTATGTAGGAATATGCCAAGGAATCAAAGCCTCGCAAGATCCTGATTTGATACTGTCTGCCGTTAGTTGCCTGGAATTGTTTATATCACCATTCAGTAATTGCAGTGTATTCATTGTGGATTATAAAACAACACAAAAATTTTTGATGTCATATTTTGTTCTGTTTGAAGTTTAACCTTTGTTCAAATGGACTGTAAAAGATTTATCTGAGATATTTAAATTAAGTTATCAGTTGATTCTTATTTAGCATGCTGCACAAGATTAATTCACATGTTTACCACTGAAAGGCTGATTTATTCTGGCTAGATTTTGTAAGTAGTTAGATGGTGATACTTGAAAAATGCTTCTATACTATTCTGCATTAAGTTGCCTGAGTTTCCTGTACCTCGGACTTCAGTGAAGATTTCAGTACTAAGGATGAAAAATCTGCTGCCAAGTGTCATGTTACACATTAAATGTGAACCAAATATTTTTGTACTCAGCAGTGACAGTAGCCTGATTCTTGGGCATTCCTACAATGACTGCATTTCATAGCAAAGTATTTATGCACTTAGGAGAAGACTGAAGTGTCATGATTGTTACAGAGTTGTACATTTTGTTAGAATTATTGTTAACATTGATAATAAATCATACTTCATTGCTCACTGTTGCAACTCATGATTTATGAAATGGCTTGACTGTACAGTTTAAAAAAAAATACATTGCAGCCTGTTCATAATGTGAACTGGTTAAAAGTTTAGTATTTTAATAGAAGTGTGAATAAATCATTTGTATTGTGTGTTTGACATGTTGTTTGTTTTCACAAACAAACCGCATTCCCAAACAAAAACTCCCTAATTAATGAATTCTCTTTAGGTTTATAACATTTTATCATTTTTACACACATACACACACACACGTATATGTGTATATATATATATATATATATATATATATATATTTATTTATTTGTGTGAGTGAGAGAGGGATGTATTGAACTCCAAGCATTCTGCTTAATTGTAGTCTTTAAATCTTGTGTGATTTCAGGCTTCCACCTGATGTAGATGAGATCTACGCTCTTCTGGGATATTACGCAGTGTCGAGTGGTAGTTACGTGCCGACGTTTCGGGACAACCTATCAGTCACATTTTCAAGGGTCAAGAAGTCTTCTTGACCCTTGAAGATGGGACCGATAGGTTGTCCCGAAACGTCGGCACAGAACTACCACCAAACGCTGCATAATATCCCAGAAGAGCGCAAATTTTTTTAAATTTCGCTTGTTTTGTTCCTCCTTTGTTTTCCTTAAAATCATGAAAACATCAAACCTATTAGTAATGACATATGAGCTCTTTTTCATTAATTCATCTATTGTGTATGTTGAGGTTAAAACAGATCACCACACTGCACATTCTTTATTCTGCAGTTAAAATGCTTTCCACAAGCTATGTGGTAGAGAGGGGAATCAAATTTTATTTTTTTAGATTTTGGATTCGTATGTTGACAGCTTGTAAGACCAAATTCCGCCAATTAAGGATTCTCACATAATTTTTTTTCTGCCTAAGCAGTTGCAGGTGAATGTGATCAAAATGTACAGAGAAAGTAATATATCATAACAACAAATATAGTTACTTTAACTTATGGATTATGCAGGTATTGACTTCTATTGAGCATGCAATATGAATCCAGGGAATCAGTTGATCAGCTGTAAGTAAACTAACCTCATGGTGAGTGACAAATACAGACATAAAAAGTTAGAAGTGTTGCCATAAAATTGTCGCTTGCCTTCCCCACACCTCCTAAACATCATCTTTATTGAGGATTCTGTTTTTCTGGCATCTGATGCTCTGTCAGTACATAATCTCACCACTTAATGTTATGCACATATTTGGTAAAATAAATTATGCAAGACTGTCAGTCTTAGAGTGAAGATTTTTTGTTGTAGAAAGGGTCGCCGACATTAATTGATGCTGGTAATTTGATTCTGAAAATCTGCTGTGCCCTTTTTTCTGCAAAGAGTAACCTGAATACACATAATAAAATAAGTGATAGGGTGAAATTTGAAAATATTTTTTTGTCATTTTCAGATATTCAAGATGGTGACAAAAAACAACATGCAAACACTTCATATTTGGGATACGGAATACAGTGCTGATTCTGTGGAATGGTGTCCGATATCTCCTTATCAGAATATATTTGTGTGTGGAACTTACCAACTAGCCACAACTGAAAAGACTGAAGTGGAGAATAGAGAATGTGATGACTCCTTAAAAAATCTGGGAATGAGTGAAGGAAGTGCAATTTATACTCCTTACAAGAGAAAGGGACGTTTGTACCTGTTTGCTATTGATTCTTTAAAGGGTCTTTATTTATTACAGACATTAGAAATGCCTGCTATATTGGACTGTAAATGGTGCCATTGTAAAATATATGGGAGAATTTTACTTGCTGTTGCTAATGCTGTGGGAGAAGTGCTTCTTTATGAAATGCATACAACAGGTGAACCAAAATTGGAGGAAGAAAAGATGTACATTAAGGGAAGTGAACCTTGGCTATCCTGCACTCTATCATTGCTGTGCAGTTCTGTTATTTCCCAGGATGTTGATAGTGAAACACTAGCGCTTTCTTTGGATTGGTCAACAGGGCGCTGTAAGTTTGAGAACGTGCAGAACAGCCCACTTATCAGTGTTAGTGATTCAAAGGGCTACATTTCTTTGTTGACATTAACTGATTTAAGATTGGAAAAGAGACAGTGTTGGAAGGCACATGATTTTGAAGCTTGGATAACATCATTTGATTATTGGAATTATTCTATTGTTTATACAGGTAAGAGAGAAAGTCATTCAGTTTAAGGCACAGTGTGGACTTTATATGTGAAGCACAAGTGCAAAGTGTTTTTTAAAATTAGTTCTCACAGTAGGGAACTTTATTATTTAATACAGTTCAGTTTAAATTTGTGGTTCAGTGTAAACAAAAAAAGTTGTCCAAAAACCAGAACAAGTAATGCTCATTTCATGCAGTAGGCTTTGTTGTTTTTTCCATTCAATTCACATAATAATTTTATTCATGCATATTTAGCAAACAGTAAATGTGTTGATGGATGCAGTTGTCTAGGTTGTGACACCATAATGAAGCCTAGTTGCCCATAAACCTTTTTACAGATTTAACTTAAATTAAACATGGGAGACTTCCCTAATTTGCTTTTATCATTCCCATTCTAACTTAAACTTCAAATGATAATGGTACTTTTTTGTGCTGCATTATGGATTACACCCTTTGCAGTTTTACATGTAATTATCCAAGTAATGTTGTGACAATATTTAAGAATGTAAACTTAGCTTTAGAATATGATGGGGAATCATAAAATTTTAAATTTCAGGTGGGGATGACTGCAAGTTCCGCACATATGATATGAGAATGGATACCCAACATCCTGTTTTTACCAGCAGCGTACATGAAGCAGGTGTTACAAGCCTTCACTCTAATGCATTGTTTGAACATCTCCTTGCTTCGGGAAGGTACACAACAGTACTAAATGTTCATATTCCAGAATACCTTGTAACTGGACATTTAGTGTTTATTTGTGGGTTTGGAGGTGGTAAAGTAGGTTGTACCTTTGATTATAAAGCAACATATATGCTGTGTTTTCATATGGTACACTAATTAACTGGTGTCACGGTGGCGCAGTTGGTTGAGGCACTGCGCTACAAACCGGAACGTCGCGGGTTCGATTCCCGATGGTGTTACTGGAATTTTTCACTGACATAATCGTTTCGGTCGCACTATGGCCCTGGGGTCAAGCACAATAAGCCTAAGGCTGCGGTGCATCCGGAGCGAATGCCGATGGGCCCATAGAAAGAAGAAGAAGAAGATGGCCCTGGGGTCGACTCAGCCTCTAACAGAAATGAGTACCAGGAATCTTTCCTGGGGGGTAAAGGCGGCCGGTGCGTAGGGCTGACAACCTTACCACCTTCATGTGCCGATTGTCTAAAAACCTGGGAGCCTCGACCTCCTTGAACCCTAAGGGCCTGTCAAGGCCTGTAATGGGATTACTTTACCTTTTACACTAATTAACTGTTGATGATAAATTGGGAACAATATGGGAAGAATCAGACAGTCTCTTTTAATGTACTGACATGATACATCTGTCAGCTGAGTTGAGTGCACTGAAAGAAATTAACAATTTTTTCTAGCTCCTGTGCATTTCATAATTGAAACGGACTTACAAGATCACCATCTGCTTGTGCATTCCTATCCCCTTCTCAATTCTTGAACCAGTTGGCCAGTTTTCAGGAAATTTAGTGTGAATATTATGCCATTGAAGGCCACACCTACCTCATACTTCTTGATATTGTACGAGTAATAATAACAGGCAGGACACACAAATTTTTGGTATGGGAGCAACACTAGTGTCACTTTGTAGATTCCTGAAACATGTGTGGTTAGACATCTTCATAAAATATGCAATCTGTGTTAAGGTAATCTTTTTTGTTGAATGTGAAACCAAAATTTGGCTGTCATAAAAGCATACAGTATACACTAAATGGGTCTGTTTTGCAGAAGGAATTTTACATTAAATACCAACATCCAAGCTCAAGTATTAATTATAATATGCTAAAATGTGTGTTTATATTTATTCAGGTAGACTCAAAAATATACAGTTGAACTCGGTTATAACATCATGAAAGGGACTGAATATTATGTGTCGTTATAAATTAGTGTTGTTCTAGCAGAGCAGTGTGGTTAACAATGAGGAATAAATTGGTACCACAGAATATCTGATGCAATAGACGAAGTGTCGCATAAACTGATGTAGTTATAATAGGTTCGACTGTATTTTTATTGCTATGTAAAACTATGTTTCAATAAAAATCAGTACTACACACACACACACACACACGCACACAAACACACATATGTATATATCAGGGGTATACAAATTTTCCAAAATTTGGGAGCCATCTCAAAATTCTAGGTGCCAGAAGGGTGACATGAAGCAAGTTCCATACTGAGGACCCACAAATTTTAGGTGACACCATACAAAATTTAGTTGCTTGGGCAAGCTGCGGCCCGGGATTTTTGCACCCCTGATATATATATTATATATATATATTATTGTATAATATCCCCTTTATTGGTACCTCTACCTTGCCGTGGTAGAGGGGCTTGTGAGTTCCAGTGACCCTGAGAGCAAAGCCAGCGGTAGCATTGCTACCAGTAGGGTCTCCCAAGCCGGACGGATCAAGAGGGTAGGAACCAGACGAAGAGAGATGCCTAGGAGATGGGAAATCCAATAAAAACTCCCCTGATGCTGGAAGCAGCGACATTAGTAGTGACTTGAAGCACAGAGCAAAAGATGCTCGAGATGGTTCATGATCGTGTAGCAACAGGCGTGACCAGAGTGGTCTGAACGGCTGCTGTACTGCGATGTGGAAAGTAAATGGAAAAACTACCACATTATTACTTTTGCTGGATGGTCTCTTCCAGAAAATTTGGAAGAGGCTACGGACCTGTCATAAGACAGACTACAAAATGAATGAATGAATATATATATGACTTTATAGGTGTGTGTGTCTACACAGACACACACATACACACACCTATTTATCAGTGGGAGTGGAAGCTTCATTATTAGTGAGAATAAGAGGCTTCAGTAATCTTTACATGTGTTCTGAAAACTGTATAGTTTGAAAACCTTTGCTTGTGTTTATTGTTCATTGCACAAACTAGAACGTGAAGAAAATAGAAGAGAACAAACTGAGCACTGCAGCTGTTGCAGGTATTGCAGCACATGCAGGCTTTCTATGCAATGAAGCTACCATGCTCTGTTGAGCAGTAAAAGAAACACTTTGTACAAATCTATGCAATTGGAAAATATGCCCTGTGAGTTTTGTTTGTAAGTCTTTGTTATTGCCTATGCACTAGAAGGCATTAGCAATTGTGATATCTGGTCCAGTTGCTGGTATTTAAACTAATCTTTGACATGGAGAAGGAGAGCTTCTTATCGCTACTTGTCATGTAATACATCATGTTAAACATAATTATAACAGTGGAAATGGTGTTATATTTTACTTACTAGTATATTAACAGACACAATAGCTTTATTATGAATAATGCATTAGTAAATTACAGTAAAACCCCTATTTAATGAATTGCTGGGGGATTAGAATATATTTCACTAAATCGAGGTTTTCATTAAATGGAGGTTTATTTGTTTATATGGAGCTATTGTCGGGACATGAAAAAATCATCACTAAATCCGGATTTCACTAAATGCGGGAACATTAAATCGGGGTTTTACTGTATAATTCAATCCTGGGTCACTGAGTGTGTAAAATGAATGGACAGATTTTTATGAAATTTGGTGTTTGAGGTTTCTTCGAAAAGCTGTCAAGGAAATTCAAGTTTGATTAAAATGTTGCAAGAATAATGGGTACTTCACATGAAGACCTATGTATATTTATGATAATATCTCGCCAAATTCTTCTTAGAATGAGAAATGTTTCAGAACAAAGTTGCAGAGAAAATGAAAACACGCATTTTATGTTCAATAAATTTTTTCCAAAAATCATGCCGCTTATGAGATAATGTGGAAAAATGTGGTAGAGCCAGACAGGCCAAAGATGGCAATGTAATATAGTGCAGAAGAGATGCAATTTGCATGCTGAATTATGAAGGGAAGAATACAGACACACACTTATATAAACTTAATGAACACGTACAGTATGTGGAGATATGTCTAATATAAGTGTATGAATAAGAATTTTGTTGTGTTGAAATGGTTGAGATATATGACAAGCATTTCATTTTTCTTTTTTCCAGTTATGACGAAAAGATCCGAATTTGGGACACTCGCCACATGAAACAACCTGTATATTCCACTCCTGTAAGTGGAGGAGTGTGGCGACTTAAGTGGGATCCTCATGCATGGAAGCATCTCTTGACTGCATGCATGCATGGTGGGTTCTTTGTACTGGACTACGCTCATAACATAAAACCTCCATTCATTGTAGCAGCATACAAAGAGCATCAGAGTCTGGCTTATGGTTCAGATTGGTGCCATCTTGTGGGTGAAGAAGCTATGATTCATGTAAAAGATGTAATTAGAGAAACATGTAGGGCTGCGGAAGAACTAAGGATTGTGGCCACTTGCTCATTTTATGATCACAAATTGTGTGTCTCATCTCTAAATGAATGGTCTACTGAATAGCTATGAATCTTGATATCCACTAAGACTTTGATAATATGCACTAATGGTGCTAGGCTGTGTTGGAATTTCAGAGGACAACTTCAGGGTAGAAATATGCAGTAGAATTCCTTTAATCTGGCACCTACACCACCAGACAGTTGCCGGATTATCAAATATTCCAGATTATCAAAGCCTGTTCTGAAAGTTCTTACATGTAAGTCAGTTCTTTTCATTTCATCTTTAAAAGGACTTAGCCTTTTGAATTATTATAAGCCCAGAAATGGGTTTTCCTTTGGAATGCATTGCTATAAACCACGTATAACAACACCTTGTAAATTGCACTAATTTAGGCTGTTTCAATGTCTTTCGCTTGAACAGACATTTCACACTTTATGCCATAAATGATCATTCAATCAGTGATTCATGCACATTTTGTTTACAATATAACCAGAAGTATAATATAATCAGTCCAAACACAACTCTTATTTTATCAAATATAACCAGCTGGTTATATTTGATAAATAAACATTGTGTTGTGGGCTGATTATATTATACTTCCAGTTGTACCAGATAACACAAGATAAAGTCACGGAATCAGTACGCATATGTATGTTGTTGATGGTAAAATTTCCTGTCTTGGGACTGTTTTCCTCAACTGTCGAACTATCAGGATTTCTGGAGTAACAGTAGCCAGATTAAACATATCCTACTGTGGTATTAGATAGAATGGAGAGGGATGCAAACCCCTGGAAGATGTAATTAAGAATTCCTTCTAAATTGCACTTGTGCACAGTGATGCTCAACTTAAGCCCCTTTGGTGTGTGCAGAGCATTGTTTGTCCACCGTATAAACACTGTGCATTGTAACATATAAGTTATTATAAAACTGTCTTTATCTTCTCTTTGGCTATGCCTTTTCTCTTTGGCTATGCCTGTTCTCTGCATACTCTTCAACCTTTTTTGGCCATAAAGCAAAGTGATTATTTATTTATTTATTTATTTTATTTACTAAATTAGAGGGTATATTCATTGTGGTCACCTGCCAGAGTACACAGTGTTATGGCCCAGAAGAGAAAAATATCATTCTTTACTGTCATGCATACCTCAGAAGCCTATATACAGGAAATATTACTTGGTACTTCGTGGCATATATTGTAGTTCAAAATGAAAAAAGAATGAACATCTAACTTATGCAGTACCCCACTGCAGTCATAACAGACAAAGCAGTTGTTTAGCACGTCTTGCCTCATTTTAAGAAGCATTGCTTGTCCAAATCAGGTAAGTAGTGTTTGTGATAAGCTAGTTTATTTAGGACACATTTCATTGTCCTTGCCAGCTAATGTGTGATAGAAATTTAGAGTGCATTAACATAATATTTTTTGCTGAGTGCAACGAAGCTGCAACTGAAACTTACAGTATGTTGAGAGATATTGATAGCAACAAAATGTATTATGCTCACGTATTTGAATGCCATAAAATATTTTTGCACAATCAAGGAGATGAGCATGATGATTCAAAATCTGGTCGACCGAAAACTACAAAGCAAAGAAAACAGAGCACGTTGGAAATTTAGCACATAGTGATCACCATTTAATAATCTGAATGATGACTGAAATGATGAACATGAATAAGGAATAATTTGGGCACATTTTGATAGAAGTTATCTTGTAATAATATGTTTCCACCATGTACATCCTCAATTAATCATTGAAATTAAAACCAGTCATGCACTGTGTTTTGGGATTACCCAACTATATTCAATGCATCTGCGACATGTTTGGGCCCATCCATGGAAGTATTAACAGCTTTACTTATGATAGTATGAGAGCAGTGCATATGTTGACATGGAAGCTCGGATGAAAGAATATAAAATATGGTTAAAGCAATAAACCATTAAAGCAACATGCATGCACATGTCTGTGTGCGTGCACTGCATACTGATGACACATTCTGAACAGACGCTAGAAAAATCTGTGACAGGCTAACTTCATGGACCAGCGTCCTTCTTGAGAAGCTAAGATTTCCTCAGTCACCCTGCATTTTATGGAACCCAAAGGTTCATTACTGCGTTCACAAGAGCCCAACACTTGTCCCTATCCTGAGCCATATTAATCCAGTCCATGTCCTCGCATCCTATCTCTTGAAGATTTGTTTTTCTATTGACCTTCAATCTACACAAAGTCTTCTAAATGGTCTCTTTTCCTCAGGTTTCTCCACCAAAATCTCGGAAGCACCTCTCTATATGCTCTAACCATCTTATTCTTTTTGATTTAGTCGCCCAAGTAACATTTGATTTGGACTACTAATTATGACGCTCCTCATTATGCAATTTCCTGCAGTGGCCTATTACCAGCTCCCTCTTAGGCCCAAACGTCTTCATCAAGAAAGGGGCCGGGGGAAATAGGTCGCTTGTTAATCACGTTAATTTCAGAGCAAGATTTGGTAATAAAATCTATGTTTCACCTTCGTCTCAGTCCTCCTCCATCCCCCCCAACCCCACCGCAAAATTTTTGGAGCCCCGTGCCCCCCGCTGCAATCGATCGACCCAAGCGCCGCAGCGTCGTATTGTAAAAGGACGAATCGACATTGACCGTCAGCCATGTGTTTTCTTCGTTTGTAACGGAATACAGTAGATGGCAGCATACGCTTTGCTTGTCAAGTTGTGTAGGGCGGAGGGGATCTCGCGTAATCTCGTTCATTCTGGAGTTCACGTTATAGTAGTAGGGTTGAGTGGTGTGTTTTTGTGTGGTAGTTTGTCTATTGAATGAAATATAGAGGAGAAATAACATCTCAAGAAGTTTTTAGTGCCGCAGTTTTGCAAGTGTAGCTCTTCCATTTTATTCTGGTATTTGTTTCGTTTTAAGTAGAAGTGGTATGTGATGTTTTTATTTGCGTCAGATGGCGCTCTCCGCCCAAACATGGTGAGTGACCGATTTGTTCATATTTCTATAATACTGTTTTCGTATGGCGAGTCGTTCGTAATTGCTACAGTAGGACTTCCCAAAGTATTTTCTAAAACACGTACTGTTTAAGAAAACAAAATGTTTGCTGTAAATATTTGTGAATATTGTAAACGCTATAAATATTTTTAATGCTAGTAAACTGGCTTTAACTATAATTAGAAGTAAAATTACAGCAGTGTGGTTTCGTTGAATGTGCAGACTGGTTCTGCTACAAGAGTAGGAGTAATTGACATGTAAATTAATGAAGTCTAAAGTTACATTGCATGCAAGGTATGCAGTTTACTTGGGGCCACCTGCTGGGACTCTATCCAAAAATTTTACTTTTATCGAAGCCACCATAGCTGGTTGGGTGTTCCTGTTCATTCTAAGAATAACCAAGTTTCAGTCTGCCTGCACAAGCTCTTGAATGTGGAAAGAAGTGCTATCCATTTGAAAGAGTTACATTGTGTTCCCTATAGTTTTATGTTGTACTGCATGACATTTTTTCTGTGCGTGCGTACGTGCGCTTATGTATACGTATGTTATTTACTTATGTGTTTTTAGCTACATTTATCTCTTATTGATTATGTTAGGCTTTAAATGACTTAAGAACTTTTAGAATGGTTATATTCTTACAGATTTCTTGCAGACAGATGTACGTGGACGACAGCATTATACTAATTGTAGGACGGGTAGAAATGAACTTGATTAAATGGTCGTTTTATTTGTATACATGCAGTAAGGTTTAGGAGTTCAAAAGTAGTAAGTCGGCTGTGTGGTGTGCAAAGAAAATAGCAATGGAAATAGCCACACAGAAATCTTTTTTGAGGTGAAACACATTGCCTTCAAATACCTTCCCTGTCAGCCTGTTTGACACTGACTGTTTAGTTTGGCAATGGAAGTGATAGTTCATTAGTTACTAGGTGACAGTACATCAGTTTGTATTCTGATGCAGGAATATAACCACATACTGTGACATAACAGAGTACTGAAAAACTACATTGAAGATTGTCTGGAATTATATTATTTTTTAAAGAATTGTACACTCAGCACCGTTCTGGCAAGGACAGAAATTTATCCCTTCTCCAAAATGTCCAGACTGTCTCTGAGGCCCATCCAGTCTCTTATTCAGTGGGTATGGTAGGGACTCTTTTCCTGGGTTAAATAGCGGAGGTGTGAGGCTGACCACCCACCTCATCTATTGCAGAGGTTAAGAATGAGTGGAACTGTACCTCCACTCCCCTATATGTCTTTATGGTGTGCACGGGGACACGTTTACTTTTTCATGTATTCTGCATCAGAATTTTAATTTGTATGATAGTATGAAATTTACTTAAATTCTTATGGCTGTCACAATGTAAGTGCAGATTATTGATAAATGGAAGTTGTGTAACTATACTTAGGTAGTTCACCAGTTACTCGGGTTTGAGTAGAGCCTACACTCTTTACTGTGTTGTGGGGATAATTGCCTAATTAACAATGCCATTCAGTATAATCTTTTTTTGAGAAGCCAGTAGTTGTACACAGAAGAAATTTCATGCCTTCATTGAACCAGTGGTTCATTACCATCTTTACAAGAACCCACCAGTGGATTCAGTCCCAAGCCACATGAATCCATTTTGCACCCACAGGCCCTGTTTCTTTACGATTTATTATATTATTCACCCATCTGTTCCTAGGTCTATCAAGTGGCCTTCTTTATTCAGCTGTTCCAGCAGAAGCAATGGATACATTTCTGATCCCTCCTATTCATGTTACATGTTATGCTCGTCTCGTGGTTTTTGATTTTATTGCCCTAATACCTTAATGGGCCAGGTGTTTGTTCTTAGAACAATATTATGCTTTACACTAATAGTGTGGTAATTTAAATTTCAAGTCTTCTGGGTTATGGATGTGACACACGCGTCTAAATGTGGTTGTCACCACACGCTGAGATACGCCCACGCTAATACCGACGTAATGTGGTAATAAACATGCCAGCACTATCTCTATGGAAACTGAGGTAGTACTACTGCATTTTTAGGCACGTTCGCAAAGTTGCTAAAAGCGACTACTATCTTCGTCATGTCTGTCCGTCCGTATGAAACAAGTCGGCTCCCACTGGACGGATTTTCATGAAATTTGATATTTGAGTATTTTTCGAAAATCTATCGAGAAAATTCAAGTTTCACTAAACCACGACAAGAATAACGGGTACTTTACATGAAGACTTATGCACATTTGTGATAGTATCTCGCTGAATTCTTCTTAGAATGAGAAATGTTTCAGGCAAAAGTTGTAGTGAAAATCAGAACACACATTTTATGTTTAATAACTTTTTTTTTCCCCGAAAATCGTGCTGTTTGTGAGATAATGTGGAAAAATATGGTAGAGCCAGACAGGCCACAGATGACAATATAATACGGCGCATGCGCTTTGCGTGCTGGATAACTAAGGCTACAGACACACTCGGGATATGTAAAACTTATTGCTTTTCCACTGCAACAATGGTTACGCGAACGCGCCTCATTGTATGTTTATAGTACATAGCCTGTCGTGTTTTTTCTAATGTACATGGCATGTCTTCATCAGCACCTCTTTCAGAACCCCATATCTCGCACATGACGCAGCACGGAACTTTGAAGTAGTGTATCTTTAAAAGATAAATATGTTAAAACGAGACTTTTCTTTTAGTTTTGCAGTTATTTTAATGACTAAGTTGTTATTTAACCGATAGGTTACTAAGGCTGTGTGCCATTTGAGGTTCTGACAATGATGTTGATGATGCCAGATTTTTTCGATGTGACGCCGTGTGTGTGTGTAGGTACAGACGTTTCGGATGAGCTTGATGCCTCCATATTCTGAGTAGTCCTTCTTGGACCAGTGTGCGTGGCACCATATTGTGGAAAACTAGAATGTAACAGGGCAATTTGTATCAATACTGTCACTTCTGTTTTCAAGATTAATAAGTGCTTGGTATTACTTCCAGTCCAGGGACTTGTGACTGTTTCTAGATAATGAACCATAAAGGGGACCTTGGCACGAAAATTTAAGCCGATGACAAGTTACTGTTAAATATAAAGAAAACAATACAGCATGGGCTGTTGATCAGTGTTTTACGCAGGGATATTTAAAACCGGTTGACGCTGGTTGCCTATACCGGTACATAAAAATTGAAAACGGGTAAAATTCGTACTCTTCCCACTTTATGACCCTGCTGACCCAATTAAGGGGACACACAGACACATGCAATGAATATATTTTAAGCTCCATTTCCATTATAGGAATAGAGTACTACAGGAAACCGTAGCGTGATTTCAGGCTTCCGCCGCGGTGAAAATCTTCTCCTTTCTGGGATGTTACGCAGAGTATATTCGTAATTGTTTCTGGAAAATCTATCGTTCCCAACTTCGAGGGTCAAGTAGTCCAGTTTTTGGAATGTTTGACCCTTGAAGATGGGGCCGATAGCTTGTCCCGAAACGTCGATAACTACGAATCTGCGCTGCGTAACACCATAGAAGAGCGAAGATCTCAGGAAACCCTTGCTAGTTCCGGAGGTTACGTTCCTGAAAAGTAGAGCAAACGGGAAAATCGCGGTGGGTAAATTTAAAACGTTATGGGGAAAATGGGTTTAGGGTAACCAAAGACAGACGAAACATGATATAGAGTACAGAAAAATCTGCACTGAAGTTTATTGGATCGATATCAGTGTTTCTGGCTGGAAGTTTTCAACGTGATCCAATTATATGAGTGCATGACGTAGGGGGAGACTGAAGACAGTGAAGAAAGAGATGGCCTGCCTTTGCTTTGCCTTCTGCGTGTCGTTATGCACCTCCTTGTATGGTGCCAAGACAGCCTCTGGTCACGTGCTTAAATTTGAGGCCTGTCTCATCAGTGTTAAAGAGATCCGCTGTGGTACGCGTAGAGTCCTTCCCTTGCATTATGTTCTTGAAATGCTGTGGGTACGTAAGTGCCAGTCACATGATCAGTGGATGCTGATTCTCCTTTCTCTTCACGTTGTGCAGGCTCATCCACTTCTTAAAAACTTGAAACCACGCTTTAGTGGCTTAGTCACTGTTGTTCCGCTCACACACAGTGCCTGCGTGGTGGTTGTACGTACCGCCACACCGCCAAAGAGACAGCTGTTTTTGTCCTTTATCTTCCGGCATACCCAGAAGGCCCGTATCGTGTTTTGGAGGAAGGAGTCGTGAGTTACACAAGTGATTTTCGCAGTCGGTGGAACACTGGCCTTAACGCTTCCCGTGATCTTGCCTTCATTTAGTAACATTTCGAAAAGCGACTATTAGCTTCAACTTGTCTGTCCGTCCACATGGAATAACTCTGCTTCCACTGAACTGATTTTCATGAAAATTGATATTTTAGTGTTTTTTTTGAAAATCTATGGAGAAAATCCAAGTTTCGTTAAAGTCTGACAAAAATTACTGGTACTTTACATGAGAGTCGCCCTCGGTGGACTAGTGGTTAGCGTGCTCGCCACTTGACCCAAGGTTCGCGGGTTCAATCCCGGCCGAGGTCGATGGATTTTTAAGGGTGATAAAAACCCGTAGCACAACTTCCTTCGGAGGGGAAGTAAAGCCGTCGGTCCCATGTCGTAGATTTACGGCATGTAAAAGAACCTTACGGGCATGAATTGAGATGTTTCGTAAGCAAAATTCAGCGGCCATTTCTCACCCAAGTCTCCTGATTGACTGCTGGATGGCTCTAGCAGTCATATCAGGATGAGTAGAAATTGTGCAGTCAGTGGACTGGTCACTCACTACAGAATGCACACCTCCAGACCAAGAAACCTCTGAAAGGAGGCCATATGCTCCGCAAGGAGCGACCGGAAGTAACTAACTAACTACATGGGAGCCTGCGTACATTTATGATAATATCTCTCTGAATTGTTCTTAGAATGAGAAGTGTTTCAGACAAAAGTTGTAGAGAAAATCAAAACACACATTTTATGTCTGATAACCCCCCCCCCCCCGAAAATCATGCCGGTTATGAGGTAATGTGGAAAAATATGGTAGTTACTGCTTTTCCACGGCAACAATGGTTACACTAACACGCCCTCCATGTCACGTTATAGTACATTGCCTGTCTTGTACCTGAACGATTCATCAAGTGGAATTGCAACTCATACCGTACATTACGTAGCAGTCACTGTGTGACGCATGTGCGCAAATGCCGCCTCTTGTGGACTCCTGCGCAAGCGCTGCAGTATAATCTGGTTTATCCGGCACACCTGGGACGAAAGGATTTGCTGATATTGGACGTTATAGCTGACATGTGTCATATGGTTAGTGCACCACTGCGACCATTGTTGGCAAATTTTGTTTACAAATAGCCGATTGTGCGGACCGTCGGTAGGCAATCGAGAAACGCTGTTTCGCGTTTAGCAGGCCGGAGTTTGCGCTACGTATGTACAGTAGGCCCTCGATATAACGGACTAATGGGGGGGAAGGGGTGTCCGTTATTGCCGAAAGTCCGTTAAATCGAATGTATTTTAAAAACATATATTAATAACGAACTTACAATGTACAGGGTGTATTAAAATGTTATTATAATGCATAAGTATGAATAAAATATTATTATAATGTACATTGAGTAATTTATACACGTCACTAAAACAATTGTTAAAAATATAAAAATAAATTTACGACAGGAACAGGTTCTAAATTTTTTCCTTTAGGACAGAAATTTTTTGTCCGTTTACATAGGTGGTCCGTTAAATCGAGGGCTTACTGTATTTGTATTAAACAGTGGTGAGGAACGTCCTGGGCACGGGGGCCAAATCCAGAGAAAAATGTCTGTCGGCCACATTATAAATCCGTTTTATAGTAAATGCTGAGTAAAGTGAACTGAGTACACGTGAGTGACTTCATTAAATTTCCATTTGTTGTTTCTATTGCACTTGTTTATTCGCTGTTCACCACCGCTCAAGAAAAAACAACGAGAATTTTGACACTGCTTATGGTAAAGGTAAAGCAATCCCATTACAGGCCTGGACAGGCTCTTAGGGTTCCAGGAGGTTGAGGCTCCCAGATTTCTAGACAATCGGCACATGAAGGTGGTAAGGTTGTCAGCCCTACGCACCAGCCACCTTTACCCCCCAGGAAATATTCCTAGTACTCATTTCTGTTAGAGGCTGAATCGACCCCAGGGCCATAGTGCGACCGAAACGATTATGTCAATGAAAAGTCCCAATAACACCATCGGGAATCTAACCCGCGACATTACGGCTTGTAGTGCAGTGCCTCAACCAACTGCGCCACCGCGTGCCAAACACTGCTTGTGAGTCACTGAAATGTTAATATCTAAGAGACGTTTGAGATGTTGCAACACGAAGACAGGTCTCTGATCTTTGATCGTTGATTTCAATAAGGTTCTTCGTAATATACATCTTTGTAAGGAAGTGTTGACAAACATAAGTACTTCCAAAAGGGCTTATTATTTGTCGTGCGTGGTTACGGAGCACCGGAAACGTATGACGATGTAAATAGAGTTTTGTAAGACGTGTAGCATCACGAAATTTACTTTTTAGGTTTTCGTCGAGCTGTACATTCATAATTTCCAATTGAAATTCGTTTGGAACAGTTTCGACATTTATGTCAAACGGGGATGTCATTGTGAAAAAAAAGTTTATATGAACATGTGTCAAATTCAGAATGGTTACCAAGATAGAGCTGTTTGAATTTCCAGACATAACTACGTTACATTTTTGTTTGTGGGGTTTGATGAAGAGCGAAGTTTACAAAACAAAGGTGGACACACAGACGAATTGCTCGCTCGCATTTTGCATGCTGCTGTCCGCATAAAGAAACGTGAAGATCAACTGAGACGAACAACACGTGATCTTAGCACACGAGTTGCAAAGTGCACTGAGGTTGACGGTGGGATTTTGTAACGTTTATTGTGAACTGTAACAAATTTGTTCATTTCTGTGTAACAAATTTGTCATTTAAACATTAAATTAAAATTAAAATAAAATTAACACTATTTAATTTCTCTTTCCTTATTATCATTCACAATGCTTTTGTATTTGTAGATTCAAACAGCTTTATCTCGGTAAACATTCAGAATTAGACAAATGTTCATATGAATTTTTTTTTCTCACAATGACCGATACTATCACCTTCCAAAATATTTGACCTTTCCTGCTGAATCGCCCTGTATTTGGCTGTTTATAGGAGGGGCTGTATTAGAGTAGGTGAAGAACTGGAAGAAGATGGATAATTTTGATGACCGGGTGTAATGGTCACAGGTGATTGAAAGTGCATGATGTGTGCCTTAGACAGTTGTAGAGGGTTGTCGAATATACGGACTCGTAATGTCTCCAGTGATTTCTTGCCCCTACGTATGTTTCGGCACACTTTGTGCCATCCTCAGGGGGTTCGTCGATAGTTTATAATCTTCGATACATCCAATTGTTCACTGGAAAAAAGTGTAGTGCATTTGTTGGATTGAAATAAAATTAATTAATTATAAAAAAATGCACGGTATATATAACGTAAAGTTCACTCATGCTATGTCTATTAACTGTTCATTTTTCTTGTAAACAGTCCTTCTTGATCCCATTCTGCTTTTTGAACTCTTCGAAATCGGTGCTGGGCGCTGCCAATAGATGAAATAGTGAAATGTAATGGACATCTTTAAATTTCCTGTTCCTAGAGATTTCCGGGTCCACCTCGGTGGACTAGTGGTTAGCGTGCTCGCCACTGGACCCAAGGTTCGCGGGTTCGATCCCGACCGAGGTCGATGGATTTTTAAATAATTTAATAATTTTTAAAAATCCAGAGCACAACTTCCTTCGGAGGGGAAGTAAAGCCGGCGGTCCCATGTCGTAGATTTACGGCATGTAAAAGAACCTTACGGGCATGAATAGAAATGTTTCGTAAGCAAAATTCAGCCAAGTCTCCTGACTGCCTGCCAGATGGCTCTGGCAGTCACATCAGGATTTAGTTGAACTTGTGCGGTCAGTGGGCTGGTCACTTACTACATCAACGCACATGACCATAGAAACCTCCGAAAGGAGGCCCTATGCTCCACATTGGAGCGACAGAGACAAACAACAACAACAGAGATTTCCGGATCATCCTGTGCCGGATAAACAAACTTTTACTGTGCACCGCGATGCACGAGGGTTGTTACAAAACCGCAATGCGCAAACCCGCAAACGAGGCGGGCTTGCTGTACAAAATTGGAAATTGGCTGTTGGCAGTTGAACGTGAACCTGTAATTGGCAGCGCACACCCTTGGTTGTAGGAAAATTCTGTCGTGAGTGCAGGGAAATTCCAGAACGCGAAAATATTTTGATTATTTTAGCGAAAAATTAGTTTTCAGTTTCATAACAAGGCAGCTGTGTCCAGTGTGCCTTGTCGTTGGCATTGTTCTCCTTACTGTCCTAGTTACCTTTATTCGACGCTCTGCTCCATTTAAATGAGACGCTCTGCTCCATTTAATAATTGTTATATACCCGTATTTCATCACTACTTTATACATTTTGGATCATGTGACATGATCCTGAGAGAATATTAAGTACCCGCAGAGTTTAAATTTCAGGTTTATTGACTCTGCCTCCCACAGAGCTCGGTATGTATATTTAAACCACATGTGTGCGTAGTACCCCAGACTCAACAGATGTTCCACGACCATTTTTAACAAATCTTGTGCATGCGAATTGCCTGGTGTAGATGGGAGATGCAGTCTTCCTTACCAGACAGAAGAGAGGACCAGAATATCCACCCGCATAATGAAGCACAGAGACTGGCTTTGAGCTGTAATGCAAGTGTATTGAGGAATATGCATAAGGCTTGTGTATAGCGTATTTGGAAGGAGAGAACCATTATGGTGTTAAATAAGAAGTGTTGTTTTCATGGGTATTAATTTTGATTGAATAAACTACCGGAAACAAGTTCTGTTACACCTGCGCATGAATACACGACACAAAGGCGAATGGAGGGCATGGTTCTGTGGCCCACCCATTGTATGTCTCGACGTTAGATGGAAAATGAGTGGTTGGTTACACCATCTCGCATATTGGCCCACGTAAAAGGATTATAGGTGCACACTAGATGGGGCAGAGTGTGTACCAGAACTGCTCTGAATGTGCGTATTTATTTATTTAGTTTAACCTTTGTCTGTTGTTTTGTATGGGCGTGAACTTGGTCTTCTATATTGAGGGAGGAACGTAGGCGGAGGGTGTTGAAGAATGTGGTGCTGAGGAAGATATTTGGACTTATGAGGGACGAATGAACAGGAGAGTGGAGAAAACTACATAACGAGGAGCTTTATTATCTGTACTCCTACCCAGATATTATGCGGGTGATGAAATCAAGAAGAATGAGATGGGCGGAGCATGTAGCACGTATGGGGGAGAGGATATGTGCATACAGGGCTTTGGTATGGTAACCTGAGGGAAAGAGAACACTCGGGAGACCTAGGCCTAGATGGGAGGGTAATATTAAAAGGGATTTTGAAGAAGTGGGATGGGGAGGCATAGACTGGATTGATCTGACTCAGGATTGGGGCAGGTGGCGAGCTGTTGGGAATGTGGTGATGAACCTTCGGATTCCATAAAATGCGGGGAACTTCTTGATTATATGAGGATCTGTTAGTTTGTTCCATGGAGTTAGTTATTTTTTTTAACGACGCTGTCAGGTGATCACACTGTATAGCGACGAGCGATATACCTAACTGCCCCGTTCAGCGTTCACTGGAGACCACCTAATGTCCTTTAATCAAGATAGTTGATTTGACCTGAACAGCTTGGTTAGAGTCCCTTAACACTCGCGACAGTGGTCGGGGGAAAAATACAGGTCGTGTCAAAACATACAGGTCGTGTCGAAACATACAGGTCGTGTCGAAACATACAGGTCGTGTCAAAACATACAGGTCGTGTCAAAACATACAGGTCGTGTCGAAACATACAGGTCGTGTCAAAACATACAGGTCGTGTCAAAACATACAGGTCGTGTCAAAACATACAGATCGTGTCGAAACATACAGGTCGTGTCAAAACATACAGGTCGTGTCAAAACATACAGGTCGTGTCAAAACATACAGGTCGTGTCAAAACATACAGGTCGTGTCAAAACATACAGGTCGTGTCAAAACATACAGGTCGTGTCGAAACATACAGGTCGTATCAAAACATACAGGTCGTGTCGAAACATACAGGTCGTGTCGAAACATACAGGTCGTGTCAAAACATACAGGTCGTGTCAAAACATACAGATCGTGTCGAAACATACAGGTCGTGTCAAAACATACAGGTCGTGTCAAAACATACAGGTCGTGTCAAAACATACAGGTCGTGTCAAAACATACAGGTCGTGTCAAAACATACAGGTCGTGTCGAAACATACAGGTCGTGTCAAAACATACAGGTCGTGTCGAAACATACAGGTCGTGTCAAAACATACAGGTCGTGTCAAAACATACAGGTCGTGTCGAAACATACAGGTCGTGTCAAAACATACAGGTCGTGTCGAAACATACAGGTCGTGTCAAAACATACAGGTCGTGTCAAAACATACAGGTCGTGTCAAAACATACAGGTCGTGTCAAAACATACAGGTCGTGTCAAAACATACAGGTCGTGTCGAAACATACAGGTCGTGTCAAAACATACAGGTCGTGTCAAAACATACAGGTCGTGTCGAAACATACAGGTCGTGTCAAAACATACAGGTCGTGTCGAAACATACAGGTCGTGTCAAAACATACAGGTCGTGTCAAAACATACAGGTCGTGTCAAAACATACAGGTCGTGTCAGAACATACAGGTCGTGTCAAAACATACAGGTCGTGTCAAAACATACAGGTCGTGTCAAAACATACAGGTCGTGTCGAAACATACAGGTCGTGTCAAAACATACAGGTCGTGTCAAAACATACAGGTCGTGTCAAAACATACAGGTCGTGTCAAAACATACAGGTCGTGTCGAAACATACAGGTCGTGTCAAAACATACAGGTCGTGTCAAAACATACAGGTCGTGTCAAAACATACAGGTCGTGTCGAAACATACAGGTCGTGTCGAAACATACACGCGGTGGCGCAGTTGGTTGAGGCACTGCTCTACAATCCGGAAGGTCGCGGGTTCGATTCCCGATGGTGTCATTGGAATTTCTCATTGACATAATCCTTTCGGTCGCACTATGGCTCTGGGTTCGACTCAGCCTCTAACAGAAATGAGTACCAGGAGTATTTCCTGGGGGTAAAGGCGGCGTAGGGCTGACAACCTTACCACCTTCATGTGCCGATTGTCTAGAAATCTGGGAGCCTCAACCTCCTGGAACCCTAAGGGCCTGTCCAGGCCTGTAATGGGGTTGCTTTAGCCCGCACAGCCGCTTCTGCCCACGTGGACATTGTCTTCCTTTGGTATTTGCCCGTTTTGCTATAGGGTCCATCATCAAAACTTCTGTGGTTGTTTCAGCAAAAAATTTGGTGACCCTGTTTACCAGAAAAAAATTTACTTCTTTCACTGTGTATGGTAGCGTGTTTACTTCATTCGGGATGTTGGCGACACTGAACGGCGGGATAATTGTAAACGTCACATCGTAGGCATTTACACTGGTGGCACGTATTTACGTTTTTCGAATAAGTGTTCACTAATAAATGCACAGAAGTAAGATACATTGTATTGTTATGAGCACTTACGTCATACGCAGTGAAACGCATTCCTCTGCCTCAAACGGTATACCTAACTAACTAACTAACTCCATGGAGCACAGTCCTTCTTGAGAAGCTAACAGGTCGTCAGCTAGTCAAGAAATTCCCCGCGTTTTATGGAACCCGAAGGTTCATTACCGCACTCACAACAGCCTGCCACCTGTCCATATCCTGAGCCATATCAATCCAGTCCATGCCCCCCATCCCACTTCTTGAAGATCCATTTTAATATTATCCTCCCATCTACGCCTGGGTCTTGCAAGTGGTCTCCTTCCCTCAGGTCTCCCCACCAAAACGGTGTACCTACGTTGTTTAAAGTAGGCTTTAATTTATGGTATTAACAGTATTTAGGTGCTT
The DNA here is from genome assembly GCA_021186555.1 of Reticulitermes speratus. NCBI lineage: Eukaryota > Metazoa > Arthropoda > Insecta > Blattodea > Rhinotermitidae > Reticulitermes > Reticulitermes speratus. Next base: position 26,823,041 of record JAJKFL010000012.1, read on the forward strand.
TTGAAAAATTGCTAAAAGCGACTATTAGCTTCAAAGGTAAGGAGAGTATCGTCAATCACAGCGATCTTCGTATAAGTTGAAATTCATTAAGCTACATGTTTCGGCTCACGTATAAAGGAGCCATCATCAGACAGTAAGACACAAAGGGAAAATTATACACGTGTGACACAATATCTAGTATAGCATTAATTGTGTTGAGATCTCAGCTTATCATGTGATATAAATATATGATGAGCCAAAAATTATTGGGTACAAGATACATGTAGGGTATACAACAGCAATCAGTTAAAAGGTTAACCTTTTAACTGATTGCTGTTCTGCTTGAAGATCTTTAGCAAGTTATGTAGTCGTAGCTGCTGAAACGTCCGTCTGAAATGCATTTTATTTATATTGTTTCAGAAATTTATGCCACCCCGCGATTAACTCCACATACAGGGCATACACAAAAGAATGGTGCGGTTTCAAAAGTGAATAAAAAATTTATTTCTCACCTTACACGTGCACAACATACACCGTCAGCGGCGGCAACTGTCCAAGTTTCTCATGCGCTACCAGCAGTTCGCTTCTCATGCTTACTTCACAGGAATGTACGAGTGCTTCTCAATCGTGTTCTTCCACAGCGCTGGATCGGACGTGCTGCTGCAAATGGAGACAAGAACCTTCTCCCTTGGCCACCCCGTTCGCCGGATCTTACACCGTGTGATTTCTTTCTTTGGGGGTTCGTTAAAGACAGCGTTTATGTACCACCATTGCCCACGTCCATCCATGAAATTCGTGATCGGATAACGCATGCACTGCAGGCCATTACAGCGGACATGCTACACCGGGTCTGGGATGAGTTTGATTACCGTGTGGATGTGTGTCGTGTGACCCAGGGTGCACACATTGAAGGATTGTAATTACCAAATGAGAAACTTGGACAGTTGCCGCCGCTGACGGTGTATGTTGTGCCCGTTTAAGATGAGAAATAAATTTTTTATTCACTTTTGAAACCGCACCATTCTTTTGTGTATGCCCTGTATTTGCATACATCGAGGTTTGGGCTTTGCATAGTTTTTTGACGACTACAACTTGGAACAGTACGTCATAGTAAACGACAACCTACCTACCTACCTACGAGGGTGGCGCAAAAGTTACTTGATCCTATAGGTAACATGTTAAACATGTAATGTCAAGTGATTTGTGCGCCATGTCAGCTTGTTACTACAGTACAACATATTTTTTTAAGAAACACCTGGACATGTAACTGGTGTCCTTCATTTGCAGAAATACTAAAATACTACAGCGTACAAGTTTTCAAACCAGTCTGATAATTTAATATGTAAAGTACTCAGCATATCGACTCGTTACGGGCTGGACAGTCCGGGGTTCGAACCACAGTGGGGGGCGAGATTTGCCGCACCCGTCCAGACCTGCCCTGCCGCCCACACAGCCTCATGTACAATGGGTGCCGGGTCTCTTTCCTGGGGCAAAGCGGCCCGGGCGTGGCGCTGACCACACACCCGTATCTAACACCGAGGTTAAATAAAGAGTAGAGGTATACCCCTACTCCCCCTCTGGGTCTTTATGGTGTCTTATAGGGTGAACTTGACCTTTAACTCAGCCTGTACTGACCCGTGGGCTGCACTGATATACACGTTCGTATTTATCATGTTGAAACGTAGAAGCAACATTGTGGGTCACCCGGTGTTGTGAACGTGAGGAATATGGTTCTAAAGGGAAATATGACTGCTGTGTATTCAAAACCAGGTGGGATCACATTTCAGCAACACCGGAAAAGAATTCTTAGTGAGCGGAACAATATAAGGTGTTGATAAAAAAAAAACTGGTGTCGTCATGTAGCGCAGACATAAGAGAATACTGGGAGACGGAGTGAATAGTGTTGTTCCAGCGTTGGGTGTTCTCGTGCCATGACGTCGTTCTGGTGAACGGTAGTGCGGAAATGTGAATGTCTTTTAGCATCCACCTTTTGTAGTGTGCTTGGTTTGTGAGTGATTAAATTCATGATAGTTACGCCAGATGGCAGTGATTCCCGAAAAAAAATGTCTGGAGTTATATTGAGGTTATATTGAAGGATTATCTGTGGAAAAAAATAGGGACGCCGAAGAATATTTTGTTAACCCCGTACCTTTATGATACCTTTTTCTGGAAAGTTCGTATTAATGTTCAAGACAGGCAATGTAGTATAACGTAATATTGATGCGCGTTCGCGTAACCATTGTCGCCATGGAAAAGAATAAGTATTACATATTATGAGTGTGTGTCTGTAGCCTTAGTTATCCAGCGTGCAAAGCGCATGCGTCGTATTATATTGTCATCTGTGGCCTGTCCGGCTGTACCATATTTTTCCACATTATCTCATAAACGGCACGATTGTCGAAAACAAATATGTGTTTTGATTTTCTCTACAACTTTTCTCTGAAACGTTTCTCATTCTAAGACGAATCTAGTGAGATATTATCATAAATGTACGTAGGTCGTCATGTAAAGTACCGTTATTCTTGTCAGGTTTTAATCGAACTTGAATTTTCTCGACAGGTTTTCGAAAAATCCTGAAATATAAAATTTCATGAAAATCCGTCCAGTCGGAGCAGAGTTCTTTCATGCGGACAGACAGACGACATGAGGAAGCTAATAGTCGCTTTTTGCAATTTTGCGAATGTGACAAAAAACGAGTGGCACCGGACAAGATTTTCTGAGTACTTCGGATTACCCGTGTCAATATCATTTCATCGATGTTCCATTTTCATCTGTCTGCTGCCTGGCGGATGGACAGTAACACGTTACTGGTTGCAGTTCTGCAGAAATAGTCTCATCTTACCAGTACAATATGCTAACACATGTAGAAGTCTCGTAATATGAAATGTGTATGGTAAACGCGATCTTTTTGCTCCCCTCCCTGGCAACTTGCGACTGTAGTCAAATTGGATATTTTGTGGATATGTTTTCATGTTAAATTTAAGGAAGAAACTAGAAAGTGCTACATTTGGAGCATAGTTTTGTATGGTGCTGAAACGTGGACACTTGGGAAAGTAGATCAGAAGTATCTGGAAAGTTTTGAATGTGGTGCTGGAAGAAAGAATGGAGATCATTGGACCGATCGTGTGAGAAATGAAGAAGTATTACACAGAGTAAGGAGGAGAGGAATATCGTACATACAATAAAAAGAAGGAAGGCTAACTGGATTGGTCACATCTTGCGTAGAAACTGCCTTCTGAAACACATGATTGAAGGAAGATAGAGAAAGGATAGAAGTGAAGGGAAGACGAGGAAAGACGTAAGCAGCTACTGGGTGGCCTTAAGGAAAAGAGAAGATACTGGAAATTGAAAGAGGAAGCACTAGATCGCACAGTGTGGAGAATCCTTTGGAAGAGGCTAGCTGACCTGTCGTAAGACGGACTGCAGAATGAATGAATGAATGAATGAATGTTTTCGACTGTGATACCAAATTTTATAAAATCTGTAATTAGATTCTGAAGCTAGAAGACGTAAACGCACAAGACGCGTATCACTTTTGGTAAACAATGCCAGACGCACGGAATACTAGTGAGTTCTGTCGAAGTTCCGTGACATTGTCGGATCACAGATGTCAGCGCAGAGACTAGCAGGCACTGCAACATCAGCATCAGTTATTGTTAGCACATGGAGAGGAACGGACAGATGAAGCGAGAAGGTTACGTGCTGAATGGCGCGGCGTCGTATTGACGTGTTGTGAAAGTCGCGCCTGTTTTTTCCCCCCTTTGACATTTTCCACGCTTTTACGAGTATAAACTTAAAAAGTCCACAGTTGTTAATAACTAATATTTTTACTTTCAGAACTTCTATATAGGGCAGTGAAATAAAATATAAATAATAATAATTTTGCAATTAAAAAAAAAATATCTTTTTACACAGACTACTGAACGTGTACCGTAATTAATAAAACCAACGCCGATCGCAGTGGCCGTGCGGTCTAAGGCGTGGGTCTTCGGCCGCTCGCTTACTGGGATTGTGGGTTCGAATCCCACCGGGGCATGGATGTCTGTCTGTTGTGAGTGTTGTGTGTTGTCAGGTCTGTGCGACGGCTGATCACTCGTCCAGAGGAGTCCTACCGAGTGTGGCGTGTCTGAGTGTGATCGTGAAGCCTCGAAATGCGGCGGCCTAGACACCCAAGGGGCTGTCGAGCCATAGAAAAAAAAATCAAACCAACGTTGACATATCGCCTCTATTTTGTAAAAAGGGGACAACCCACAAAATGTAAATTTCACAGGAGAAGTAAAAAGGTGGCTCTGTTTTACATATGACAAATGCTTTGACAGTTACGATATCCCCCAACTATCTTGGTTATTCTTGAAGATGGAGTTGTCATATTTTTACATATCACAGAGGACAATTAGTTGAGTGATTCGCTATACGGAACTCAATTTAGCTCGAAATGTCAGTTAGCCCCTTATTATAAAACAGGAGCAATATGTACAACACAAAGAAGATATATTGTTCTTATAATTTTAAAGTATGTCTAAAAAAACGGTATTTTAAAGTAGTTTTTGTACTGCATTTTATATTTTTGGTATGTTAAGCATGAAACAAAAACTGTAAAAACATGTGATCCCAAGTTTTAGGTACATCTAAAGGCATTGTTATTGATTCAGTATTCCTTGTAAATCTTTTGTTGACTGTGATGCGCCTTTATTTGTATTGGTTGAATTTTCACGGCAGATAAAGACGTAGTACAATTTTGCTTTTTTACCCAACATAAGAGACACGCGGTGGCGCAGTTGGTTGAGGCACTGCGCTAGAAGCCGGAAGGTCGCGGGTTCGATTCCCGATGGTGTCATTGGAATTTTTCATTGACATAATCCTTTCGGTCGCACTATGGCCCTGGGGTCGACTCAGTCTCTAACAGAAATGAGTACCAGGAATATTTCCTGGGGGTAAAGGCGGCCGGTGCGTAGGGCTGACAATCTTTCCACCTTCATGTGCCGATTGTCTAGAAATCTGGGGACCTCAACTTCGTGGAACGCTAAGGGCCTGTCCAGGCCTGTAATGGGATTGCTTTACCTTTACCTTTACCCAACATAAGAAGTGTAGTGTCAGTATTAACCGCACTGAAATTCTCTTAAAAATTAGCCATCGCATTAAACATGATCTTGTTTAAGTTAGCGAGAATAAAAGAAGTTGCGGGTATTTGAGATCTCAGTTTCACTGAAAATACTTAGTGTGATTTGTAAAGGTGGGATATTGTAGGGATACTGCAAAGCACTCGCAACGTTTCCACCGAAACGACGCACGATTCTAACCTAAACATATAGGAAATGTGCGCATGTGTAACAGTTCTGGCACATTCGCCACCCATTATTAGGCGCCCTCGCAAAATTTGCGAAAAGCGACTATTAGCTTCGTCATGTCTGTCTGTACGTCCGTCTGTCAGTGCGCATTGAACAACTCGGCTCCCACTGGACGGATTTTCATGAAATTTAATATTTGAATATTTTTCGAAAATCTGTCGAGACAATTCAAGTTTCCTTAAACTATGGCAAGAATAACGGTACTTTACATGAAGACCTATGTATATTTATGATAGTATCTCGCTGAATTCTTCTTAGAATGGGAAGTGTTTGAGGCAAAAGTTGTAGAGAAAATCAAAACACACATTTTACGTTCAATAACTTTTTTCCGAAAATCGTGCCGTTTATGAAATAATGTGGAAAAATATGGTAGAGCCAGACAGGTCACAGATGACAATATAAAACGGCGCATGCGCTTTGCATGCTGGATAACTAAGGCTACAGACTCGCACAAAGTATGTAATACTTATTGCTTTTCGACGGCAACAGTGGTTACGCGAACGGGCCTCAGTGTTACGTTATACGTACATTGCGTGTCTTGTTGAAAGTGCTTGTAGTCATGAATTTAATTCCGCGTACTGTTTGTAACCGTTTTGTTTGTTCTGTATGAACTGCCGTACGCACATTTATCATTCTCTATTTAGTGCCATATATAATTGTCTGTTTACGTAATTAGAGGTGGGGATTTGTAGTGTGTTGCAGCTCCTCCAGGAGTAAACTTTTTGTAGACTTGGTATGTCTATCAGCGTATAGCAGGGTTACATCCACAAAGTCCCCGTCATTTTGCATGGCAACCTTCAGCGCGAGTCTCACAAGCCTCACGGCCCTCCTACCTCAGTCACATGACTGCAGCTGCTACGTAAGCAGACCAATACTGGCACCTCCACCGCTCTGACTGCAGAAACACACTGATCTACGTGTACAAGTCTCACAAACCTTACAGCCCTCCTACCTCAGTCACATAACTACAGCTGCTACGTAAGCAGACCAATACTGGCACCTCCACCGCTCTGACTGCAGAAACACACTGATCTACGCGCACATGACTTCGCGCACTCTCCCGACTTGTGACATCAGCCTAGGCTCGCTAACGTTACCTGCGCCTGAAGATGGAGACTTTGAGGAATTACTCGTGCTATAAACGTCTGTTACGTGTTGGCTATCTGATATGTAACACATTTTAAACTTTGTGAAAGTAGTGCAGTTTAACTTAGGTTTGACACAAATAGAACAGAGGGGAAAATATATCGCACAATTCACTGCGTAGACCTCTACTTCAGTAATGTCGTCTAGCAAGTTGGCTCCAAGAGGTAGCGCCTCTGTTCAGTAGATAAGAGGATCGAATCTCGGCTGGGACACCATCTGTCTTGACTGGAGTGTTTGCAAACTCTGGGATGTTATTTGAAATGAGACCACAACCACTTGCTGCCGTGTCTGTCCCAAATCATTATTTACTTCTGTTCTCGAATTCTGCACAACTCCTTTAAATTTCGCGAATGAATTGAACTATAAACTACAATTAATCTCATCCCAGGGTCGAAGTTCGATTCCAGGCCTATCCATGTGGGTGAATGACAGTGGCACTGTGACAGGTTTTTATCTGCATTCTTCGGTCATGTTCTGTCAGTATCATTCCATCAATGCCCATACTAATATGCTTCTACTGCACAATAATTCTATATACTCCATTCTATATATTCCTACATGTTTCGGCTAAACATTGTAGCCATCATCATGGAGTCATTTTCCATAGACTTGCGCAGCTTACAGTATGTCATTGAATGGTATGTATAAGTTGAATGAATGTACGATTTTTCATTGACATAATCGTTTCGGTCGCACTATGGCCCTGGGGTCGACTCAGCCTCTTAACAGAAATGAGTACCAGCGGAATCTCCTGGGGAGTAAAGGCGGCCGGTGCGTAGGGCTGACAACTTTGCCACCTTCATGTGCCGATTGTCTCAGCCTCAACCTTCTGGAGCCCTAAGGGCCTGTCCAGGCCTGTAATGGGATGACTTTACCTTACCCTCGTATATAGTAGAGACGCAATCGAATACTGAATAAACACTAGATATAATATTTAGTCTTCTGGGTTTTGACACCCTATAGGTCTGTAATTTGACACCGACGTTTCGGAGGGTTAAATGACTTGCGTTAGGCTAGATGTTGAAGTGATTTGGGGGATGTATGAAAACCAAGGAGACATTTGAACAGTTCACTGCGTGAAAGCCTGAAAACGTATTGAGATATAATATTGAAATTTCTCTTCTCTATTGCAGGTTCTAGACACTGTGCGTTTTGAATCAGCCCTGTCAAGTGGGATGAAACACGTGGTACAGGTAAGTGATACCGAGACTGCTTATCGAATAACAAGTGAAACTGTTTTATCTTACATCACTGTGCATTTCCATTCAACATTTAACAACCAACTAAATGTAAATTTTATTTGAAACTATTTTATAGTTTAATGAATTTCTCTAAATTCCACTACATATGTTTCGGTCTAATTTTAGACCATCTTCAGGGGTCACAAACTACATTTATATCACGTCCATATGTTCAGTCAATTGCATATGCAGTGTAGATCACTTACGTCTAATCATGTAGGTTGTAATATCTGCGTGCTGTTGGGATGTCCCAACAGCACGCACCACCAACACGACAGCACACGAAACAAGCAGCTTTATATAAAATATGATCTGCGATACACACACAGAACCACGAGTTTATGCTTCAATTAACCAATGACTTGTAGACACAAGAAAATGAGCTACTATTTTGCACCTCGAACATACAATTTAGACGGGACCCTGAGTTGGTGAACAGTGTGTTTCACATGTGTTTTGCAATTTTAATCGTGTATCTATTTTAATCTGTCGACCTCGGTGGACTAGTGGTTAGCGTGCTTGCCACTGGACCCAAGGTTCGCGGGTTCGATCCCGACCGAGGTCGATGGATTTTTAAGGGTGATAAAAATCCGGAGCACCACTTCCTTCGGAGGGGAAGTAAAGCCGTCGGTCCCATGTCGTAGATTTACGGCATGTAAAAGAACCTTACGGGCATGAATAAAAATGTTGCGTAAGCTAAATTGCCTCCATTTCTCACCCAAGTCTCCTGACTGCCTGCCAGATGGCTCTGGCGGGCACATCAGGATCGATAGAAACAGTAAGCGCGGCCAGTTGACCAGTCACCAACTGCCACGAATGCGCACAACTTAGTAACCTCGAAAAGAGGAGGCAAGAGGAGGGCCGGGCCCATACAGGGCTGTTGAGCCATGGTTATTATTATTATTATCTATTTTAATCTATCTTAATCTGTGTTTTTTAAAAGTGATATTACAACCTACATGATTGACATAAGTGATCTACACTGCATATGCAATTGAACGAACATACAGACGTGATATAAGTGTAGTTTGTGGCCCCCCTGAAGATGGTCTATAATTGGACCGAAACATATGTAGGGGAATTTAGAGAAAGTCATTAAACTATAAAATAGTTTCAAATAAAATGTACATTTAGTTGGTTGCTAAATGTTGAAGTGAAGCTGTGTTTATGTCACGGCTTCAGAGGAAACGAAATAAGCGGATTTATAGACAGGGCCCGCGTGTAAGGTAAAGTTGCCTGGATTGCAGTTAGACCTAGCCGTCAAAGTAAGTTTTAGTTCTATTCTTAAACCGCGAGGCGAGTTCAAGCTGTACGTGTAAATGTCTTTTAGTGCTAGTTCTTTCTACACATTTGCATATCTTACTGATAAGTGTGTGGCATTGAACATTCGGCTTAGAGCTGGTTTGGTACACATTTGTGGTAACAAATAAAGTCAGTCAAACACAGGCAGCACTTTATTTTAAATAAAAAGATATATTACCTACATAAAGTCGCTACATGTTTCAGCCCGTAATAAGGCCATCTTTAGGCGTGACTAATACAAAATATGTAAAGCAATGTAATTTTAAGGTAAGACATCCCCGTTGGCGTATCGATCATAAGTATACATTTTATTTGATTCTGCAATCAGACCCAACAGTCGACCTCGGTGGACTAGTGGTTAGCGTGCTCGCCACTGGACCCAAGGTTCGCGGGTTCGATCCCGACCGATGTCGATGGATTTTTAAGGGTGATAAAATTCCGGAGCACCACTTCCTTCGGAGGGGAAGTAAAGCCGTCGGTCCCATGTCGTAGATTTACGGCATGTAAAAGAACCTTACGGGCATGAATAAAAATGTTGCGTAAGCCAAATTGCCTCCATTTCTCACCCAAGTCTCCTGACTGCCTGCCAGATGGCTCTATCGATAGAAACAGTAGCGCGGCCAGTTGACCAGTCACCAACTGCCACGAATGCGCACGACTTTGTAACCTCTAAAAGAGGAGGCAAGAGGAGGCCCGGGCCCATGTAGGGCTGTTGAGCCATGGTTATTATATTAATCAGACCCAACAAGTCGTTCAACATACGTTTTATTGGCAACTAGTTTCGGCTCATAAAAGGGCCATCATCAGGCCATAACAAAAACTGTAAGCTGGAAGCTCTCTAATATGGGATAATATTAAAATGAAACAGGCCTCTTTTTCACATAAATAAATAGAATTCACTTTTAATGGAAGTGACATATTACCCGCTCGAGTAGTTGTATTATTAATAAATATTAAAATTTGATAACTTAAATTATAAATATAAAATCCAATTTGATTAATACTTAAAATTTTATACTTTAACATATCAAGATTTTAATATTTATTAATAGTGAAACTACTGTAGGAGGCACTGTAATTCATTATTTCTGTTAAAAGTTAATTCTGTTTATTTAAGAGAGGCGTCTTTCATTTTAATATTACCTCAATTTGCATGTTTTGTATTAGTCTCGTTTGAAGATGGCCGTATTACAGGCTGAAACATGTAGCGACTTTATGTAGGTAATATAATATTACTTAAATAAAGTGCTGTGTTTGACGTTATTTGTTACTGTATAGTTGCATAACACAGCGGGATGTCCTGTCCAAAGATTGTACACGTTTGTTCATAAAATGTAGGTTACATGTGATAATATAGAAAAGAAGACACCGCGCCAACAGTATTTTGGTCATAGTAGGCCCACGTGCTTTGGCATGACTCGCATTGTTTCAAGTTAAACACCATTAGTATCTTAAGATTTGTTAGAGCCACGTTGTACAGGGCATACACAAAAGAATGGTACGGTTTTAATAGTGTTCACTATTAAAACCGCACCATTCTTTTGTGTATGCCCTGTATTTAAGATATTTTCAACCGCTGGTACGTTTGGAAGGTCTGGAAGAATAATATTCCGGTATTGGAATTTGACGCTGTCTACATTGGTATATTAATAATATAATAATAACTAGGCTCAACAGCCATATATGGGCCTGGGCCTCCTCTTCCCGAGGTTACGTGGTCTGCGCATTTGTGGCAGTTCGGAGACCAGCCGACTGGCCGCGCTGTTAAACTCAATCCTGATGTGACCGCCAGAGCCATCTGGCAGGCAGTCAGGAGAGTTGGGTGAGAAATGGCCGCTTTGAATTTCGCTTACAGGCACTACTAGTTCTATTCATGCCCGTAAGGTTCTTTTACATGCCGTAAATCTACGACATGGGACCGACGGCTTTACTTCCCCTCCGAAGGAACCGCCGACTTCGCATATACGGCGTCACATGCGGACAGACGCGACGAGGCTAATACTCGGTTGTTGCCGCTACTTAGTCCATGCACCTATGACGTGTCATAAAAATGGCATGAAGCGCTTGTTATCTGTTTAATGGAACTTTAATACGAATTATGATCACTGAGGAGACGTACTGTTCTGTTTAAATGGCCCAGTTTTGAGTTTGAGAAGGGTTACCTTGAAATTATTCATTCCTTGCATTTTAACTAAATTGTTCATTTATAAAACCAAGCAAATTCCACTTATGATATAAACAATATTACAGTCTCTCATTACTCCCACATGTTTCGGCATATAACTTTGCCATCATCAGGGAGTCCACATACCAATCTAAAACTCGCCAAAATACTATAGATCACAGCAATAGTACTCACTACATGTAGCATTTCGCAGCTTGATTCAGAGCATTATTGTAATATTGTGTATATCGTAACTGTATTCATTTGGTTTTATAAATGGAACAGTTTAGAGGAGGGTGCTGTAATGGTAACCTTTACCTGCATACAAATTTTATTATTATTATTGTCATTATTGTAAATATTTATCACCTTTTTGCAGGATATTTACCATTATATACCTGAAACGAACCATGTTTCTAGTGTAGACAGTGTTGCAGCTGTTCTGTAGTTACAATTTATGCTACATGTAATGCTATTTCCTATGTTCAACGTTCTGTACATTTACATCAGCACTTTCCGCAGTATTTGCGCAGTGCCCAATGTAGCTGTTTGCTGTAGTTCCGTGATGTCGTGCTTTACACGTATGTTGCTGAGGTATTTTGTGAATGATTTTGAGATGGTTCCAGTTGCCCCTGTTAATATTACTGCTATCACTTCTGTCTTGACATTCCACATGCGCTGTATTTCTGTTGTAAAGCCTTTATATTTTAGAATCTTCTCGGCTTCTTTCTTGATCACATTTCTGTCTCCTCAAATTGCAACATCTATTATCATACATGTTCCTTTGTCATTATCACGGATTATGATGTCCGGTTTATTGTTAGTGATGGTTCAGCCAGTTCGAACTTGTTGATTTCATAATATAGTTACCTCACCTTCAGTACTTGTTTCTGCTGTTTTGCTACACGCTTATACCAGTGGTCCTTGTCTATTATTATTATTATTATTATCATTATTTGCCAGTCGGCTGGTCTCCGAACTGCCACAAATGCGCACGACCCAGTAACCTCGGAAAGAGGAGGCCCAAGCCCATATAGGGCTGTCGAGCCATGGTTATTATTATTATTATTATTATTATTATCATTATTTAAGACTGTCCTTCAGCTAGGTTTTCCACCCCTGCGAACAGCATTTACCGATTTAAGATTTTAGGCACTTTCATTACAAACACTTTTGCTCTTGTGAGACGTCCCTTTTTTTATTGTTACTGTTAGGGTGTAACTGAATGTTATAATGTGCTGTTAACGTAACACGTGTTAACATGTGATGTATTAAGTAGCTCAGACCGTGTAACGTCAGGTGTTACGTGATAAGTGCAGTGGTGAATCAGGTCTAGCGGAAGGCTACACGCTGTCTTCCAGTTACCCTTCCGGTAGACCTGACCTCCGGATGACGATTCACCACTGGATCAGCGTATAGTGAACTCGAAAGGAAGTAGGTGGAAGCTGTTGTGGCCTGTACGAAATGTGTTCGGGCTTGGTTTTTAGGCGAGTTTGCAAGATTGCGAAACGCGACTATTAGCTTCGTTATGTCTGTCTGTCTGTCTGTCTGTCCGCATGGAACAACTCGACTCCCACTGGACTGATTTTCATTAAGTTTGATATTTGAGGATTTCTCGAAAATCTGTTGAGAACGTTCAAGTCTCATTAAAATCTGACAATAATAACGGGTACTTTACATGAAGACCTATGTACATTTATGAAAATATCTTGCTCGATTCTACTTAGAATGAGAAATGTTTCAGACAAAATTGCAGAGGAAATCAAAACACACATTTTATGTTCAATAACTTTTTTCCGAAAATCGTGCCGTTTATGAGATAATGTGGAGAAATATGTTACAGCCAGACAGGCCACAGATGACAATATAATACGACGCATGCGCTTTGCATGCTGGATAACTAAGGCTACAGACACACACTCACAATATTTAATACTTATTGCTTTTCCACGGCAACAATGGTTACGTGAACGCGCCTTCATTTTACTGTATACACACATTGCCTGTCTTGTACTGGCGTGTTTCGGCTATTTGCTGTTCAGAAGCACTCCAATACAGGAACTGAATTGAGTGTTTACCATCACCGTCTTTATCTTACGCGCCTTATTTTTATCTGAGACGGTCGTGACTCAGTGTGGTGCAGGAAACTGTGCGATGTGACTGGAATGTAACGCCAGTGTGATATCCTTTGTGATAGTCAGGTGTACGTTTAGCTTCACAGCACATAATGTAACGCCAGTGTGATATCCTTTGTGATAGTCAGGTGTACGTTTAGCTTCACAGCACATAATGTAACGCCAGTGTGATATCCTTTGTGATAGTCAGGTGTACGTTTAGCTTCACAGCACATAATGTAACGCCAGTGTGATATCCTTTGTGATAGTCAGGTGTACGTTTAGCTTCACAGCACATAATGTAACGCCAGTGTGATATCGTTTGTGATAGTCAGGTGTACGTTTAGCTTCACAGCACATAATGTAACGCCAGTGTGATATCGTTTGTGATAGTCAGGTGTACGTTTAGCTTCACAGCACATAATGTAACGCCAGTGTGATGTCCTTTGTGATAGTCAGGTGTACGTTTAGCTTCACAGCACATAATGTAACGCCAGTGTGATATCCTTTGTGATAGTCAGGTGTACGTTTAGCTTCACAGCACATAATGTAACGCCAGTGTGATATCGTTTGTGATAGTCAGGTGTACGTTTAGCTTCACAGCACATAATGTAACGCCAGTGTGATGTCCTTTGTGATAGTCAGGTGTACGTTTAGCTTCACAGCACATAATGTAACGCCAGTGTGATATCCTTTGTGATAGTCAGGTGTACGTTTAGCTTCACAGCACATAATGTAACGCCAGTGTGATATCCTTTGTGATAGTCAGGTGTACGTTTAGCTTCACAGCACATAATGTAACGCCAGTGTGATGTCCTTTGTGATAGTCAGGTGTACGTTTAGCTTCACAGCACATAATGTAACGCCAGTGTGATGTCCTTTGTGATAGTCAGGTGTACGTTTAGCTTCACAGCACATAATCATCCTCTTGCTTTATAACATGCTAAATAAACCCTGCAGGCGACAGAACGTCTGTAAAGAACGCACTAACCTAACCAAGTATTTTTTTAATGGCGCAACAGGCCCTATTGCGCCAGGGCCTCCTCAATATCGAGGCTTCACGATCACACTCAGACACACCACACTCGGTAGGACTCCTCTAGACGAGTGACCAGCCCGTCGCAGAGACCTCTACCTGACAACACACAACACTCACAAGAGACAGATATCCATGCCGCCGGCGGGATTCGAACCCGCAATCCCAGTAAGCGAACGGCCGCAGACCCACGCCTTATACCGCGTGGCCACTGGATCGGCCCTATCCAAGTATCTTTTCTTTATTACAGTATTCATTATCGATTCTGTGCTACTGTAGGCCCAAAGGACCGATCCTTACTCTGCTATGCTGTGTTTGGAACTTGCTTGGTTCTCCGAATGTATACGCAGCTGAATCAATAAGACGCCGTGTAATCGGACAGGAGTGTCCGACAGTTCTTATTTTGGTAACAATTTCCCTTCCGAAATTAATACACGCTTTGTATTACCGAAACTGCACGACCGTATTCAATCTCAGCTTTGTCGTTCTTTTAGTTCGGGCGTGATACACGTGATTTGTGTTCCTGCACTCTTGTTTCACCTTTTAACACCAAGGTGCTTCAACGTGGTATACTCGTATTAAATTGTTACGTTGGAAAGAACGTTATTTTGTTGTTCATGGCTGTACATCCAAATTCCAGTATTGGTCTCGTGTGATTGTAGAGGTTATGTAGGTTGATGCCTGCACAAACGGTAGAAATCATTAGATGGGATGTGAGTTCGTCGTGAATCCTTGGCTTTCATAGAATAGTGACTTGGCTACCGTCTACTCGTATATCAGTGGTATTCAACCTTTTTTGTTCGCGTACCCCCACATATAATTTCTCTTCGACTTTGTACCCCCAAATTTGTTGGTGCATAATTCAAGTTATACACAGTCTATAATCTACATCTAAAATAAGTTAAATAAATTACATCCAAAATAATGTATTACATAATAAGTTTTAAATGAGAAAAATGAGAATGAAGCTATTAAATAACAAATATATTATATTCACTATGTGGAATAAAATGAAACTAGCCGCCCAGATAAGACTCGCATGTCCTTAGGTCCGGGTCTCTTGTGGCTAACCCTAAATCTGGCCCTGATTTTTCAGTGTTTATCATGAAATAATATATTTATTTCTTTATTTTACGTACCCCCTAAGATGTCTTCGCGTACCCCGGGGGTACGCGTACCCCAGGTTGATTACCACTGGTCTAGACCAGCGTTTCTCTAATGGTGTTCCGTGAGTTCTGTGTTTGCGTACGTCTTTCGTTTCAACTGATGCAGTAACCTTCGACAAATCGATCAAAGACAAGATAGTAGCCCGTATGGAAAGTTTTGAAATGTGGTGCTGGGGAAGAATGGAGAAGATCAGTTGGACTGATTGTGTGAGAAATGAAAACGTATTACATAGACACATGGAGGAGTGGAATATCCTACATATATTGAAAAGAAGAAAGGCTAACTGGATTGGTCGCAGCTTGCGTAGAAACTGCCTTCTAAAACACGTGATTGAAGGAAAGATAGAGGAAAGGATAGAAGTGAAGGGAAGACGAGGGAGAAGACGTAAGCAGCTACTGGACGACCTTAAGGAAAAGAGAAGATACTGGAATTTGAAAGAGGAAGCACTATATCCACTCTGTGGAGAACTTGCTTTGGAAGAGGCTACGGACCTGTCGTAAGACGGACTACAGGATGAATGGTGATTTAGACTTTTTTTTCTCTGTATTACCCTTAGGAAATTATAAATATTATAAATTATAATTAGGAAATATTAAAATAAATAATAAAGAGGCATACTATGAGGGTGTGAAGGGCAAATGGCTCAGAGTAGGATTGAATTCAGCAGCGAGTTTGTGTGGACACAGGAATGGAGCTTCAAATTACGTGAAAGTTTGTGTGGACACAGGAATGGAGCTTCAAATTACGTGAAAGTTTGTGTGGACACAGGAATGGAGCTTCAAATTACGTGAAAGTTTGTGTGGACACAGGAATGGAGCTTCAAATTACGTGAAAGTTTGTGTGGACACAGGAATGGAGCTTCAAATTACGTGAAAGTTTGTGTGGACACAGGAATGGAGCTTCAAATTACGTGAAAGTTGTGTGTGGACATAGGAATGGAGCTTCAAATTACGTGAAAGTTTGTGTGGACAAGGAATGGAGCTTCAAATTACGTGAAAGTTTGTGTGGACACAGGAATGGAGCTTCAAATTAACGTGAAAGTTTGTGTGGACACAGAGAAATGGAGCTTCAAATTACGTGAAAGTACCTAATTTTGTCAGGGTGAAGGACTCAGATTCTCACGGATTATGATCCAGTTAGATGGTAGTCATTCGTTAGTTGGATGGTTGCCCGATTGGTTAATATAGTAATGGCGTGTGGAATTTTTTTTTTGGATCGTAGCATCTTCACATTTAGGGTGACTGACCCTGAAGATGAAAGAACTACGGCCCTTCGATTCGTCGTTAACCACTTACCATCGACACTGCGTAACATCCCAGAAGATTTGAATCTTGATCGAACCACTCTTAGAATGTCAGATATCTCAGTGTAGATTTTATTGAACAATGGCTGTCATTTTCTAATGTAGAACTCTAGTAGCCTGTTAAAGGGTTGTTTTAATTAACCCATTAAAGTTCGTTGGTAACTCTACGTACCACAAGTTGTAACGCTAAGAGTCTCTGCATTTTATCCACGGAGTGTATTTTGTGTCTTCCATGTGTTACATCATCATCGCGTAGTTGGTCTTACGACAGGTCCATAGCCTCTTCCAAAGCGAGTTCTCCACAGAGTGCGATCTAGTGCTTCCTCTTTCAACTTCAAGTATTATCCTCTAGTTTCCTTAAAGTCAACCAGTAGCTGCTTACGTCTTCTCGTCTTCCCGTCCCTTCTATATTTCCTTCAATAACATGTTTTAGAAGACAGTTCCTACGCAATGTGTGACCAATCCAGTTAGCCGACCTTCGTTTCTAGGCGCGTTCTCATAATTGCGAAAAGCGACTATTAGCTTCGTCATGTCTGTCTGTCTGTCTGTCTGTCTGTCTGTCTGTCCGTGTGTCCGTCCGCATGGAAGAACTCGACTCCCACTGGACTGATTTTTATGAAATTTGATATTTGAGTATTTTACTAAAATATGTCGAGAAATTTCAAGTTTCGTTAAAATCTGACAATAATAACGGTACTTTACATGAAGACCTACGTACATTTATGATAATATCTCGCTGAATTCTTCTTAGAATGAGAAATGATTCAGACAAAAGTTGTATAGAAAATCAAAATATACATTTTATGTTCAAAAACTTTTCCCCCGAAAATCGTGCCCTTTATGAGATAATGTAGAAAAATACGGTACAGCCAGACAGGCCACAGATGACAATATAATACGGCGCATGCGCTTTGCATACTGGATAACTAAGGCTACAGACACGCCCTCAGAATGTGTAATATATATTGCTTTTACACAGCACCAGTGGTTACGCGAACGCTCCTTAGTGTGACATACGTACATTGCTTCTCTTGTATGTAGGATGTACCTCCTCTCCTTGACTCTACCAGTATGGCACAATAAATTCCACTTACTTCCCAGTGTCGTCTGTGGAATATAAACGGAAGTTTTATGTGCAATTTAGACGAAAGCCAGTCTTTCAGAGTGCATACATCCCGTTGACTGACGTCATTCTCAGCGCATTATTTAATATCAAGTACATGAAATATTTTGGATCGACATCTCAAGTTTGTCCTCTGTAACGGAATTCGCCTTAGGACAGTAAATGCTTACTTCGAGTGCTTGTTTTTACTAAGGTACCCGGAGTATTGTTTCAGGCTGAAATCAATTTAAATATCGTATAGTGCTTTTCTCGCCGATCCCATTGGCCGCGCAGTCTAAGGCGTAGGTCTGCGGCCGCTCGCTTGCTGGGATTGTGGGTTCGAATCCCGCAGAGGGCATGGATGTCTGTCTGTTGTGAGTGTTGTGTGTTGTCAGGTAGAGGTCTGTGCGTCGGGCTGATCACTCTTCCAGAGGAGTCCTACCAAGTTTTGGTGCGTCTGAGTGTGATCGTTAAGCCTCGATAATGAGGAGGCCCTGGCTCACTAGGGGCTGTTGCGCCATTGTAAAAAGATTGTTTATCTCTTGTCCGAAATAAGAATTTCTTAGAAAGAGCCGTGTTGTTTATAGACAGACTTGTAGAGATGGCGCTCGATCGATTCGCACTGACTCCAGGCCTGAGAGACGGTGGGGGTGGAGTGGAGAGTGAGTGAGTGGTGTTGGGTGGGCCAGTAGGACATTTGGTCGTTCAGAAGCAGAGGTGTTGGCATTACCGGAGGTTTGAACTTTGGGACGTAGATACGGTTCAGTTGCGCTGTGTGAAACAGTTAAAATATTTCACCTTGCGACATCCGACGAGTTTATAAAACTGGCTTCACTGTTGTTCAGTTTGTATTTGTGAAGTTAAGTTATGAAAGTTTTGTGACATCCAGTTCGGTCTTGGACTAGTGCATTCGTTTGAATTGGAAGAGGAAAGTAACTTTTATGCTATGTAGGCCAAATTTGTGTTTAGAGAGTGATCTGTGTGGTACTTGATTTGAAAAAGTGTGCGATCAGGTGTTTAAAAGTTTTGTGTTTCCTTGTGTCTGCCCTTACAATGATGCAGAGACTGTGGTGTGTGAGGCGTTTCAATTTATTTAACTGTGTAACATTGTGTGACAGTAATTACCGGAAGTCGCCTTTCGAAACACAGGTAATTAAATGTGATAAATTTGTTCCACCGAAAGCAAAATTTCGATTACGATTCTGTTTTACGGCCCCTTTCATAGCAGTTTCTTGACGGAAATTGCCAGTTTAAATTGTCTGGAAAGTTTGTAGGTGTATATGGAAACTAGTTATTAAGATTATTTAACGACGTCATACCAGTTACTCGTTGCCGGAGCGTCGCATGATAAGAGGTGACATAAATAGCAGAGAGGGAGCGATCTGCCACGTTTCAGGATTTAAAGGCAATGAAGCTATAAAGAAAGGACAAAGAAATGTTACGTGACGACGCAAGACTACGTGAATTTCAAAGGTTATGAATCTCCAGGACGAGTCCGTAATCTATGTTTATTTCTCATGATTTCGTTACACAGTGAGAGGTATCACGAGTTACTGTTAGACTTTTGTTGGTAGTATTTGGACAGGGGTTACGGAATTGTGACTTATTTTTCAGACGCAGATCTCTTGAGGTATGAGGAGCTATGAAACATTTTTACAAAGAATTACAGAAAACTTAAAGCAATATAGTGAGGTGTTTAGACGTGTCAATAGCGCGGCAATGAAGGGTACTCGATTTGAGGAGTGACCGACTCTTTTATGTCGGAGTCCGAGCTCCACCCATTCCCTCAGAGTGAAGACTGAAGACCCACGTACTGTATAAATGCCGCTTTCACACGTCTTGGAGTATTTGTCTTTGACATTGAAATTATAACTGCATGGAGCAGAGACCTTTCTGGGAAGCTAACAGGTCTTCATCTAGTCAAGATATTCCCTGCATTTTATGGAACCTGAAGGTTCATTACTGCCTCCTGTCCCAATCCTGAGCCATATCAATCCAGCCCATACCTCCCCATCCCACTTTTTGAAGATCCATTTTAATATCCATGTATGCCTAGGTCTTCCAAATGATCCCTTTCCATTGAAGTTAGATGAATTTTGAATTAGTTCAGTTTGTATACGTTCTCTTCAAATCTTTCGAGACGTGTGGTAATGTTTGTAAGTCGAAATACATTTGTTTTCAACCCTTTAAAACAGAGTCGTTAACTGTAGGTATATACCAACTGTGACCGCCCGGTTTTGCGTTAAAAACGCTGGTGTTTTTGTCCATGGTGTGTCGATGTGTTTTCGTATTCTCAGAATAAACAGCATCTCATTGGTATCTGTGACGTAGCCACGGTAGGAGGCAAGATTTTAAAATATTTCCATTAATTTCACGACTCAAATGGCCACGTACCTGTATTTAATCGTAAAAACTAACCAAACTTGTAAGGAGATCTGCGTATCAGGCAGCGTCGTTAGACGTACAAAGTTATTCCCGTAATACGAAATGCTACTTCGTGCCATATGGCCTTCACATTTCGAATGTTATGGCCGCTATTTTTATCTTATTTGGAACTGACATGCCATTGCACTTCTTCATTACCGAATTCGTGTTGAAGCCTGTACATAGACCTCGGTGCTGTGCACCAATGGAAGTCTTTGTTGTGGCTGTGTATCGCTGTAACAAAGGATGAGATAAATTTTATATTAGTCTCACCGTGCATATTTCGCAATTCACTGTTTATAAAACACCGACGAAATGCACATAGGACATACAGGACATACAAAATGCACATAGGACATACAGGACATACAAAATGCACATAGGACCAGATACAGGACATACAAAATGCACATAGAACATACAGGACATACAAAATGCACATAGGACATACAGGACATACGAAATGCACATAGGACATACAGGACATACAAAATGCACATAGGACATACAGGACATACAGAATGCACATAGGACATACAGGACATACAAAATGCACATAGGACATACAGGACATACAAAATGCACATAGGACATACAGGACATACAAAATGCACATAGGACATACAGGACATACGAAATGCACATAGGACATACAGGACATACAAAATGCACATAGGACATACAGGACATACAAAATGCACGTAGGACATACAGGACATACAAAATGCACATAGGACATACAGGATATACAGGACATACAGGACATACAAAACCAACAACAAATAATAACCAGATGTAACACAGCGATCCGTACTGCACCATTGTACCGTTTTACATTTTATCTTCTCGACACGAATTTTAACGAATTCTCAACAATTTTATACTTGGTGCGTCTATATACGTTTTTTTAAAAAAAAACTCTGATTTTAAACTGATTTTATAAGTGAATGGCAATTGAACACTTAAGATATTGCATAACAATAAGGACAGAAATACCAGTGGATTAAATATATGTAGTTTTGAAAACCCCCTGATGATGGTTTTTACATAAACCGAAACATATGTAGGGGTCTAGTGAAATAAAAAATTGGTAAAGTGAAGTGCATTTAGTCGGTGTTTTATGAACAGTGAAATGATGAGATAATTTAACCAACGATCAAGAAGGGGCCATGATAGTGGTAATTCTTGGTTTTAGGCATGGCAGACAGGTTAAGGTGACTGTTATTTGCTTATCAGGTTATTTATGCTTTATTTAAGGACGCTTTTAGACGCTTAGGCGGTCGGACTCAGACGGTAAGTCCGACCGCCTAAGCGTCTAACAGCGCCGAAAGACATCGTGGTTACTGAATAGCAAAGGACCGGAAAGGTCATGGCGAAAGTTGATGTACTGCCCCAACGGTGATGGGGTTGAAGAAAATTATGAAAATTCACATTCAGGATAACCGATATGCAGGTTAGAATCGTTATAGCTTGCAGTTTGTTAGGCAGTGAGTTAATGCAGGCCTGTGGAGGTAACAAAGGCATGTCTCTCTGCTGGTTCGTGCAAGGGATATGAAGTCAGGGCTTCTGTTTCATGTACCTATCTCAATGTCGTGAAGAGACTTCACACATTTGGGCCCTTGGCTTTGCCTCGCAGCAGAGTTTGATTTGTAGTATAAATATAATTTTATGCCCTTAGAAGTAATTTATTCTGTTGACGTGGATGTTGGTACTGCGTGACAAAATAATTATTTTATAACCAATTTTTGTGGAAAAATTTTAGTATCGTCCTCATTATTTCGTACGTAGCGGGGGCGGCGGGGGGGGGGGGGCTAGGGTCTTAACCCACACTTCGCAATAAGTACGTTCTGATACTTTTAAAATTGACATACGTACTGCCGTCAACCACAACAGGTTTTATTAATTTCGTCAATATATGGTACATGTTTCGGTCGTAGTTGCCAGGCACGCGGAAAAAACCATCACAAGAAAACAGGAGCAATCGTAAACTGATATTTCTAAAAAAAATATTAGGTACCATAAAGATGCAAATGTAAATAACGCGGAAAAACGTCGCCTACAGACGTAGATATAAAAAAGTAGACACCGAAACTACTAAACAAGAAAGCATAACAGACGTCTGTTGATTTTAAAAGAACTTACGATTGCCCACAAGTACATCAGGCAACAAAGTACTGGAGTTAAAATAAGGATTTTAACAACTTTTAGACAAAACTGGAAGATATGCAATAAAGAAATATAAACAATGTTTATATTTTAATGCTACATAAAGATTATTATGGCTTATACAATTAGTGAGATCTCACAAATTAAAAAAAATATATATGCATTTTATTTTGAATTTTAAAGTCATATATTTAAATTCCTGAGGATGGTAAGTACGGCCGAAACATGTAGCATATATTGACGAAACTAATAACTTTTGTTGTGGTTGACGGCAGTATGTATGCCACTTTTAATATGATATACCACAGAGGGATGAATTCCACAAACATTCTGATCATTTTGTTTTGCATCTATCGATTGCGTATTGATGTTAGTGAAGAAAAATTCGTGTTTGAATGATTTTTTTTGTGACCGGGTAACAATTTGTGGTTTATTCAAAATGGCCCGTCATATATGGCCCTGACTCTAACAAGGGGAGCCTTTAGTGAGCCAGAGTTTCTTGAGAACGCTTTTATGGACAATAGATACCGCAAGCAACAGATAGAACGTGCAGTGAATCCACCTGGGAACACCAAAAAATCGAACGAGAAACATACGTCCAACATCCAGACAACGTACTGTCGCATTAGCTTACTATTCGCACAAATACAACATCTAACGTGTTGGTATACCACCTGAAAGATCTTCATTTTCCTTTGTTCTGTGAAAGACGATTTAAGACTGAAGAATCCAGGCGTATACAGTACCCTCTGTGAGTGCGGACATGTACAGTGTGTCCACAAAGTCCCTTCGGGGTTTTGAAAAATTGTGGCGCGCAAACAAATTGAGCTAGCCACATGCGGTTTGCGGCAGATTACAGTGAAACTCTGGAAGTTTTTTTACTGACCTCAGTAGACCTCGATGTGGGCTCCCTTGGTAGCACGGAGAACGTCCAGACGATATTCGAGCTCTTGCCATGTTCTGTGGAGCATGTCCGCTGGAATAGACGAGATCGCATTCCTGATATGGGTCTTCAGGTCATCAAGTCATCTGTTGGCGACAAAAAAAAACTTCCACAGTTTCACTCTAACCTGCCGCAAACCGCATGTGGCTAGCTCAATTTGTTTGCGCGCCACAATTTTTCAAAACCCCGAAGGGACTTTGTGGACACACTGTATATGTTAGACAGACCGGGCGATCCGTCGAGACTCGAGTGAAGGGACACCAACAACACGTCAGACTCGGGTACCCTGACAAATCAGCGGTGGCTGAACACAGGTCCAGCAAGTCCACAAGTCCACAACACAAAAATTGTAGCCGCAAAATCTGGCCATATGGACCGCCTCATCAGCAGAGATCAGAGAGTATGGATTGGTTTTGAATGGATCATGGAAACCTCTCCTAGCTCCCTCAGAGAGAACAGAATGTCGCATCTCAAAAAGTGTGTCAATTTCCACACTCCAATGTAATTTCCTCCTCCCTCAATTCCCCCCTCCCCGCCGTAACACGTTCTCGCCCTAGTCGTCTGATTGGTGATGCTCCCACATCTCTAGACATGTAGTACATTCATCCAAACCATTTGTGCCAGCCATTCTTCGTGAATGCAGATGATGTGACCGACAAGATGTGCCGAAACGTCGGGTGAATTTTAACCAGTTGACGCGGCGCAACGATCTATAAGCGCAAGATTTTAATATACGTCGCGGCGAAAGCCTGAAATCTCTACTTGTACGAGTCTATACTGGAAGGTGCCTGACGAATTTAAGTTTAATTTGTTTCGGTTGACTAGAATTTCTAAATGAAGCTCAAAATGGAAATACATTATATTTGCTCAAAAACTGTGTGCTTAATAGGCCTATGCAATGTAGAAATTGTTAAGATGTTTGATATTTGAAATTTTTTAGATTGAATTAGTTTATTTAAGGAAATATGTGGTTCTTTACGCTGTGAGCCGTATAGTGTAGTCGTACAGGGACTGGGCTACAGGCTGGGCAGCCGAGGAACTGTTCGATTCCCGGATCTGTAGAGGACTTTTCTCCAATATGGTCAGACCGGGCTGCGAGCCACCCTGCCTCTTATTCAATTGGTATTGTGGGCGCTTTCCCTGGGGGCGAAGCAACCGAGTTGTGAAGCCGGCCCTTCTAGTGCCGAGGCGAATAAAAAGTGTTCTCACTCGCCGTTATAGACACGGATAATATGAACTAGGTAATACTGATATTTGTCGACCTCGGTGGACTAGTGGTTAGCGTGCTCGCCACTGGACCTAAGGTTCGCGGGTTCGATCCCGACCGAGGTCGATGGATTTTTAAGGGTGATAAAAATCCGGGAGGGGAAGTAAAGCCGTCGGTCCCATGTCGTAGATTTACGGCATGTAAAAGAACCTTACGGGCATGAATAAAAATGTTGCGTAAGCCAAATTGCCTCCATTTCTCACCCAAGTCTCCTGACTGCCTGCCAGATGGCTCTGGCGGGCACATCAGGATCGATAGAAACAGTAGCGCGGCCAGTTGACCAGTCACCAACTGCCACGAATGCGCACAACTTAGTAACCTCGAAAAGAGGAGGCCCGAGCCCATACAGGGCTGTTGAGCCATGGTTATTATTATTATTATTATTATTATACTGATATTTAGCAACCAACTAAATGCAATTTTTTATTTAAAACTATTTTATAGTTTATTGAATAAAAAAGTGCATCTAGTTGGTTGCTAAATATTGAAAGAAAAATGCACGGCGAATGTAAGATAAAAAAAAAGGTAATACTGAGTATTTTGTATAAAATAAGACTATATGAAAGGTAAATCAGGCCAGTGTTGTGTTACTGAAGTATAACCTGACCCTTAACACAAATGACAGAACATATGCTGCATGCATTTGAAAGGAAAGTATTAAGAAGAGTATATGGGCCAATAGAACAGAAAGGGCACTGGCGCCTGGATGGAATAGCGAAATTTATAGTCTTTACTAAGATCTAAATATCGTGGATGTTATTAAAATTAGAAGACTTAAGATGCGCGGGTCACAGCATAAGAATGGAAGAAAGGATCCCAAAATAAATTCCACAACATAAGATCAGTGGGAAAACCAAAAAGAAGATGGAAGGACGTCGTCCAGAGGGATGCATTACAGGTACTAGGAATACGAGGTTGGAGGAGACGAGATGGGGAGAGAGAAGAATGGAGGTGCTTTTGAGGGAGGACAGGACCCAGAATGGGCTGTAGCGCCGTACGTGGATGGAGGATGGAATGCTGAGTACTGTTCATACTTCCGTGGTTATGCAGTCGAGTTTACTGCTGTCTTAGCAACATGTAGCAGTAACTTGGAATATAATCCTGGCTCATGTCCGGCTGAGTTTCGCTGAACTGAAACGCATCAGACAAATAAATGGGTTGATTATGTAGACCGAAGCATATTTGTCGTCACCGCTGTTTTTAAAATTATAGACCAGTGATAAAATCACCAATAATCTTACAAAACATTAATCAGTATCTGTCCAAACACAACTAAATTCTATTTATTACATAGAAATACATGTTTCGACCTATCTCGGTTCATCCTCAGGTTCACAGTTGGTCTTTAAAACATATCAAGGAAGAAATATACATTATGTAAGTCCGCAGAACACAAAATTTTTAAAATTGTTGTCATAAACAGGAAGACTATATGTGGACTGGTTCTACCACAACTGTTACAAATACTCTCGACGACACCCCTGATGATGGCACAGGAAGTGCCGATACATATGTAGGGACAGTTAACACTAAAACAGTGTAGTGCATTTGTAGGAATGATATAATTAATTAATTTGTTACAAATATTGTTTACACATTTTACTTCCTTTGCCATTCCAAAGTTGCCACTGTATCATCTACAGTCCGAGTATCTCGATGTGGATTTTTTCCAAATTTAATTATGTAAGTGGGCTTCCACATCTGCTGATCCACAGTTCCGACGGAGGCTTAGTAACTAAATTATAGGTGGATAGCTTTATGTTGCGTGCTTAATTTTAAAGGACAACCATCACAGCGTATAATAAATATGATTTAGTTGTGTTTGGACAGATACCGATTTAATTTTTGTACTATTAACAACACAGCGCGGTGACATTCTTTTAAAAAATCACCAATAATCTATTCGAAAGTAGTAGAATCTCAAGAAATAGCTGTAATATTCAGGTTGACTTTTGCTTGAACAGGAATAGAAATGAAGTCGGTTTACATTTCAACAACAACAAAAAACAACGACGAAAACAGCAACAATAACCACCACCACCACCACCACCACTGTGCGTGATTGGGATGGGCCGAACATGTAGCTAGGACAGGACGTGCGAGAAATATATACGGAATTGCTGGCTGTGAAGTATTAAACACAAAGTTATTTGTGTTATTGTGGTCTGTTATTTTGTTATTTGTGTTATTGTGGTCTGTTATTTTGTTATTTGTGTTATTGTGGTCTGTTATTTTGTTATTTGTGTTATTGTGGTCTGTTATTTTGTTATTTGTGTTATTGTGGTCTGTTATTTTGTTATTTGTGTTATTGTGGTCTGTTATTTGTTATTTGTGTTATTGTGGTCTGTTATTTTGTTATTTGTGTTATTGTGGTCTGTTATTTTGTTATTTGTGTTATTGTGGTCTGTTATTTTGTTATTTGTGTTATTGTGGTCTGTTATTTTGTTATTTGTGTTATTGTGGTCTGTTATTTTGTTATTTGTGTTATTGTGGTCTGTTATTTTGTTATTTGTGTTATTGTGTTATTGTGGTCTGTTATTTTGTTATTTGTGTTATTGTGTTATTGTGGTCTGTTATTTTGTTATTTGTGTTATTGTGTTACTGTGGTCTGTTATTTTGTTATTTGTGTTATTGTGGTCTGTTATTTTGTTATTTGTGTTATTGTGGTCTGTTATTTTCAAGCCGTTGTCGTGTTCGTATACGGGGAGTTGTATTTGAGTTGAAGGAATACATTTAGTTTCTTTAGGTTTTAGGATTATAAATTTCCGGTAGATAAGGAATTTTTTTTCTCCAGAGCATTCAGATCGCCTCTCGGGCGCACCCAGCTTTCTTTTAATGGGTACCGGCGATCTTCCCCGGGAATAAAGTAACCGGGGCGTGAATCCGACCACGTCTCCATCAAGTGTAGTGCCGAAGGCTAAATATACCCTCGTCTTCGCTTAAGCCTGACGTCAATTAGACCTTTGTCGTTTAGAATTCTGAACGAATTTCTGTTCCTTTTGGCTGGCCATTTCTTTAGATGGGATTTAGTTGCCCAGATTCAAAACATGTTACAGCGTAAAGTACAGAACAGGATTCTTAAGGGCTTTCCCTGCTGTTTATTTGCGGAAATTGCTGTTCTTTGCGCTTGACACGTTTTAAACGCATCATTAGTGTGAAAAAAATTACAATTATAAACATATAGGTTGCAGTTAACACAACTGTTTGCAATTCAGTTTAACTTTGTGTCAGCAGCTACACGTTTCGGCTCTAATGTTGTGTCATTATCAGGCCTGTGAACGAAAGTCGTAAGGAGAAACCATTTAGCTACATTATATTCATACTTTTGCAAGTGTCGAGGCCTGAAAACCTGTTTCCAGGTTTTGGTGGAATATAATATTATTAAAATTGATTCAGTTATCGCTTATAATCTATACATATTACAAACAAAATCCTGTCAAGGTTGTAGTTGAAACAAATAATAAAATTGCAGGTATAAGAAGCACTACCCCACGGGGCGTAGGTACGTTTTATATGCACAGGGTAAGTTCGGGTAAATGGGGCCAGTCACTAAAAGGAAAATCAGCTGGTACGCCATGTCGAGTGGTTGGAAAGGTACACCGATACCATCGTTGGTATGTCTGATTACAGCCCAACTTGCATCTAATTACGTAAGGCTCTACCCTATCCTATTTACCCGCCTCCTTGCGGGTGGGTAGGACCATCGGTTAGGGTAAATCGGACCATTATTACACAATCCGATCTCAGAAGAACGGAGTTCGATCCTGATTTATGTCGGCTGTTTTATCTGGATTTACCAACCCAACAGATGGTTTCTACGAGCTCTGATTCCTCCTATACCACTGACAGTTCACGTTCAAGTTTTACTGCCAAGTACTGCACAAAACAGATGTTTCGTAAGCAAAATTCAGCGGCCATTTCTCACCCAAGTCTCCTGATTAAATGCTAGATGGCTCTGGCAGTCATATCAGGATGAGTAGAACTTGTGCAGTCAGTGGACTGGTCACTCACTACAGAATGCACACCTCCAGACCAAGAAACCTCTGAAAGGAGGCCCTATGCTCCGCAAGGAGCGACAGGAAGTAACTAACTGCACAAAACAGTTTTTACGCCCCTACATGTTTCGTCCACCTATTGTAGCCATAATCAGGGAGCCAATATTACGACATAAGCAGCGTATTGTACGTCAGTAAACGGTAATACACACACATTAGCTTTTATACAAAAGTCAGTCGCTATACAATATCACAAAAATTATACAGCTTAAAATACATCTATAGTATTAAAACACAAAATGTTGAAATGTACAAAGTTGTCTGCAAACATCTTGCAGTATTAGATTTATCCTTATTAACAAGTCACCAACTAAATACAGGACGTACACAAAAGAATGGTGCGGTTTCAATAGTTGTCACTATTGAAATCGCACCATTCTTTTGTGTATACCGTGTACACTTCTTTATTTAAAGAACACTACAAGGCTTTGATTTCAGGCTTCCGCCGCGATGTTGATGAAATCTGTGGTCTTCTGGGTAATTACACGGCGTCGTGTGGTAATTATTTACCGACGTTTCGGAATCTTGACCCGTGAAGATGGGACCGATACGTTGTCCCGAAACGTCGGTAAATAATTACCACACGACGCCGTGTAATTACCCAGAAGACCACAGATTTCAACTACAAGGCTTCTTTAAAACGTTAGATAAAACCCCCCTACATATGTTTCGGCTTATTAATAAGCCATCCTCAGGGGGTGTCACAAATGCATTATTTAAAAACACGTCCTCATATTAGTTCATTGTGTATGTATATAGTCACCATCATCACTTTAGCTACACTGTGATTTTTTTTATCGTATATTAGCACGAATAAAATGCATATATTAAATACACATCCTTGTGTTAGTCCATTGTGTCACTTGTTTATGTGAAGAGTCACTTTTTTGTTTACATTAAAGTAAATAAAATCGATGTTAAAATTGTAGATGCATTGGTATTATTGTTGCAGCAGAGAGTTTTTTTTCGTTGCATCAGTTGGTAGATATGCTGGAGTGGCCCTGGTACTGTGTCTTCTTATGTTGGGTTTTCCGTTCCTGCAGTGTGCACTGAATGTGGAATATTTCAATTATTTGGGTAGCATAATAACAAATGATGCAAGGTGCACACGTGAAATTAAATACAGAATTGTCATGGCAAAAGCAGCATTCAACTAGAAGAAAAATCTTTTCACCAGCAAACTGGAATTAAATTTAAGGAAGAAACTAGTAAAGTGCTACATTTGGAGCATAGCTTTGTGTGGTGCTGAAACGTGGACACTTGGGAAAGTAGATCAGAAGTATCTGGAAAGTTTTGAAATGTGGTGCTGGAGAAGAATGGAGAAGATCAGTTGGACCGATCGTGTGAGAAATGAAAAAGTATTACATAGAGTGAAGGAGGAGAGGAATATCGTACATACAATAAAAAGAAGAAAGGCTAACTGGATTGGTCACATCTTGCGTAGAAACTGCCTTCTGAAACAGGTGATTGAAGGAAAGTTAGAAGGAAGGATAGAAATGACGGGACGACGAGGGAGAAGACGTAAGCAGCTACTGGATGACCTTAAGGAAAAGAAAAGATACTGGAAATTGAAAGAGGAAGCACTGGATCGCACCCTGTGGAGAACTCGCTTTGGAAGAGGCTACGGACCTGTCGTAAGACAGACTACAGAATGAATGAAGTGTGCACTGTGTCGGCTGTGTGTGGGTTTTGTGCTGTTTTGTTAGAGTGGTGACCCAAGCTTTTGATACCCGATTTAGTGCAGAATGATCACTCACGGAGTAAAAACGTTGCTTATGTCGTAATATTGGCTCCTGGATGATGGTTACAATACGTAGCCGAAACATGTAGGAACGTAAAAATTGCTTTATGCAGTGTTTAGAAGTAAGCCTTGTATGTCCTCTCAGCGCGGATGCCCGGGTTCGATCCCGGGTCAGTCCGTGTATGATTTGTGGTGGACAAAGTGGCACTGGGACAGGTTTTTCTCCGAGTACTTCGGGGTTTCCCTGTCAATTTCATTCCACCGGTGCTTCATTACAAGGAAAAACGAAAATAACTAATCATCTTCATCACAGGGATGCACAATACGCCTTAAGGCTGCGGTGCGTCCGTAGCATCTGCTGCGGGGCCCTTCACCACAAAAAAAAACCTTGTATGTGTAAGGCAACTGTACGATATATGAGTAACATTAAGTATAAGTTATAAATGGCCTGACAGTTCGTTGTTCATGCTATTATTCTTCCTCTGTTTATTTTTAAAGTTCGCAATTAAATTTGGAAACCTAAAACTGCATAAAGAAACGTAGATCCTGAGGTTTTATTATGTCGTAAATTCGGGACATTATTGAATGCTGGAACAGCATTGCAGAAATAGTTTGATTTGAGATAAATTCAGTTCGAAATAACCACGTGAGCACAAATTGAGCTGTCATACAGGACGTGAATATATACTGTACTTTCGACACCAAATCTCAATGTTTTAAAACTTAACACACTTAAAAACTGTACTATTTTCTTTATACTTTTAAAACAGGGTTAAAGAGAGCAGAGCCGATCCCAGTGGCCGTGCGGTCTAAGGCGTGGGTTTTCGGCCGCTCGCTTACTAGGTTCGTGGGTTCGAATTCCACCGGGGGCATGAATGTCTGTCTCTTGTGAGTGTTGTGTGTTGTCAGGTGGAGGTCTCTGCGACGGGCTGATCACTTTTCCAGAGGAGTCCTACCGAGTGTGATGTGTCTCAAATGTGTGTGATCATGAAACCTCGACGAAACGAGGAGGCCCAGGCCCATATAGGGCTGTCGAGCCATAGAAAAAAAAAAAGAGAGCAGATTCAGAAGCGAATCATGTTTCAGAGGGTCCACGCTAGATGACATTACGGTACAGTGTCCGCCATAGGCTTTCACGTGATGCATTTTACTGTGTGACGTAAGCAATTGGGACTTGAAATTGTCTTTGCAAGGGTACATTGAATTGGTTGCTTGGTATTCGGAGGCCGCATAGTTCAGAAGAAATGTGTACGGAGACGAATAAGCAAAGAGAAACAGAGAGCGAATAAATTGCTAGAGAATTAAGTAGAAAAAGAGCGTGTAATTCGCGTGTGGAATGGTAGCAATTGGAGACGTCAGTTTTACACCCGTGTACAGTGTAGAGTTGTACAGAGTGTATTCGTTTACTTGTACAATAAACCCTCGAAATGAGCTTCCTGACATATACGGACCGCCATTATTGCTGGAGATGTATTTTAGGCGCGTTCGCAAAATTGCGAAAAACGACCCTTGGCTTCGCCCTGTCTGTCCGGGCATGGAACAACTCGGTTCCCGTTGAACAGGTCTGCATGAAGTTTTGATATTAGATGATTTTTCGAAAATCTGTCGAGAAAATTCAAGTTTCATTAAAATATAACAAGAATAACGGGTACTTTACATAAAGCCCTGTGTACATTTATGATAATACCTCGTTGAATTCTTCTTAAAATGAGAAATTTTTCAGATGAACGTTGTAGAGAAAATCAAAACACATTTCTTATGTAAATTAATTTTTTTTTTCCGAAAATCGTGCCGTTTATGAGATAATGTGGCAAAATATGGTACAGCCGGACAGGCCACAGATGACAATATAATACGGCGCATGCGCTTTGCATGCTGGATAACTAAGGCTGCACACACCCTTAGAATATGTAATAGTTATTTATGTTCCACGGCAACAGTGGTTACGCGAACGCGCCTTAATGTTACGTTATACATACATTTCCTATCTTGTTCTATATTGTAATAATATTCTAATAGACTTATCATTTTTACTTTTTCCAACAGAAATTATACCTTTGTAAGCATCAAACACAGGGCTGGATGACATGTGCTTCACAATGCTATACACCAAACCATGATGTGCTTCACAATGCTATACACCAAACCATGACGTGCTTCACCATGCTATACACCAAACCATGACATGTGCTTCACAATGCTATACACCAAACCATGACATGTGCTTCACCATGCTATACACCAAACCATGACATGTGCTTCACCATGCTATGCACCAAACCATGACATGTGCTTCACCATGCTATACACCAAACCATGACATGTGCTTCACCATGCTATACACCAAACCATGACATGTGCTTCACCATGCTATACACCAAACCATGACATGTGTTTCACCATGCTATACACCAAACCATGACATGTGCTTCACCATGCTATACACCAAACCATGACATGTGCTTCACCATGCTATACACCAAACCATGACATGTGCTTCACCATGCTATACACCAAACCATGACATATGCTTCACCATGCTATACACCAAACCATGACATGTGCTTCACCATGCTATACACCAAACCATGACATGTGCTTCACCATGTTATACACCAAACCGTGACATGTGCTTCACCATGCTATACACCAAACCATGACATGTGCTTCACCATGCTATACACCAAACCATGACATGTGCTTCACAATGCTATACACCAAACCATGACATGTGCTTCACCATGTTATACACCAAACCGTGACATGTGCTTCACCATGTTATACACCAAACCGTGACATGTGCTTCACCATGTTATACACCAAACCGTGACATGTGCTTCACCATGCTATACACCAAACCATGACATGTGCTTCACCATGCTATACACCAAACCATGACATGTGCTTCACAATGCTATACACCAAACCATGACATGTGCTTCACCATGTTATACACCAAACCATGACATGTGCTTCACCATGCTATACACCAAACCATGACATGTGCTTCACCATGCTATACACCAAACCATGACATGTGCTTCACCATGCTATACACCAAACCATGACATGTGCTTCACCATGTTATACACCAAACCGTGACATGTGCTTCACCATGCTATACACCAAACCATGACATATGCTTCACCATGCTATACACCAAACCATGACATGTGCTTCACCATGCTATACACCAAACCATGACATGTGCTTCACCATGTTATACACCAAACCGTGACATGTGCTTCACCATGCTATACACCAAACCATGACATGTGCTTCACCATGCTATACACCAAACCAGCATATATTCCTTAATTTTTGAGCCATATGTTGGACGTATAGATATGCATTGTTAACCTCGGCTATAGAAGAAGGCGGGTTGTCAGCTGTACATTCCTTCTGCCGTATTTCCGGTACATGAGCTCGTGTTGCCCACTCAGAAGGCTTGTTGGCCCTGGAGTCTGTCTGGACGCTGTACAGCAGTGGTTCCCAACCTCAGGTCGCGACCCAAATCAGGATCGCGAGAGGAATTTATGGAGAACTCGATAATTATGAAAAAAAATTAAGAAAATTACATTTTTCAGTCACTAAATTTTTGACATTATTGTTCTGAAGCAAATGATTTGTCTAACCAGCACATGTATGAGTTATTTAAATAAATATTTGTTTGTTGCATGTTTTGTGTATTTAATATTGTCACAAAAATATTGGATTTCACAAGTAACATTAAAAATTTATTATTTTTCAATAAGTGGCAATGTTATGTAGTGTTCAACAAAAGGCACTAGTATCAGTTCATTTACAGTAAATATCACTGACTATTGCCGTTACCACAGTACGGTCACACACATGTACCGCTGTGTTATGCTGTTATGTAGTGTTCAACAAAAGGCAATAGTATCAGTTCATTTACAGTAAATATCACTGACTATTGCCGTTACCACAGTACGGTCACACACATGTACCGCTGTGTTATGCTGTTATGTAGTGTTCAACAAAAGAATTAGTTCAGTTCATTTACAGTAAATATCCTGACTATTGCCGTTCCACAGTACGGTCACACAATGTACGCTGTGTTATGCTGTTATGTAGTGTTCAACAAAAGGCAATAGTATCAGTTCATTTACAGTAAATATCTCTGACTATTCCGTTACCACAGTACGGTCACACACATGTACCGCTGTGTTATGCTGTTAGTAGTGTTCACAAAAGGCATGTACTTCATTACAGTAAATATCACTGACTATTGCGTTACCACAGTACGTCACACCATGACGTGTGTTTGCTGTATGTAGTGTTCAACAAAAGGCAATGTATCAGTTCATTACATTTAATTATACACTATGCCGTTACACATGTACGCAACACATGTCCGTGTTTTGGTATGTAGTGTTAACAAAAGGCAATGTATCAGCATTACAGTAATTCTTCACTTTGCCGTTACCACATACGGTCCACCATGTACCGCTGGTATCTGTTATGTAGTGTTCCAAAGCATAGTATCAGTTCATTACAGTAAATCACTGATATTGCCGTACCACAGTCGGT
The DNA here is from genome assembly GCA_021186555.1 of Reticulitermes speratus. NCBI lineage: Eukaryota > Metazoa > Arthropoda > Insecta > Blattodea > Rhinotermitidae > Reticulitermes > Reticulitermes speratus. The sequence continues at coordinate 26,858,090 of JAJKFL010000012.1, forward strand.
CACACACATGTACCCTTGTTATGCTTGATGTTGTTCAACAAAAGCATGTATCAGTCATTTACAGTAAATATTCTGATATTGGTTACACAGTACGGTCACACACATTATTTGTTATGCTGTTATGTAGTGTTCAACAAAAGCATTAGTATCAGTTCATTTACAGTAAATATCCTGACTATTCCGTTACCACAGTACGGTCACACACATGTCCGCGTGTTATGCTGTTATGTAGTGTCAACAAAAGCATTAGTATCAGTTCATTTACAGTAAATATCCTGACTATTGCCGTTACCACAGTACGGTCACACACATGTACCGCTGTGTTATGCTGTTATGTAGTGTTCAACAAAAGACATTAGTATCAGTTCATTTACAGTAAATATCACTGACTATTGCCGTTACCACAGTACGGTCACACATGTACCGCTGTGTTATGCTGTTATGTAGTGTTCAACAAAAGACATTAGTATCAGTTCATTACAGTAAATATCACTGACTATTGCCGTACCACAGTACGGTCACACACATGTACCGCTGTGTTATGCTGTTATGTAGTGTTCAACAAAAGGCAATAGTATCAGTTCATTTACAGTAAATATCTCTGACTATTGCCGTTACCACAGTACGGTCACACACATGTACCGCTGTGTTATGCTGTTATGTAGTGTTCAACAAAAGGCAATAGTATCAGTTCATTTACAGTAAATATCACTGACTATTGCCGTTACCACAGTACGGTCACACACATGACCGCTGTGTTATGCTGTTATGTAGTGTTCAACAAAAGCATTAGTATCAGTTCATTTACAGTAAATATCACTGACTATTGCCGTTACCACAGTACGGTCACACACATGTACCGCTGTGTTATGCTGTTATGTAGTGTTCAACAAAAGGCATTAGTATCAGTTTCATTTACAGTAAATATCACTGACTATTGCCGTTACCACAGTACGGTCACACACATGTACCGCTGTGTTATGCTGTTATTTTAGTGTTCAACAAAAGCATTAGTATCAGTTCATTTACAGTAAATATCACTGACTATTGCCGTTACCACAGTACGGTCACACACATGTACCGCTGTGTTATGCTGTTATGTAGTGTTTCAACAAAAGCATAGTATCAGTTCATTTACAGTAAATATCACTGACTATTGCCGTTACCACAGTACGGTCACACACATGTACCGCTGGTTATGCTGTTATGTAGTGTTCAACAAAAGCATAGTATCAGTTCATTTACAGTAAATATCACTGACTATTGCCGTTCCACAGTACGGTCACACACATGTACCGCTGTGTTATGCTGTTATGTAGTGTTCAACAAAAGGCATAGTATCAGTTCATTTACAGTAAATATCACTGACTATTGCCGTTACCACAGTACGGTCACAACATGTACCGCTGTGTTATGCTGTTATGTAGTGTTCAACAAAAGGCATTAGTATCAGTTCATTTACAGTAAATATCACTGACTATTGCCGTTACCACAGTACGGTCCACACACATGTACCGCTGTGTTATGCTGTTATGTAGTGTTCAACAAAAGGCATTAGTATCAGTTCATTTACAGTAAATATCACTGACTATTAGCCGTTACCACAGTACGGTCACACACATGTACCGCTGTGTTATGCTGTTATGTAGTGTTCAACAAAAGGCATTAGTATCAGTTCATTTACAGTAAATATCACTGACTATTGCCGTTACCACAGTACGGTCACACACATGTACCGCTGTGTTATGCTGTTATGTAGTGTTCAACAAAAGCATTAGTATCAGTTCATTTACAGTAAATATCTCTGACTATTCCGTTACCACAGTACGGTCACACACACTGTACCGCTGTGTTATGCTGTTATGTAGTGTTCAACAAAAGCATTAGTATCAGTTCATTTACAGTAAATATCCTGACTATTCCGTTACCACAGTACGGTCACACACATGTACCGCTGTGTTATGCTGTTATGTAGTGTTCAACAAAAGGCATTAGTATCAGTTCATTTACAGTAAATATCACTGACTATTGCCGTTACCACAGTACGGTCACACACATGTACCGCTGTGTTATGCTGTTATAGTGTTCAACAAAAGCATAGTATCAGTTCATTACATAAATATCACTGACTATGCCGTACCACAGTACGGTCACACACATGTACCGCTGTGTTATGCTGTTATGTAGTGTCAACAAAAGACATTAGTATCAGTTCATTTACAGTAAATATCACTGACTATTGCCGTTACCACAGTACGGTCACACACATGTACCGCTGTGTTATGCTTTATGTAGTGTTCACAAAAGACATTAGTATATTCATTTACAGTAAATATCACTGACTATTGCCGTTACCACAGTACGGTCACACACATGTACCGCTGTGTTATGCTGTTACGTATGTTCAACAAAAGACATTAGTATCAGTTCATTTACAGTAAATATCACTGACTATTGCCGTTACCACAGTACGGTCACACACATGTACCGCTGTGTTATGCTGTTACGTAGTGTCAACAAAAGACATTAGTATAGTTCATTACAGTAAATATCACTGACTATTGCCGTTACCACAGTACGGTCACACACATGTACCGCTGTGTTATGCTGTACGTAGTGTTCAACAAAAGACATTAGTATCAGTTCATTTACAGTAAATACACTGACTATTGCCGTTACCACAGTACGGTCACACACATGTACCGCTGTGTTATGCTGTTAGTAGTGTTCAACAAAAGGCATTAGTATCAGTTCATTACAGTAAATATCACTGACTATTGCCGTTACCACAGTACGGTCACACACATGTACCGCTGTGTTATGCTGTTACGTAGTGTTCAACAAAAGGCATTAGTATCAGTTCATTTACAGTAAATATCACTGACTATTGCCGTTACCACAGTACGGTCCACACACATGTACCGCTGTGTTATGCTGTTATGTAGTGTTCAACAAAAGGCATTAGTATCAGTTCATTTACAGTAAATATCACTGACTATTGCCGTTACCACAGTACGGTCACACACATGTACCGCTGTGTTATGCTGTTACGTAGTGTTCAACAAAAGGCATTAGTATCAGTTCATTTACAGTAAATATCACTGACTATTGCCGTTACCACAGTACGGTCACACACATGTACCGCTGTGTTATGCTGTTAGTAGTGTTCAACAAAAGGCCATTAGTATCAGTTCATTTACAGTAAATATCACTGACTATTGCCGTTACCACAGTACGGTCACACACATGTACCGCTGTGTTTATGCTGTTATGTAGTGTTCAACAAAAGACATTAGTATCAGTTCATTTACAGTAAATATCACTGACTATTGCCGTTACCACAGTACGGTCACACACATGTACCGCTGTGTTATGCTGTTACGTAGTGTTCAACAAAAGGCATAGTATCAGTTCATTTACAGTAAATATCACTGACTATTGCCGTTACCACAGTACGGTCACACACATGTACCGCTGTGTTATGCTGTTATGTAGTGTTCAACAAAAGACACTTAGTATCAGTTCATTTACAGTAAATATTCACTGACTATTGCCGTTACCACAGTACGGTCACACACATGTACCGCTGTGTTATGCTGTTATGTAGTGTTCAACAAAAGGCACTAGTATCAGTTCATTTACAGTAAATATCACTGACTATTGCCGTTACCACAGTACGGTCACACACATGTACCGCTGTGTTATGCTGTTATGTAGTGTTCAACAAAAGCATAGTATCAGTTCATTTACAGTAATATCACTGACTATTGCCGTTACCACAGTACGGTCACACACATGTACCGCTGTGTTATGCTGTTAGTAGTGTTCAACAAAAGGCACATAGTATCAGTTCATTTACAGTAAATATTCACTGACTATTGCCGTTACCACAGTACGGTCACACACATGTACCGCTGTGTTATGCTGTTAGTAGTGTTCAACAAAAGGCATTAGTATCAGTTCATTTACAGTAAATATACTGACTATTGCCGTTACCACAGTACGGTCACACACATGTACCGCTGTGTTATGCTGTTATGTAGTGTTCAACAAAAGGCATAGTATCAGTTCATTTACAGTAAATATTACTGACTATTGCCGTTACCACAGTACGGTCACACACATGTACCGCTGTGTTATGCTGTTATGTAGTGTTCAACAAAAGGCATAGTATCAGTTCATTTACAGTAAATATCACTGACTATTGCCGTTACCACAGTACGGTCACACACATGTACCGCTGTGTTATGCTGTTATGTAGTGTTCAACAAAAGGCATAGTATCAGTTCATTTACAGTAAATATCACTGACTATTGCCGTTACCACAGTACGGTCACACACATGTACCGCTGTGTTATGCTGTTATGTAGTGTTCAACAAAAGGCACTAGTATCAGTTCATTTACAGTAAATATCACTGACTATTGCCGTTACCACAGTACGGTCACACACATGTACCGCTGTGTTATGCTGTTATGTAGTGTTCAACAAAAGCACTAGTATCAGTTCATTTACAGTAAATATCACTGACTATTGCCGTTACCACAGTACGGTCACACACATGTACCGCTGTGTTATGCTGTTAGTAGTGTTCAACAAAAGGCACTAGTATCAGTTCATTTACAGTAAATTACTGACTATTGCCGTTACCACAGTACGGTCACACACATGTACCGCTGTGTTATGCTGTTATGTAGTGTTCAACAAAAGGCATAGTATCATTCATTTACAGTAAATATCACTGACTATTGCCGTTACCACAGTACGGTCACACACATGTACCGCTGTGTTATGCTGTTAGTAGTGTTCAACAAAAGGCATAGTATCAGTTCATTTACAGTAAATATCACTGACTATTGCCGTTACCACAGTACGGTCACACACATGTACCGCTGTGTTATGCTGTTATGTAGTGTTCAACAAAAGCATAGTATCAGTTCATTTACAGTAAATATCACTGACTATTCCGTTACCACAGTACGGTCACACACATGTACCGCTGTGTTATGCTGTTATGTAGTGTTCAACAAAAGGCACTAGTATCAGTTCATTTACAGTAAATATCACTGACTATTGCCGTTACCACAGTACGGTCACACACATGTACCGCTGTGTTATGCTGTTATGTAGTGTTCAACAAAAGGCACTAGTATCAGTTCATTTACAGTAAATATCACTGACTATTGCCGTTACCACAGTACGGTCACACACATGTACCGCTGTGTTATGCTGTTATGTAGTGTTCAACAAAAGCATTAGTATCAGTTCATTTACAGTAAATATCACTGACTATTGCCGTTACCACAGTACGGTCACACACATGTACCGCTGTGTTATGCTGTTATGTAGTGTTCAACAAAAGGCCTAGTATCAGTTCATTTACAGTAAATATCACTGACTATTACCGTTTCCACAGTACGGTCACACACATGTACCGCTGTGTTATGCTGTTACGTAGTGTTCAACAAAAGGCACTAGTATCAGTTCATTTACAGTAAATATCACTGACTATTACCGTTACCACAGTACGGTCACACACATGTACCGCTGTGTTATGCTGTTATGTAGTGTTCAACAAAAGGCACTAGTATCAGTTCATTTACAGTAAATATCACTGACTATTGCCGTTACCACAGTACGGTCACACACATGTACCGCTGTGTTATGCTGTTATGTAGTGTTCAACAAAAGACATTAGTATCAGTTCATTTACAGTAAATATCACTGACTATTACCGTTACCACAGTACGGTCACACACATGTACCGCTGTGTTATGCTGTTACGTAGTGTTCAACAAAAGGCACTAGTATCAGTTCATTTACAGTAAATATCACTGACTATTACCGTTACCACAGTACGGTCACACACATGTACCGCTGTGTTATGCTGTTATGTAGTGTTCAACAAAAGACATTAGTATCAGTTCATTTACAGTAAATATCACTGACTATTACCGTTACCACAGTACGGTCACACACATGTACCGCTGTGTTATGCTGTTATGTAGTGTTCAACAAAAGACATTAGTATCAGTTCATTTACAGTAAATATCACTGACTATTACCGTTACCACAGTACGGTCACACACATGTACCGCTGTGTTATGCTGTTATGTAGTGTTCAACAAAAGACATTAGTATCAGTTCATTTACAGTAAATATCACTGACTATTACCGTTACCACAGTACGGTCACACACATGTACCGCTGTGTTATGCTGTTATGTAGTGTTCAACAAAAGACATTAGTATCAGTTCATTTACAGTAAATATCACTGACTATTGCCGTTACCACAGTACGGTCACACACATGTACCGCTGTGTTATGCTGTTATGTAGTGTTCAACAAAAGACATTAGTATCAGTTCATTTACAATAAATATCACTGACTATTGCCGTTACCACAGTACGGTCACACACATGTACCGCTGTGTTATGCTGTTATGTAGTGTTCAACAAAAGACATTAGTATCAGTTCATTTACAGTAAATATCACTGACTATTACCGTTACCACAGTACGGTCACACACATGTACCGCTGTGTTATGCTGTTATGTAGTGTTCAACAAAAGACATTAGTATCAGTTCATTTACAGTAAATATCACTGACTATTACCGTTACCACAGTACGGTCACACACATGTACCGCTGTGTTATGCTGTTATGTAGTGTTCAACAAAAGACATTAGTATCAGTTCATTTACAGTAAATATCACTGACTATTACCGTTACCACAGTACGGTCACACACATGTACCGCTGTGTTATGCTGTTATGTAGTGTTCAACAAAAGACATTAGTATCAGTTCATTTACAGTAAATATCACTGACTATTTGCCGTTACCACAGTACGGTCACACACATGTACCGCTGTGTTATGCTGTTATGTAGTGTTCAACAAAAGACATTAGTATCAGTTCATTTACAGTAAATATCACTGACTATTGCCGTTACCACAGTACGGTCACACACATGTACCGCTGTGTTATGCTGCTATGTAGTGTTCCTACAAAAGACATTAGTATCAGTTCATTTACAGTAAATATCACTGACTATTGCCGTTACCACAGTACGGTCACACACATGTACCGCTGTGTTATGCTGTTATGTAGTGTTCAACAAAAGACATTAGTATCAGTTCATTTACAGTAAATATCACTGACTATTACCGTTACCACAGTACGGTCACACACATGTACCGCTGTGTTATGCTGTTATGTAGTGTTCAACAAAAGACACTAGTATCAGTTCATTTACAGTAAATATCAATGACTATTGCCTTTACCACAGTACGGTCACACACACACATGTACCGCTGTGTTATGCTGTTATGTAGTGTTCAACAAAAGACATTAGTATCAGTTCATTTACAGTAAATATCACTGACTATTGCCGTTACCACAGTACGGTCACACACACGTACCGCTGTGTTATGCTGTTATGTAGTGTTCAACAAAAGACATTAGTATCAGTTCATTTACAGTAAATATCACTGACTATTGCCGTTACCACAGTACGGTCACACACACGTACCGCTGTGTTATGCTGTTATGTAGTGTTCAACAAAAGACATTAGTGTCAGTTTATTTACAGTAAATATCACTGACTATTGCCGTTACCACAGTACGGTCACACACATGTACCGCTGTGTTATGCTGTTATGTAGTGTTCAACAAAAGACATTAGTGTCAGTTCATTTACAGTAAATATCACTGACTATTGCCGTTACCACAGTACGGTCACACACATGTACCGCTGTGTTATGCTGTTATGTAGTGTTCAACAAAAGACACTAGTATCAGTTCATTTACAGTAAATATCACTGACTATTGCCGTTACCACAGTACGGTCACACACACACATGTACCGCTGTGTTATGCTGTTATGTAGTGTTCAACAAAAGGCAATAGTATCAGTTCATTTACAGTAAATATCACTGACTATTGCCGTTACCACAGTACGGTCACACACATGTACCGCTGTGTTATGCTGTTATGTAGTGTTCAACAAAAGGCAATAGTATCAGTTCATTTACAGTAAATATCACTGACTATTGCCGTTACCACAGTACGGTCACACACATGTACCGCTGTGTTATGCTGTTATGTAGTGTTCAACAAAAGGCAATAGTATCAGTTCATTTACAGTAAATATCACTGACTATTGCCGTTACCACAGTACGGTCACACACATGTACCGCTGTGTTATGCTGTTATGTAGTGTTCAACAAAAGACAGTATCAGTTCATTTACAGTAAATATCACTGACTATTGCCGTTACCACAGTACGGTCACACACATGTACCGCTGTGTTATGCTGTTATGTAGTGTTCAACAAAAGGCAATAGTATCAGTTCATTTACAGTAAATATCACTGACTATTGCCGTTACCACAGTACGGTCACACACATGTACCGCTGTGTTATGCTGTTATGTAGTGTTCAACAAAAGGCAATAGTATCAGTTCATTTACAGTAAATATCACTGACTATTGCCGTTACCACGGTACGGTCACACACATGTACCGCTGTGTTATGCTGTTATGTAGTGTTCAACAAAAGGCAATAGTATCAGTTCATTTACAGTAAATATCACTGACTATTGCCGTTACCACAGTACGGTCGCGGTCACATACCAATTGCTACTTTAGGGTCACACATAAAACTTTGGGAACCGCTGCTGTAGAGAAACGAACCCCAAATTCTCTGTCATTCAGGCCAAATACTATATACTGAATACGCAAAGCGATTTTAATTTTAACCTTTACACTTAAAAGGGAGAGCAAAGTCCAGTATAACTGATGTCTATATTGAATCCCACGTCGCAGATAAAGGACTCGTGTAACCTCTGTTTAGAACATGCGTATCGCCTGGCTGGTTAGACGGTCCGGCTGTGCAGCGATATTCGATAAGTTGCCTAGCACGACGGCGCTGATGGATACTGAAGCGTGCGATGCTCCCAGCCATGAAGTTGTTTGTCCTGCGTGCACCTGCACTGTCGGCAATGAAAGACTAGATTGTGCACTAAGCCTGCACCTGTAAAGTGCAAGCACTTTAAAAAGTTTGTGGGATAGAACTGTCACTTGTACATAATTTTGTTCACAGAAGTGGGTCTTTGTCACCATTTCATGGTGACAAAGACCCAGCTCGCAGGTGGAGGAGACTGCGTCTACATATAGAGGTTTTTTTCAATGGCTCGACAACCCCTTGGGGGCCTAGGCCGCCTCAATTCTCGAGGGTTCACGATCACACTTTTAGACACACCACACTCGGTAGGACTCCTCTGGACGAGTGACCAGCCCGACGCAGAGACCTCTACCTGACAACACACAACACTCACAACAGACAGACATCCATGCCCCCGGTGGGATTCTAACCCACAATCCCAGTAAGCAAGCGGCCTTAGACCCACGCCTTAGACCGCGCGGCCACTGGGATCGGCAGATATAGAGGGTAGCTACGAATATATTGAACAAGCAGTCAGGGAATGCCGGCATTTGGTAGTCGTACAGTTAGGGGTTGGCCGGGTGACTAACACTTCTTAATGTTACGAAATGTATTACAAAACCTCTGACTTGGACATATAATTTGGAAAGACGTAAGCGACGGGAAGCGGACACGAGATTTGGAAATTGGAATGTGAGGAGTCTGTATAGGTCAGGGTTACTGATGACGTAGCGGGAGAATAAACGAAGTGTATATTAAATTGAGTAGGAGTACAGAGGATCAGATAGGACGAGAGAGGCACAGAACGAACAGACGACTGTTCTTTTTATTTTCCATAGGAAAGGAACTGAAAATAATCAAGTAGAGATAGGGTTTTGTTTGTGCATTGAAATTAAATCCAGAATTGCCATGGCAAAAGCAGCATTCAACAAGAAGACTCTTTTCACAAGCAAATTGGACTTAAATTTAAGGAAGAAACTAGTAAAGTGCTACATTTGGAGGATAGCTTTGTGTGGTGCTGAAATGTGGACACTTGGGAAAGTAGATCAGAAGTATCTGGAAAGTTTTGAAATGTGGTGCTGGAGAAGGATGGAGAATATCAGTTGGACTGATCGTGTGAGAAATGAAGAAGTATTATACAGAGTGAAGGAGGAGAGGAATATTGTACATGCAATAAAAAGAAGAAAGGCTAACTGGATTGGTCACATCTTGCGTAGAAACTGCCTTCTGAAACAGGTGATTGAAGGAAAGTTAGAAGGAAGGATAAAAATGATGGGAAGACGAGGGAGAAGGCGTAAGCAGCTACTGGATGACCTTAAGGAAAAGAGAAGATACTGGAAATTGAAAGAGGAACCACTAGATCGCACTATGTGGAGAACTCGTTTTGGAAGAGGCTACGGACCTGTCGTAAGACGGACTGCAGAATGAAGAGGCTACGGACCTGTCGTAAGACGGACTACAGAATGATCGAATAAGAGGATCTAATCAGTAGTTAAAAGAGTAGAGTTTGTTAGTGACAGGATATTATACGTATTGATAACAGGTTTTTGGTGTGATATTGTTTTGAGTGTCCGCATCCCAAGTGACAATAAAAGCCATGACTTAAAAGACGGTTTCTGTGAGGACTTCACAGCAGGTGTTCCATCACTTCCCTAAGTACCGTATGAAAATTATGTTAGATTGTAATACAGAACCCGGGAGAGATGATGATTTCAAACCGACAATTGGGATTGAGACACATACATGAAAATAGTGACGATAATGATGTTACAGCAGTAAGATTTGCCGCACCTAAAGGCCAGTTCTCAAGAGCACTGTATTGGCACACCGAAACATTTGTAAATACGGGTTGACCTTGTGTGATGTGATGGGAGGACGCATAGTCAGTGTGATATTAAAATTATGTTAAAATTGTTTCCTTATTTTATGTAGTTTGTGAGGCGAAGCTGCTTAATGCAGATTGCTAGGTACGTCATACAGTGTGCGGCTATATTGATCTCGTAGAGAAAGTCTGAAATGGGTTATCGTAACTCGTGCTGTGACTTTATGTAATTTACATGTACATTGATTTTTCGTACGTTTAGTTTACGACAGACGATACGTGCTTCACGCCATTAAAATTATAGTATGTGGGCCTAGTTATAAAATATTGTAATATTGTTGTTACATTATAGTCAGGGAATGCTTGCTGTCATTCGGTGTAGAATCTTTTGTCTTCCAGGTAGCTGTCCAACAATGTAAAGATAAACATACAGGGCATACACAAAAGAATGGTGCGGTTTCAAAAGTGAATATAAAATTCCTTCTCACCTTACACGGGCAAACATACACCGTCAGCGGCGGCAACTGTCCAAGTTTCTCATTTGGTAATTACAATCCTTCAATGTGTGCACCCTGGGTCACACGACACACATCCACACGGTAATCAAACTCATCCCAGACCCGGTGTAGCATGTCCGCTGTAATGGCCTGCAGTGCATGCGTTATCCGATCACGAATTTCATGGATGGACGTGGGCAATGGTGGTACATAAACGCTGTCTTTAACGAACCCCCAAAGAAAGAAATCGCACTGTGTAAGATCTGGCGAACGGGGGGCCAAGGGAGAAGGTTCTTGTCTCCATTTTCAGCAGCACGTCTTCTCCTTCTCCTGCTGGAACGCCATCTTTGAAACTGGCCCCGCGGCCAAGCAGTAAGCATGAGAAGCGAACTGCTGGTAGCGCATGAGAAACTTGGACAGCTGGCGCCGCTGACGATGTATGTTGTGCCCGTGTAATGTGAGACATAAATTGTTTATTCACTTTTCAAACCGCACCATTCTTTTGTGTATGCCCTGTATACAGAACTGTAATTTTACCTTTTGTTTTGTATGGGTGTGAGGCTTGATCTCGTACACTGAGGGAGGAACATAGGCTGATGGTGTGTGAGAATTGTGTGCGGAGGAGGATATTTGGGCCTAAGAGGGATGGGGTAACAGGGGAGTGGAGAAGACTACATAACGAGGAACTTTATGATCTGTACTCATCACCAAATATTATTCGGGTGTTCAAATCAAGAAGAATGAGGTGGGTAGGGCATGTAGCACGTAAGGGGAAGGGGAGAGTTACATACAGGATTTTGGTGGGGAGACCTCAGGGAAGGAGATCACTTGAAAAACCTAGATATAGATGGGAGGATAATATTGAAATGGATCTTCAACAAATGGGGTGGTGGCATGGACCGGATTGTTCGGGTCTCAGGATAGCGACAGGTGGCGGGCTTTTGTGAAAGCGGTAATTAACTATCGGGTTCAATAAAATACGGGGAATTTCTTGACTAGCTGAGGAACTGTTAGTTTCTCAGAAAAGACTCTGCTCCATGGAGTTAGTTATTGTTAAATTTTGGAGCTTTTTCGTAACAGTGCTGAGATGTAAGATATGGCGGAACACTGATGACAGTGAAACTCGGTATCTTTTAATGCTTTTGTGTGCTCGCCTGCAGAATTTGATCATACCTACGAAAACTCAGGAAAATATGCAAGACCCGTGACTGACTTTTCCGAAAGTGAGCGTGTTCATTGTTGCTGACTTGAGCATTTACGCGCTGTGTAAAGCGTATGCGATATAAAAGCGTAATTTATTAAAACCCGTTAATCTTCAACTGCGAAATGTCGTTGTGCTTAATAATTAACAGACGGCGCGTATAAAATCCGGTTCCATTTTAACAAAAATATCCGATGGAAATTGTTGGAAGTGATGACTAAAAGAAGAGGAAAAATGTGTACAATGGAACTGAACACTTTACTTTGTAATAGTGTTAGTACGAAATTGCAGAGAATTGGGAAGAATTGCTACATCCCGCAGTCATATGTTGTTGTAGTCTAGTGACTATATATATAACAGTCGCATAGTTGTATTATTGTGGCTGGGGCGGTGAACCTGCAATCGGGTCCCGACCGTCAGGTTGGATTATGGCACGCCAAGTCACTAACTCGGTTGACCGTAGTGTCGCCTGGGGTGCTTGGAAGGTTGGAACCAAACCAGCCCTTTTTTGGGTGAAAATTGTTGTATTACTAACACAGTACTAGATAACTTCTATATGCGATATTAGAGCTTAATTTCTTAAATACCATATATTATTGAACTGCGAAATGTCGTTGTGCTTAATAATTAACAGACGGCGCGTATAAAATCCGGTTCCATTTTAACAAAAATATCCGATGGAAATTGTTGGAAGTGATGACTAAAAGAAGAGGAAAAATGTGTACAATGGAACTGAACACTTTACTTTGTAATAGTGTTAGTACGAAATTGCAGAGAATTGGGAAGAATTGCTACATCCCGCAGTCATATGTTGTTGTAGTCTAGTGACTATATATATAACAGTCGCATAGTTGTATTATTGTGGCTGGGGCGGTGAACCTGCAATCGGGTCCCGACCGTCAGGTTGGATTATGGCACGCCAAGTCACTAACTCGGTTGACCGTAGTGTCGCCTGGGTGCTTGGAAGGTTGGAACCAAACCAGCCCTTTTTTGGGTGAAAATTATAGTATTACTAACACAGTACTAGATAACTTCTATATGCGATATTAGAGCTTAATTTCTTAAATACCATATACTATTGAACTGCGAAATGTCGTTGTGCTTAATAATTAACAGTCGGCGTGTATAAAATCCGGTTCCATTTTAACAAAAATATGCAATCGAAACTGTTGGAAGTGATGACTAAAAGAAGAGGAAGAATGTGTACAATCGAACTAACGTTCTACTTATAATTTAATGCTTGGAGCTTTATAGTTTTTTTTTTTCCTATGGCTCGACACACCCTAGGGGGCCTATACCTTCTCGTTTTTGGAGGTTTCGCGATCACACTCAGACACACCACACTCGATAGGACTCCTCTGGACGAGTGACCAGCCCGTCGCAGAGACCTCTACCTGACAACACACAACACTCACAACAGACAGACATTCATTCCCCCGGCTGGAATTTTTTTTTCCTGTCCGGGTTTTTCCCCTTTGATTCATTTTTGTACTTTTTAAATCCTTTCGTCCTTCATGTCACTTTACGTTCCATACTATCGTCCTTACAACAAACACAACACGAAGATCCATGCCCCCGGTGAGATTCGAACCCACGATCCCAGTAAGCGAGCGGCAGAAGACCCACGCCTTAGACCGCACGGCCACTGTGATCACGCCTTGTAATTAACTTATGTAATTGGAAGGTATGTCTTGGAACGTGCTGAAATCCGAGGATATTCCTTCGGTCTATTAATGTGGAGCTTTTCAGAACGAACAAACGAGTCTTACTGGAACTAATGAAAGAATATAAACTTAAATATATACATATAAATACTATAAACAGCAGATTTTTATAATATTATGTAACTAACGTGCTAGTAATAAATTAATGGATGGAAGAAAAAAATTACCTGGTGGGGATTCGAACCCGCGCCCCTTACAACACCCCAATACGGTTTCAGGCCGGGAGACAATTTGCTCTGTACTTATAACTAATTACGAATAATTAAATCCGAAAAAGGTAAAAGGACGAAGTTGTAATTGGGCTGAGTGGGATTCCACGGCCATCCTGGCGCTCGGAGTGGTCGTACAATCCGTTTGGTCTGCCTCAACTACATCTTCTTATGCAATCTCAATAGCCTGGCGCCTTAACGATCTCGGCTATTGAGGTTGCACACTGTACTACTGTTATTTCTTGTACATATATAGTTTCTTAAATACCATATGCTATTCGACTGCGAAATGTCGTTGTGCTTAATATTTAACAGTCGGCGCGTATAAAATCCGGTTCCATTGTAACAAAAATATCTGATGGAAATTGTTGGAAGTGATGACTAAAAGATCAGGAAAAATGTGTACAATCGAACTGAAGGCTTTATTTTGTAATAGTGTTAGTACGAAATTTGAGAGAATTGGGAAGAATTGCTACATCCCGCAGTCATATGTTGTTGTAGTCTAGTGACTATATATAACAGTCGCATAGTTGTATTATTGTGGCTGGGGCGGTGAGCCTGCAATCGGGTCCCGACCGTCAGGTTGGATTATGGCACGCCAAGTCACTAACTCGGTTGACCGTAGTGTCGCCTGGGGTGCTTGGAAGGTTGGAACCAAACCAGCCCTTTTTTGGGTGAAAATTATATTATTACTAACACAGTACTAGATAACTTCTATATGCGATATTAGAGCTTAATTTCTTAAATACCGTATACTATTGAACTGCGAAATGTCGTTGTGCTTAATAATTAACAGTCGGCGCGTATAAAATCCGGTTCCATTGTAACAAAAATATGCAATCGAAACTGTTGGAAGTGATGACTAAAAGAAGAGGAAAAATGTGTACAATCGAACTAACGTTCTGCTTATAATATAATGCTTGGACGCCATATAGTTTTTTTTCCTATGGCTCGACACACCCTAGGGGGCCTATACCTTCTCGTTTTTGGAGGTTTCGCGATCACACTCAGACACACCACACTCGGCAGGACTCCTCTGGACGAGAGGCCAGCTCGTCGCAGAGACCTCTACCTGACAACACACAACACATACAAGGAACATACATCTATGCCCACGGCTGGATTCGAACCCACAATCCCAGCAAGCGAACGGCTACAGACCTACGCCTTAGACCGCGAGGCCACTGTGATCACGCCTTGTAGTTAACTTATGTAATTGGAAGGTATGTCTTGGAACGTGCTGAAATCCGAGGATATTCCTTCGGTCTATTAATGAGGAGCTTTTGAGAACGAACAAACGAGTCGTACTAGAACTAATGAAAGAATATAAATTTAAATATATACATATAAATACTATACACAGCAGATTTTTATAATATTATGTCACTAACGTGCTACTAATAAATTAATTGGTGGAAGAAAAAAATTTACCTGGTGGGGATTCGAACCCGCGCCCCTTACAACACACAGTCGGCGAACGCAGTATAGGTAAATGGCTGTATAAAATACTATTCCATTTTAAACAAAAATATCTGATTGAAATTGTTGGAAGTGATGGCTAAAAGAGGAGGAAAAATGTGTACAATCGAACTGAAGGCTTTATTTTGTAATAGTGTTAGTACGAAATTGCAGAGAATTGGGAATTGCTACATCCCGCAGTCATATGTTGTTGTAGTCTAGTGACTATATATAACAGTCGCATAGTTGTATTATTGTGGCTGGGGCGGTGAACCTGCAATCGGGTCCCGACCGTCAGGTTGGATTATGGCACGCCAAGTCACTAACTCGGTTGACCGTAGTGTCGCCTGGGTGCTTGGAAGGTTGGAACCAAACCAGCCCTTTTTTTGGGTGAAAATTATATTATTACTAACACAGTACTAGATAACTTCTATATGCGATATTAGAGCTTAATTTCTTAAATAACATATACTATTGAACTGCGAAATGTCGTTGTGCTTAATAATTAACAGTCGGCGCGTATAAAATCCGGTTCCATTGTAACAAAAATATGCAATCGAAACTGTTGGAAGTGATGACTAAAAGAAGAGGAAAAATGTGTACAATCGAACTAACGTTCTGCTTATAATATAATGCTTGGACGCCGTATAGTTTTTTTTCCTATGGCTCGACACACCCTAGGGGGCCTATACATTCTCGTTTTTGGAGGTTTCGCGATCACATTCAGACACACCACACTCGGCAGGACTCCTCTGGACGAGAGGCCAGCTCGTCGCAGAGACCTCTACCTGACAACACACAACACATACAAGGAACATACATCTATGCCCACGGCTGGATTCGAACCCACAATCGCAGCAAGCGAACGGCTACAGACCTACGCCTTAGACCGCGAGGCCACTGTGATCACGCCTTGTAGTTAACTTATGTAATTGGAAGGTATGTCTTGGAACGTGCTGGAATCCGAGGATATTCCTTCGGTCTATTAATGAGGAGCTTTTGAGAACGAACAAACGAGTCGTACTAGAACTAATGAAAGAATATAAATTTAAATATATACATATAAATACTATACACAGCAGATTTTTATAATATTATGTAACTAACGTGCTACTAATAAATTAATTGGTGGAAGAAAAAAATTTACCTGGTGGGGATTCGAACCCGCGCCCCTTACAACACACAGTCGGCGAACGCAGTATAGGTAAATGGCTGTATAAAATACTATTCCATTTTAACAAAAATATCTGATTGAAATTGTTGGAAGTGATGGCTAAAAGAGGAGGAAAAATGTGTACAATCGAACTGAAGGCTTTATTTTGTAATAGTGTTAGTACGAAATTGCAGAGAATTGGGAAGAATTGCTACATCCCGCAGTCATATGTTGTTGTAGTCTAGTGACTATATATAACAGTCGCATAGTTGTATTATTGTGGCTGGGGCGGTGAACCTGCAATCGGGTCCCGACCGTCAGGTTGGATTATGGCACGCCAAGTCACTAACTCGGTTGACCGTAGTGTCGCCTGGGTGCTTGGAAGGTTGGAACCAAACCAGCCCTTTTTTGGGTGAAAATTATATTATTACTAACACAGTACTAGATAACTTCTATATGCGATATTAGAGCTTAATTTCTTAAATAACATATACTATTGAACTGCGAAATGTCGTTGTGCTTAATAATTAACAGTCGGCGCGTATAAAATCCGGTTCCATTGTAACAAAAATATGCAATCGAAACTGTTGGAAGTGATGACTAAAAGAAGAGGAAAAATGTGTACAATCGAACTAACGTTCTGCTTATAATATAATGCTTCGACGCCGTATAGTTTTTTTTCCTATGGCTCGACACACCCTAGGGGGCCTATACCTTCTCGTTTTTGGAGGTTTCGCGATCACACTCAGACACACCACACTCGGCAGGTCTCCTCTGGACGAGAGGCCAGCTCGTCGCAGAGACCTCTACCTGACAACACACAACACATACAAGGAACATACATCTATGCCCACGGCTGGATTCGAACCCACAATCCCAGCAAGCGAACGGCTACAGACCTACGCCTTAGACCGCGAGGCCACTGTGATCACGCCTTGTAGTTAACTTATGTAATTGGAAGGTATGTCTTGGAACGTGCTGAAATCCGAGGATATTCCTTCGGTCTATTAATGAGGAGCTTTTGAGAACGAACAAACGAGTCGTACTAGAACTAATGAAAGAATATAAATTTAAATATATACATATAAATACTATACACAGCAGATTTTTATAATATTATGTAACTAACGTGCTACTAATAAATTAATTGTGGAAGAAAAAAATTTACCTGGTGGGGATTCGAACCCGCGCCCCTTACAACACACAGTCGGCGAACGCAGTATAGGTAAATGGCTGTATAAAATACTATTCCATTTTAAACAAAATATCTGATTGAAATTGTTGGAAGTGATGGCTAAAAGAAGAGGAAAAATGTGTACAATCGAACTGAAGGCTTTATTTTGTAATAGTGTTAGTACGAAATTGCAGAGAATGTGGGAAGAATTGCTACATCCCGCAGTCATATGTTGTTGTAGTCTAGTGACTATATATATATATAACAGTTGCATGCTTGTATTATTGTGGCTGGGGCGGTGAACCTGCAATCGGGTCCCGACCGTCAGGTTGGATTATGGCACGCCAAGTCACTAACT
Organism: Reticulitermes speratus; assembly: GCA_021186555.1. Classification (NCBI taxonomy): domain Eukaryota; kingdom Metazoa; phylum Arthropoda; class Insecta; order Blattodea; family Rhinotermitidae; genus Reticulitermes; species Reticulitermes speratus. The sequence continues at coordinate 26,876,627 of JAJKFL010000012.1, forward strand.
CGGTTGATCGTAGTGTCGCCTGGGGTGCTTGGAAGGTTGGAACCAAACCAGCCCTTTTTTGGGTGAAAATTATATTATTACTAACACAGTACTAGATAACTTCTATATGCGATATTAGAGCTTAATTTCTTAAATAACATATACTATTGAACTGCGAAATGTCGTTGTGCTTAATAATTAACAGTCGGCGCGTATAAAATCCGGTTCCATTGTAACAAAAATATGCAATCGAAACTGTTGGAAGTGATGACTAAAAGAAGAGGAAGAATGTGTACAATCGAACTAACGTTCTGCTTATAATATAATGATTGGACGCCGTATAGTTTTTTTTCCTATGGCTCGACACACCCTAGGAGGCCTATACCTTCTCGTTTTTGGAGGTTTCGCGATCACACTCAGACACACCACAGTCGGTAGGACTCCTCTGGACGAGTGATCAGCCCGTCACACAGACCTCTACCTGACAACACACAACACTCACAACAGACAGACATCCATGCCCCCGGCTGGATTTATTTTTTTCCTGTCCGGGGTTTTTCCCTTTTGATTCATTTTTGTACTGTTTAAATCCTTTCGTCCTTCATGTCACTTTACGTTCCATACTATCGTCCTTACAACAAACACAACACAAACATCCATGCCCACAGTGGGATTTTTTTCCCCCCTGTCCGGGGGTTCTCCCCTTTGATTCATTTTTGTACTGTTTAAATCCTTTCGTCCTTCATGTCACTTTACGTTCCATACTACGTTCCTTACAACAAACACAACACAAACATCCATGCCCACAGTGGGATTTTTTTCCCCCCTGTCCGGGGGTTCTCCCCTTTGATTCATTTTTGTACTGTTTAAATCCTTTCGTCCTTCATGTCACTTTACGTTCCATACTATCGTCTTACAACAAACACAACACGAAACCATGCCCCCGGAAATCCGAACCCACGATCTATAAGCGCGCTACACGACCTACCCTTAGACCGCACGGCACTGTGATCAACCTTGTACAAACTTATGTAATTGACGTATGTCCTTGGAACGTGCTAAACACCGAGATATTCCTCGGTAATTAAATGTTGGTAAGCGTACCTCAGAACGAACAAACGAGTCTTACTGGATCACTATACATGTAAGAATATGAACTCTAAATCGATATACCTTATTAATAGCTATAAACAACAGATTTATATATTAATATTAACTAACGATTACTAATAAATTAATAGTATGGAAAAAATAAATTACTTGTGTGGGAATTACCGAAACCCGCGCCCCTTACAACACCCCAATACGAGTTCAGGCCGGGAGACAATTTGCTCTGTACTTATAACTAATTACGAATAATTAAATCCGAAAAAGGTAAAAGGACGAAGTTGTAATTGGGCTGAGTGGGATTCCACGGCCATCCTGGTGCCCGGAGTGGTCGTACAATCCGTTTGGTCTGCCTCAACTACACCTTCGTATGCAATCTCAATACCCTGGCGCCTTAACGATCTCGGCTATTGAGGTTGCACACTGTACTACTGTTATTTCTTGTACATATAGTGGTCTTTTAGGTAGAAAATGGATCAGAAAGGGGAAAAAACACGACAGAAAAGTTAAAAAAAATCCCGGGTTTGGCCAGATTTTTCACAGCCGTCCAGACCGGCCCTAAGATCCACTCGGCCTCTCACACAGGATGCACACCTCTGATGTACACGTATTGCTGCTGCGTCATACAAATCGTCTCAGTGGATGTCGTACTGTTCCTAAGGGCATAACTGTATTTCTGTCGATACTGCCCAATTTTAAGGCGGGGTAACATTTGTTGTTCATTATGATAACAATTTGAAGCACTTAAGCCTTCCAAAACCCTAACAATGCACAGTTTTTTTTTATTGTTGAGACCTGTCTAGTATCAGAGAATTATGACAGTGGAGGAGGTAAGAGTGATGTTAACACTCTGAAGACTGAACAAATCTACATGCTATTCAGTTCGGACCGCACAGAGAACACCGTGTGCGTAAAGTCGAAAGACCGCAGTATAGGTAAATGGCTGTGTATTGTGAGATTTATACTTAACACATAAATTGTGGGGAAAATGCTTAGTCTTCAGTGAGAAACAATTGTCTGGAAACTGACAGTTTAAATGTAGGTGGCCTTGTAATTACTTGCTGTAATGGGAAGTTATGACTTGGAACTTGGTGAAATGCGAGGATATTCCCGCGGTCTAATAATGTGGAGCTTTTCAGAACTTTAACAGACTAGTCGTACTGGATCTAATGAAAGAATATAAATTTAAATATTTACATATAAATATTATTCACAGCAGTTTTTTAATAATATTATGTAACTAACGTGCTACTAATAAATAAATGCGTGGAAGAAAAAAAAAGTTACCTGGCGGGGATTCGAACCCGCAACCCTTACAATACCCGAATACGAGTTCAGGCTGCGAGGTATTTTAAGCTGTACGTATAACTAATTACGAATAATTAAAGCCGAAAAGGTAAAAGAACGAAGTTGTAATTGGGCTGAGTGGGATTCCACGGCCATCCTGGTGCCCGGAGTGGTCGTACAATCCGTTTGGTCTGCCTCAACTACACCTTCGTATGCAATCTCAATAGCCTGGCGCCTTAACGATCTCGGCTATTGTGGTTGCACACTGTACTACTGTTATTTCTTGTACATATATAATTTCTTAAATACCATATGCTATTCGACTGCGAAATGTCGTTGTGCTTAATATTTAACAGTCGGCACGTATAAAATCCGGTTCCATTGTAACAAATGTATCTGATGGAAATTGTTGGAAGTGATGACTAAAAGATGAGGAAAAATGTGTACAATCGAACTGAAGGCTTTATTTTGTAATAGTGTTAGTACGAAATTTGAGAGAATTGGGAAGAATTGCTACATCCCGCAGTCATATGTTGTTGTAGTCTAGTGACTATATATATATATATAACAGTTGCATGCTTGTATTATTGTGGCTGGGGCGGTGAACCTGCAATCGGGTCCCGACCGTCAGGTTGGATTATGGCACGCCAAGTCACTAACTCGGTTGACCGTAGTGTCGCCTGGGGTGCTTGGAAGGTTGGAACCAAACCAGCCCTTTTTTGGGTGAAAATTATATTATTACTAACACAGTACTAGATAACTTCTATATGCGATATTAGAGCTTAATTTCTTAAATACCGTATACTATTGAACTGCGAAATGTCGTTGTGCTTAATAATTAACAGTCGGCGCGTATAAAATCCGGTTCCATTGTAACAAAAATATGCAATCGAAACTGTTGGAAGTGATGACTAAAAGAAGAGGAAGAATGTGTACAATCGAACTAACGTTCTGCTTATAATATAATGCTTGGACGCCGTATAGTTTTCTTTCCTATGGCTCGACACACCCTAGGGGGCCTATACCTTCTCGTTTTTGGAGGTTTCGCGATCACACTCAGACACACCACAGTCGGCAGGACTCCTCTGGACGAGAGGCCAGCTCGTCGCAGAGACCTCTACCTGACAACACACAACACATACAAGGAACATAATCTATGCCCACGGCTGGATTCGAACCCACAATCCCAGCAAGCGAACGGCTACAGACCTACGCCTTAGACCGCGAGGCCACTGTGATCACGCCTTGTAGTTAACTTATGTAATTGGAAGGTATGTCTTGGAACGTGCTGAAATCCGAGGATATTCCTTCGGTCTATTAATGAGGAGCTTTTGAGAACGAACAAACGAGTCGTACTAGAACTAATGAAAGAATATAAATTTAAATATATACATATAAATACTATACACAGCAGATTTTTATAATATTATGTAACTAACGTGCTACTAATAAATTAATTGGTGGAAGAAAAAAATTTACCTGGTGGGGATTCGAACCCGCGCTCCTTACAACACACAGTCGGCGAACGCAGTATAGGTAAATGGCTGTATAAAATACTATTCCATTTTAACAAAAATATCTGATTGAAATTGTTGGAAGTGATGGCTAAAAGAGGAGGAAAAATGTGTACAATCGAACTGAAGGCTTTATTTTGTAATAGTGTTAGTACGAAATTGCAGAGAATTGGGAAGAATTGCTACATCCCGCAGTCATATGTTGTTGTAGTCTAGTGACTATATATAACAGTCGCATAGTTGTATTATTGTGGCTGGGGCGGTGAACCTGCAATCGGGTCCCGACCGTCAGGTTGGATTATGGCACGCCAAGTCACTAACTCGGTTGACCGTAGTGTCGCCTGGGGTGCTTGGAAGGTTGGAACCAAACCGGCCCTTTTTTGGGTGAAAATTATATTATTACTAACACAGTACTAGATAACTTCTATATGCGATATTAGAGCTTAATTTCGTAAATACCATATACTATTGAACTGCGAAATGTCGTTGTGCTTAATAATTAACAGTCGGCGTGTATAAAATACATTTCTTGCAGTGATTATAACATTAACACACGAAATGGTTCGTATTACATTTATGAACTATGGTGAACTTTACCTTTCAGCTAGTCGATGACGCAACACACCTTCAAAGTTAGTTGCATTTGTGCCATACGGGGACGGTGAAGTCAGGGAGATTGAGCTGGGTGTAGCATGTAGAACGCATTGGGGGATGAGAGATTCATATAATAATTTAAGAGAGAACTTTAAATGGAGGATACAAAGGCGTAGATGGGGGATGATATTAAAAAGGTCTGACGTATGTAGGGTGTGATGATATGGCCTGTTTTTATTGATCTAAATAGGGACAATTGATGGTTTTACACGACCGCATAGTGAATAGACGGATTGCATAAAGGTCTAGGAACTCCTTGACTAAGCGACCTTGTCAAAAAGAATTCTGTTCTGTGAAGTTTAGTTTTTTTTTTTTTTTTTTGTGAAGGGCCCCGCAGCAGAAGCTACGGACGCACCCCAGCCTTGAGGCTTATTGTGCAACCCTGTAATGAAGATGATAGTTTGTTTTTGTTTTTCCTTGTAATGGAGCACCGGTGGAATGAAACCGACAGGGGAAAACCGAGGTACTGTCCCACTGCCACTTTGTCCACCACAAATCCCATGTGGATTGACCCGGGATCGAACCCGAGCCTCCGCGGTGAGAGTCCGGCGACTAACCGCCTGAGCCATGGCACGGCCAAGTTTAGCTAATTAGTATCGATTAAGTTTTGAGAAGTTACTGAAGAACTGCTGGGCCGTGCCATGGCTCAGGCGGTTAGTCGCCGGACTCTCACCGCGGAGGCTCGGGTTCGATCCCGGGTCAATCCACATGGGATTTGTGGTGGACAATATTGCACTGGGGCGGGTGTTTTTCCGACCTGTTCCTTCCTGATTGCTATTCCACCGATGTTCCATATTTAGTGACCTGTCCGGGGGTTGGAGGTCACTCGAGACCGCAGTACCAAGAGATGTAGTATTACTGCACCTCACTAATGTGTAGTGGCGGCCCCATACACACGTGAGTAATGCTGTGTGTTGTGTTGCAGGCAAGGTCTGTGGCTCTGTGTCGTCATGGTGTATGAAGTGACCCGTCTGAAGTGCAGCTGACCCAGCTCGGGGGTCAACATGAGCAGTGGACCGCGGACCTCATATCCACCGGATGGGTTAGAGCCGGAGGTGAGCCAGGAACAGCTGATGTTTCGTTCTTATGTACCTCGTATATAACAGGCTGGGAACCGCTGCTGTAGATCATGTGACTGGCTGGCTTTGTGGAATTGTGCAGAGTGTGCGTTCTTGAAATTTGCTGTCATCCGTGCTACAGCCTCTTCATTTCTTAGCCTTAGTAACCGTGGATGTTGACACCCGGAAGGGGAAAAAAAACGTTTTTTGATTTTAGCTGTTGAAATATATATAAAAAAAGGTAAAGTTAAAAAGTAAATTTTGTATTGTTCACACCGTGCACTGTCTACAATCAAATCACAACACTCAGTCAAACAAAATGCACTTATTGTTCACACCGTGCACTGTCTACAATCAAATCACAACACTCAGTCCAACAAAATGCACTATATTGTTCACACCGTGCACTGTCTACAATCAATCACAACACTCAGTCAACAAAATGCACTATATTGTTCACACCGTGCACTGTCTACAATCAAATCACAACACTCAGTCAACAAAATGCACTATATTGTTCACACCGTGCACTGTCTACAATCAAATCACAACACTCAGTCCAACAAAATGCACTATATTGTTCACACCGTGCACTGTCTACAATCAAATCACAACACTCAGTCCAACAAAATGCACTATATTGTTCACACCGTGCACTGTCTACAATCAAATCACAACACTCAGTCCAACAAAATGCACTATATTGTTCACACCGTGCACTGTCTACAATCAAATCACAACACTCAGTCCAACAAAATGCACTATATTGTTCCACGATATTTAACATTACAATATCACGTTGATCACTGCTACATGTTTCGATCCCTGATGGTGTAGCAGTGTTCAACGTGATGTTGTAATGTAAAATATAGTGGAACAATATAGTGCGTCTTTTTGGACTGAGTGTTGTGAGTTGATTAATAAGTAAAGTTCAACCCATAACCTGCCATGAAGTCCCAGAGGGGGAGTAGAGTTATAGCTCTACTCTTTCTTTAACCTCGGCGCTAGATGGGGGGTGGGTGGTCAACGCCACGCCACGCCACGCCCCGGCCGCTTTACCGCCATGAATGACCCGGTACCCCTAGTATAGGGCAGAGATGGCCAGGCTTTTGGATTCAGTGATCTTCTCTAAAGACAGAAAATCTTTCGCGATCTACCGTAGTACATAATGTATTAATATTAGGTGAACTGGGCAAAGTAATGTGAAATAGCGTAATAACGTCAGACATATGAAAGTACAATAATGTCATTTATTAAAAACTGATCTTTTCAAACTACATAACAATATTATTTACTTACATACCAACAATGTTGCACTTAACAATATTAGTGAAATTGTCAAACCCTACATATGTTTCGGCTCTGCCTGAGCCATCTTCAGGGGTTACTATTCTAAAGCGTCCACTGTTTTCACACTCACAATGTTGGTTAGAACAAGTATCTGGGTTTCTTTGCAACCGTGGATCTAGACATTGTCGCACTATGCATACTGATGAATTTTAAGATTTGGTCTGTTGTTTGTTATATCGTTGTAGAGAGATGCTGATGGTCGGTGTCAGAGCAGACGAAGAATATACGTCCCACACAGGACCACACTTCGTCTGCTCTTACACCGACCATCAGCATCTCTCTACAACGATATAACAAACAACAGACCAAATCTTAAAATTCATCAGTATGCATAGTGCGACAATGTCTAGATCCACGGTTGCAAAGAAACCCAGATACTTGTTCTAACCAACATTGTGAGTGTGAAAACAGTGGACGCTTTAGAATAGTAACCCCTGAAGATGGCTCAGGCAGAGCCGAAACATATGTAGGGTTTGACAATTTCACTAATATTCTTAAGTGCAACATTGTTGGTATGTAAGTAAATAATATCTTAATCATGCACGGTATATACAACTTCAAATTACATAATAATAATAATAATAATAACCATGGCTCGACAGCCCTATATGGGCTTGGGCCTCCTGTTTCCGAGGTTACGAGGTCTCTGTGCATTTGCGGCAGTGAGGGACCGGCTGACTGGCCGCGCTTTTCAACTCGATCCTGATGTGACTGCCAGAGCCATCTGGCAGTCAGTCAGGAGACTTGGGTGAGAAATGGCCGCTTGAATTTAGCTTACGGACACTACTGGTTCTTCTTCATGCCCGAAGGTTTTCAAACTACAAGTTACCACAATTAAAAGGTGTTTTTCATTAACCTTCCTATTGCGAAGTTGATGCATGACCAGGCGTATCTTGCGATAACTTACTGAAAGAGTGTTCATAATTACTTAGACACAAGTGAAGGCAGTACTTTAAATGTCCATCGTTCAGACGGCTTTGGTATCGAGATTTAATTATTTTCATCTGGGATAAGGCTTCTTCGCAGAGGTAGATTGATAAAAAAAGCGGTCGAACGAAGAGCTATGGATTGTATTGAGGCGGAAAATAAATTTCGATAGAGACGAATAAAGCGGCCGCTATGGACTGTTTGGCCACCTCTGGTACAGGGGGCTGGGTGGGCCCCAGGGCCTGTCTGGACGGGTGCGGAAAATCTCGCTTCTACCGGGATTCGATTCCCGGACCACCCAGCCCGTAGCGAGTCGCCATACCGACTGAGCTATCCCGGTCCACATTCAGCTGTTGAAATATAAATGAAGAGAATTTCACATTAGAAGATGCTCGTCGTAACTAGTGCTTCTAATATTCCCACTTCATTTAGCCATTTGAGGTACGAATTTTCGTTCGCGTGACATTTAACAAGGGGTTCAAGGCCTATTTTTCTGTTGCATAGATCTTTGGCTCTCCATATCTTTAGGCACTGTTAACGTTGATGTGTATATCGTGTACCCGAGTTTCTGGATAACATGGTAGTCTCGAAACGTCGGGAACCGGTAACTCACTGACGCGGCTTCATATCCGAGAAGAATGGAAACCTCAGCCACACCGCTGCGAAAACCTATAATCTCGCATTTTTATTGCTGTATATTGCGGGTGACGCAATCAAGGAGTAAGATGGCTGGAACGTATGGCACATATTGGGATGAGAAATGCATACAGGGTTCTGGTGGGGAAACTACGGGTTCCATAAAATGCGGGGAGTTTCCTGACTAGCTGAGGAACTATTTGCTTCCCAGGGGAAGAACTTGCCCCGTGGAGTTATACAGGCAGTCAGTCAGTTAGTAGTGATTCGAAATTTACACGCTTGAACAAATAACTTCCGCAGGGGATGCTGGCAATTTACACGTGAGAATAGATAGCTACCGCATGGAACAACTGGGCTCCCACTGGACGGATTTTCATGAAGATTGATATTTCAGTATTTTTTTGAAAGTCTGTCGGGAAAATTCAAGTTTCATTAAAGTCTGACGAGAATAACGGGTACTTTACACGAAGACCTATGTACATTTATGATATCTCGCTGAATTCTTCTTAGAATGAGAAATGTGTCAAGTAAAATTTGTAGAGAAAATCAAAACGCACATTTTATGTTCAAAACATTTTTCCGAAAATCGTGCCGTTTATGAGATAATGTGGAAAAAATATGGTAAGCCAGACAGGCCACAGATGACAATATAATACGACGCATGCGCTTTGCGTGCTGGATAACTAAGGCTACAGACACACACTCAGAATATGTAATACTTATTGCTTCTTCACGGCAACAATGGTTACGCCAACGCGCCCCAGTGTTAACGTTATACGTACATTGCCTGTCTTGTTTATGTTAGCACATGGAAATGGTTTTCATGTCGCTTTGAAGTAATCCTTTCACGTGTGACTGTTTACAAATTCCATGTGTTGTAAATACTTCTGTTTGCAACGGCCGTTTACTTTGTGTTACTAAAGGCGTGTATTGTAGAGGTGAGAGAAGTTTAGCTGGTTTTAAGTGGCTGAAGGAGAGGTCAGATGAATTACCCGCCGACCTTGTAGTTTTAGCTGCATTCGAGCGTGGGGTCTGGTCAATAGATCTACTGCAGTATTATGTTAGTTGCCGCTGCCGACTCAGGAAACGGCGCCGTGTTTCGGAGCCATACAGAACATCCCCGTTTATCGATATTTTCACAATATCAAGTTACTGTGGCATGATACAGCATAATATAGATTATTGTAGTTATGACTATATAAGACAGGGTTATTTTTAGTACAGGTTCGCACCCACAATTTTTTATTGCAAGGGGAGGGGGGTGCTGACCCTGAGGCTCTATATAATTTATGTTTGATTTTAAAAATTGTGTTATAAAAATCATGTCGTAAGTATAACATAACTGTCTGCAACTGCATTTATGTACATAAAAATATAAGTACATTATTCTGTGACTTACCTAATTTAAGTCACAAGGTCTAAATCTTATTGATTTAATTTAATCTAAGACATTCTAAGATTTTTATTTTTTATTTTTTTTTTTCAAAATTATAATGTCGTAGTCATCAGCCGATTTCGACTGAAGGGTAAATCACGGAAAACCTTTGGTTCCGTTGGTGGGCGGGGCATGTAGCACGTATGGGTGAGGGGAGAGGTGCATACAGGGTTTTGGTGGGGAGACCTGAGGGAAGGAGACCACTTGGAAGACCGAGGCGTAGATGGGAGGATAATATTAAAATGGATCTTCAAGAAGTTGGATGGGGGGGCATGGACTGGATTGATATGGCTGAGGATAGGGACAGGTGGCGGGCTCTTGTGAGTGCGGTAATGAACCTTCGGGTTCCATAAAACGCTGGGAATTTCTTGACTAGCTGACGACCTGTTAGCTTTTCAAGAAGGACTCTGCTCCATGGAGTTAGTTAGTTAGTACAGATCGTAAAATCCATAGGACTACATTTTCACAACCCAGCAGGTCACAGTCTGAAGTTTCACCACCGTGGAAACCCCAAATCTCATGAAGGCCAGAGGTGTAATTAAATCACCTAGAACTCTGTGCAGTGTTTTGATTCCATTGGTAAGAACATTTCATTATGGGATTAAAAGTTTTAGAAACCAACATATGCACTATATTCTCATAAGTAAGTCAATTGCCCCTACACAAGTCACAACGCAACCAGCCGGTGCAGATCACAACACAGGACACGTAACAGCATAATACAGGGTAACTTCAACCTACTCGAGAAAACCTGTATACAAAACAAGACTGCCATTAATTTTATAAACAACAATAGATATGTAATTTTTTAAAGAAACTTCTAACCTTTTATGGAAAACTAGTATAACACATTCCCCTGGATTTTACACAATTCGACAGCTGGAAGTAATAATACCATAATCTATTGGGAATTAAGATTTATTTTATTCTATGCGGATGTACAAGTTGTTTAAAAAAATTGAACTAATAGATGTGAAGCATATGTAAAACTTTGACCCCCTGAGGATGGCTTGTTAAAAGCCGAAACATATGTAGGGGCTGTTGACTTACTTATGAGAATATAGTGCATATGTTGGTTTCTGAAACTTTTAATTTAGTTATCAAGATGCACGGTGAATACAACGTGAAATTTCATTATGGGGTTTGAAGTTTTAGTGGCCGTGTCTTCTGGCGTGTGATGCTGTTTCGTTTGGTAGAAGTTAGTGTCACATACCTAACCTTTCAGTTTATTACGCTTCACATAAGCTGAAATGAGAGGTGATGTTTTCACATTGGCGTGGTTGAGGATTCCATTCTTCTGGGATATGACGCTCTCATGATAATCAGTTTCGGTGGGTGTGAAGGAACGTACTGCCTTCGTCTTCAAGGTTCTAGAATTTGGAACTATTTTGAAGGCACTACTTTCGTTCGAAACATCCGGAACTAGATATGTGTCGTTCCTGAGTGGGTTAGAAACAACAAATCAGCAAGGGTAACAATGGGATCTCGGTCTCGGCTCCGCAGACCCGTCGGTCACCTCGATCCAGACGGATTTCTGAAGTTACAGTCTTCGTTCTTTAAAACTGCCTCGTTCACCAATCAGTCATCGTTCACTAACCTACCTTGTTCGCCACTCTGTATTCCCTTTTTTTCACGGATCCCACAGATCTGTCTCGTTCATCAGTTCCCAGTTAATCAACATGTCGTGTGTCGTTTACATGCCGGTCTCATTCAGCAGCTGGAGTATTAGTTAACAGTCTTGACGGGCAGTGGGCCTATTAATTACATAAAGATATCACGTCGTTAATTTTATATGCTTTATTTACAGCACATTCCGAATTATTTCCACTACACACATGATGCACAACGTACACGAACCTGTATTAACAGTTTATGTGCTTGCTGGAAACGGCTAGAAAACACAACCAGAACAATCGGTATAAGTTTTTAGAGGTTACGGCGGGTGTTGTTCAATTGATTGTCGTCTTTTCCAGGTTTTTACCCGCTGTAGTATACACAGTGTGCCCGTTAAATAATGAAACTGCATTTATTACGAAAAAACGAATTAATATATTTAGAATTTTGGTTACAGACTTTCAATATAATCGCCTCCCAACTCTACACAACGCTGAGATCGTTTATACAGGTCCTCGAAAGCGTGCTGGAAGTCCTGCAATGAAACCCCTTTCACTTGCTCGGTCACACCGCGTTGGATATCGCTAATGTCGCTGAAACGCTCTCCTTTTAGGGCCAGTTTCACCTTTGGGAAGAGAAAAAAGTCTGCCGGTGCCAAATCTGGCGAATAGGGGGGTTGATCACACAGATCGATTTGGAAGCAAGAAACTGCTTCCCAGTGCGGCACAGACGTCGAACAAATATTGCGTTTCTGCAAATCTCTTTCCAAAATTTGCCTGGTCGCATCCTTACCGACTCCAAGACGTTCAGCGAGTAGCCTAGTGGTTATTCGCTGTCCTGCACCACAATGGCGCGAGCTTTCTCCACATCTTCATTGGACCGGGCGGAAACTGGCCGGCCAGGAAGAGAATCAACCTCCAGCAACTCCCTGCCTTCTTGAAAACGCGCGAAACATCGGAAGACTTGTGCACGAGTCAGTCATCATCGTACACATTTTCAGGTCTTTGTACACTTCCGTGGCAGTTTCCCCCGATTTAAGGTAAAATTTGATCACGGCACGATGCTCCATGTCGAAAATTTTGACACACGAGGCAATAACGCGCTTACTTCGATGGCGATAAAACGACAACTACTGACATTACATAGACGAGAGTGTGCTCGTTGAAAAGAGCACACTCTAGCGGTCACAACCACACACTATTTTTGTGATCTGTTTACAGGTCGATCAGCAAAAAAAAAAAAAAAAAAAAAGTCATTCTCATTATTTAACGGGCACTATAACGTGAAAAAGTGGCGTCACCTGTTTTATTTCCGTGTAGCTGTTTATTGCCCATGTGTTTTCCTACAGTGTACATTAACATGGTAATGTTTAAATTATCATCATCATCGCGGTTTGAAATGACGTAACCTATAGCTAATTATGTAAAAATCTGAGCCTAGCATGTAGTTAAACAGTGGTTTCACGAAGTGAACGAATTTAACGGGTAGTTAAATGAACGGATCACCAAGGGACCCGTAATGAATGAATTAGATCCTGCAGTGATGCTGTGTCGTGTTCCGGAAGAACGGATCCAGGCTGAAGTGAGTCTACGCCTGCATGGAACCAAAGTTATTCTTAGTGTAAGGTATCCTGGATATGCAGTTTCTCTTCTTGCCTCCCGCTCCCTCCCCATTCCCCCCTTTTTATACAGTCTGCTTGTAGTTTATGAACTCGCCTAACCTAGTTCTCACCAGTGTGTGAATTGGTCGGGATTTGGCACGCAATAACTCATGATTGAGTTTGTTTGCATAATATTTAATGTCACTATTATCTACACTGAATAATGTGGGTGAAGGGACAGATAGAAACCATAACCAAGGTTCTGTAGTACTTAACATTATCCTGTTCTGTGCAGTAAACTAGTTCAGAGTATTCCAACAGCTGCACAATGATAACAGGCAATAGTTGTTAAATAAACAAGATGGATACTTCAGACATAAATGTTTGTTTGCCTTTGAACAACAAAAGTATAATGTTACATATGAATACATGTAATATGTTCCAAGTTACAAACATTTTATCATGTAATTTTATTTAACACATGTATTTTAACCTTGTATCTGCACATCTGTAATGTAATTAGCCATAACTACTTTTTCCTTTATTAACCACCTCCCTCAAGATGACCATTGTAGGCCGAAACATGTACGAGTGTCTTATATTTAAAAGCTGTTGTCTGTGTTATTATTGTGCATTTGTTGGAATAAATATTGTGAATTTTATAGTACATACATTTTGGTCATATACTTTCTGAACTATGTATTACAATAAATCCAGCATAATACACAATATTGTGTACTGTACTGGAGTTACTGTAATATGTAGCCAAGGTATTAACATGTTACTACCAAAATAGGTGGCTAACCTGTTACTGCTGTAACTGATACAAATGAGATGACTGGGTTGCCCTACATTGTCCTTCGATCCGGAAAGTTTAAGTTAGGCCGTTTTAATGTAGTTGGTGTGTGGCTTATGTGGCAGCAGTACCAATAACTGTAATGGCAAAAGTAATAATAAAGAGTGATAATTTTGGAATTTTCTTGTATTGCACTGTGAAGCATCTGGATGTGCTGGAGACAATGTAGAGATGTAGAGCTATGTATGTAACCACTGCAGCCCAGATTAAGGGTTTGTGTCCAGTCATATCATCCCTTGGGGATGGAGGAAGGCAGAGGGGTGACTGATAAATGACCAACCAGCTCACGCCTCTTCTTGCAGAAATGTTCTTTACTAGCCACGTTTTACTGGGCTTACATGTAACTCTGCTGACTGTAATTTCTGTGCTCAATAGTATTACTGCAAGGGAGGATGGCTTTGATGTTACAGGATTACTTGTGTTTTTATGTAATGGAAACAACTTTTCAGAAATTTAGCTTAGAATATAAAGCATCTAATCAAAATTTTTTCTGTAAGTGCATTTTTAAGTGTATTAGGACTCTGCTCCATGGAGTTTAATTAGTTATTGACGGATGTATTTGGTAGTGGTAGTTGGTAGTTAACTCACCTCCCCCTTTTCCAGGTGCTGGTTGTCATACTGACTTTTTTTGTTATTTTTGTTGCATGATTTTAAAGCTTCCTGGGTCAGTGCCCAGGGCATGGCACCTGACATACAGTTAACTAACCATATCAGTATAACTTGTGTCAGTGTTGCCAGACATTATGCTGTTTTGCATATCAGTGATTTTTGTAATGTATGTAGATTGACTTGATATTTCCTAATCCAAAGATTTCATTTTCTCTTGATAATTACCGTTCTGTTCAGGGTATGAGAAGCACTTTCTCCTTGGAAAGTGCTGCCAAATATCTTTGTGCATCTTACACTCCAAGGAACCTTATAGTTAGGAAAATAATGGTACTTCAATATTGCTCTGAGCATGTTGAAAATAAACTCTTCACTTAGAAGATTTGTGTGCCTTGAATGGGTGAGGAGTGTGCATATGCATATAGTACTGTGCTTAGCATCAGCATCTCATATTTTTATCATGATTGTGCTGTCTTTTTTTGTCGACAGAGGGAGCCAGTGAAGTTCGATGTACATCTGCAAGGGGCTCCCATTGAGGTGGTGCAGTTGGTGCAGAACATCAAGGATGTAAGTAAGCCTGTCATGTTAATGTCTTTTAGTGTGTTACAATATAAGGTTTACACATGTTTGTAGCATTAAGCAATAATCTTGTAGGTGTTCATTATTTACAACTTCCTCTACTGTTTACTGCCTCCCTCCTCCCATTCACCCACACAGCACCACTGTTTTGTAAAAAGGGGCTAACCGCCACTTTGAGCTACATTCATTTGTCCCCATTTTACAAAATAAGGGCGACAGGTTTCAATGTCACAAGTTGTCCACCCGACCCAGCCTGTGACTGCTATGTAGATCCTTGTTACATATTTATAGAAGGAATGGCTTTTAAGAAATGCAAGTTCAAAACCAGCAGTTGGTTCATTTGAAATGGGGCATGATTAGGATGTAGTTATTGTATTGTATTGTATTTTGTCCTGGAAAATCATTACAGAATGATATTGGACATGTCCAGAGAGTAGTTACAGTAAACAGTATAAGAATTACAGTAAAAGCAAAACAAACATGTAAATCTGATATAATTACATACATGTACAGGACCTCATAAGACACTGATTAACACAGTACATAGAAGAATTGCTTATTCAATGACAGCTAAATTATTTGGCAGTGTTGCAACAGTGTGCCATCAAGATTTGTTGTTATGTAGGAAGATAACAAGGCCATGCATGCAATGCTGTGCAATAATACAGTTTCCTATTTCATAAGTAACTTGTTATTCCTGTTGAACAACACTGGTGAGGTGTGGAGTCAGCTTGCACATACATTGAAGCTGAAAGCAGCAGACTTTTGCTAGTAAGTAAGTTCAGAAACTGAGTGACTGTACAAGACAAGCCTTGGTGTGAAGTCTCAGTGCTGTGTGTTAACTGTTGTCTTTTCTCTGAAAGAAAGCTGTGCCCATGTTAAATGAGGGTTGGAGAGCTGGACTGGCTGTTGGTTGTATGTCATTCAATAAGGCCTTGTGTATAGCTGCTAGATGGCTCTTACAGGATATGCTGCTGTGATTTGTGGACCCCTGTCTTAATTAACCAGTGATGGTCTGTGAGAAGTCACTGGGCTTACGTAACTCTTATTTTTATTCGGGCTTAAATTAATGTGAATATATGAGTCAAATTTTAATTGCATTGTTAAATGTTCACCAGATTAAGAAAACTTTCCATACAAAAAATAAACATTTTATATAATGTTTGTTTTTTGGAACATTTTCAAGAAGGCCAATTAAAGTCCTCCTTCATCAATGGCTAGTTATTTGGTTGTTTGAGGTAATTTGTGGTGTTAATGGAAACCAAAAGTTCTTTGTTGTTTTTACAAAATTGTCCGATCGGATTCTGTTCAGTGCAGGCATTACCGCAATTAAAAGCAGATAAAATTTTGGAGTGCTTGCTACCACTCGGTTGAGAAGCTTTTGCTGTCACACACAAATAACAGAGTATACAAAACTATGGCTTTGCCTTTTGTTTTGTGTGGGTATGATACTTGTTTTCTCACAGTGTTGGCAGAACATAGAGTGTGTTTGAGAGCTGGGTGCTCAGGAGAATAGTTGGGCCTACGTGACATGAGGTAGCAGGAGACTGGAGAAAATTTCATAACAAGGAGCCTCATGATTTGTACCTTTCATCAAATATTATTAGGATACGAACTCGAGGTGGCCAAGGTGGGCAGGGCATGTAGCGCCTGTGGGAGAAGAGGGAAATGCGTACAGGTTTTCGGTGGGAAAACACAAAGGAAAGACCATTTGAAAGGCCTAGGCAAAGATGAGATGATGTTAAAATTAGTCTTAGTGAAACAGTATGGGGATGTGGGCTGGTTCATCTTGTTCAGGACAGGAACTAGTGGTGGGCTTTTGTGAACGTGGTAATGAACCTTTAGGAATTTTTTGAATTTCTGAGGAGCCATTGGTTTCTCAAGAAGGACTCACCTCCATGGAGTTAGGCTGTCCCGTAAGTGGAAAGAAGGTAATGCCGAGAGAACTGGAAGGTGACAAGGGGACTGATGCTTTCAAGAGGCAGAGTCATCGAGCATCTGATAGGATTCTGCTATGTATACGTACAAACATTGTTAGTGTGGTGGGTATTGCCTGTGATTCGGCCATTTAACCCAACAGTAAGAAGGTAAAGTTTTCCCTGTATACCCAGCCCTTGTTTTGTGCCTTTTTGCTGTAATGCCCCTTGCCAATTTATGCCACTTCTTAATTTGCGTTCTCTTATTTTCAGTTTAATGCCCTTTGGCTGGCTGCATTCTGTTATGCTAATTCTATATTTCTGATGGGAATATCATTTTTGAGTTATACCTTTTTGATATACACCCACTTTTTCAGGAACACAACTAGGGGCATGAAACAAGGGCTGGGTGTATTTCATTTAGCACCACACCATCAGGGCATATGGGGGTTACAGCTCTGTGCGTTCTTAACCTTTGCACTAGGTGGGGGCAATAGGTCAGCCTCGCACCTCAACCAATTTACCTTTAGTGATCAAATATAATGTTACAGGTTGCAGAACAATTTCTGTACCATTGGAAGACATTCCCTATCATCCTGCCCCTGCCTCTTACTGCGTCAAACCCACCGGTACACCAACACCAACATCAGAACTCAACAGGAGCGAACAACTCTGAGTTCCATGGAGGCAGTATTGCTGGATCAACTGATAACTGTGGCTCATCTCTCTCCCTGGCACGAAGAAGCAATAAACACCTGAATATGCGTGATCTGTTTCTTGCACCATCATTTGATGAGCTTGATGCTGTTGCTGTGGACTCCAAAGGAGAGCCAAGGAGACTCAGCAATAAGCAACTCGAGTCTATCAGGGAAAGGGGTAAGTTAAATGATTTATTTTTTCATATAGCCATTTACCATTTGTTGCTTAAAAGTTTTTGGGTTGTAGCCCGGCGTCAATTTTTCGTGTATAACCAACGTTTCGGGAACACTTGTTTGTTCCATCTTCAGGGTCTTAGGTAAAAAGGATGCCAGGAGGTAAGGAACGTGTGTTTATATAGGAGTGGGGTCCATTCAATACTACCCAATGGACCCCACTCCTATACAAAACACACGTTCCTTACCTCCTGGCATCCTTTTTACCTAAGACCCTGAAGATGGGACAAACAAGTGTTTCCGAAACGTTGGTTATACACCAAAAATTGACGCCGGGCTACAACCCAAAAACTTTTAAGCAACATTACGACCACGGCGGAAGCCTTCAATTACATACATTTACCATTTCTTTTTATGTTTAATGTAAAGGACATTAGTAACCATTTGCAGTGCTCATTCTGTCGTGCATTTAGTACTATATAAGGGGTTGGTTGACACGCCAGTCACATTTGGGATGTATGTACTTTGAATCCTGCTTGATCAACTATTCTGACTGATGTCTTTTGTACACTGTCTATCGTCAGTCGTGTCCCCCAGCAATGCAGCTGTCACAGGAGCTTCATCACATAGGAAGCCTGCATCTGCCAGTCTGCTTTTACCTGGAAATTCACCTGACCTTCTTTGTAGAAGAGTCTCCAAGTGCTAACCTCCAGCTTTTAAGCAGACCTGGCACCTTCTGAAATATTAGTAATTTCTTTCCACATTCTTGCAAATTATGTGGATTGTTCACATAAACACTGTCTTTCAGTGTTCTCCAGAAATAATAATTGCATGGATTCAAATCTGGATATCTGGGAAGCAACAATCTATAAATTATTTATGGCTTCTTCGAAAAACACATGCCATATGATTTTGCCTGCACTCATGCACAACGGACTGTGTAAGGATGTGTAAAGGAAGGCTGTGAGCTGCGTTCGGATTTTTTTAACATCACTATCTGTTATTCTGGCTGTTTACATTGCCATTTAGTGTAAACCATACCACATCCAAGAAAAACAAGCCCAAGCCCCAGATCAGGAAATCAGTTGGCTAACTAACTAACCAACCAACCAACCAACTAACTACATGGAGCAGAGTCCTTCTCGAGAAGCTAACAGGTCCTCAGCTAGTCAAGAAATTCCCCACATTTTGTGGAACCGGAAGGTTCATTACCACATTCACAAGATCCCACCATCTGTCCCTATCCTGAGCCATATCAGTCCAGTCCATGCCACCCCCCTCATCCTGCTTCTTGAAGATCCATTTTAATATTATCCTACCATCTATGCCTGGGTCTTCCAAGTGGTTCCTTCCCTTAGTTCTTCCCACCAGAATCCTGTATGCACCTTTTCCCTCCCCATACTTGCTACATGCCCCACCCATCTCATTCGTCTTGATTTGATCACCCGAATAATATCTGGTGAGGAGTACAGATCATTAAGTTTCTGGTTATGTAGTCTTCTCCACTCCCCTGTTACCTCGTCCCTCTTGGGCCCAAATATCCTCCTCACTACCCTATTCTCGAACACCCTCAGCCTATGTTCCTCCCTCAGTGTGAGAGACCAAGTTTCACACCCATACAAAACAAAAGGCAAAATTATAGTTCTGTATATCTTAGTCTTTATATTTTTGGATAGCAAACTGGAAGACAGAAGATCCTGCACCAAATGTTAACAAGCATTATCCAACTTCAGTCTGCTCTTAATTTCCTCCTGACTGGAATATCGATTCATTAGGGTTGTTTCCACCCTTTCAAAGGATTTATTATCGATCCATTGGCTACCTGTTCTTGAAACCACCTTCAGTACTGGCTTCTTGTTGCTCTATCTAGAGGACTTGTTGTACTGCCATAATTTCATAACCGGTGTAGGTGTAAATGATCTATTGCCCTGTGAACTGGGAATTTTCACACCCATTTTGAAGAGCCATCCAGTGCAAAGATGTCGGGGGTTTGTTTCAATTGAAGAACAGATATCGTCCAATTTCGCTGCAATTAAAGTCTGATGTTATTGTATTCTCTTTTTGCCCAGCACTGAACCTGCTGCTTGAAATTTTTCCACTCTTCTCTACATGATTCTTTTACATGATACTCTTGACTCAGCACATTTTTTATAAATCTTTGGTGACATTTTTTTCAAGATGCGTGCTTTGCGTACGTACTGCAAACAAACTTTATCCAACAGAATACGTTTGTCACACGCACTGTCCACCCACTCTCTGAGATGCAGCACATGCCTTAGAACCTCTATCAAATTGTAGCACTAATGGGAGGAAGAGCATGTGGGCTGAGTCCGTTAAGCAAGCTGGCAGGGTCAAGCTCATAAGTACACTCTGTAGATTCCTCAGCGATTCTAGACTAATGACTGGGCTAAAATGAAATAGGTCACAGCCACTTCCGCCCCGTAATTTGTATTCCACTGTATATAGTCACTCATTCGACACATTGCCACATAATGTTTGTTGTTAATACAGTGAAGTTAAATAACCTGGAACTATTTACTGAGAAACGTATATAATACGTGTCACATCCGATGTATCTTTGAGAGTCATTGATTGAAATTTCTGGTGAAATCTCTGGAAGAGTTTTATTTATGTTTAATTTTCACAGTCTTGGAAACCATTTCGAAATTTATCAGTACCCTTTCTTTTACTTTTGGCCATTTTAATGAAAGACTTATTTAGAGGCAAAGGACAGTACATAGTTGATGATAACATTTAGTAAAATTTGAGATTATCAATAGGGTGTGTGTTTTACTTTATGGATTTTCAGTGTCATATGAATATTAACCTGTTGAGGGAATATACTGCCTCCATCTTTAAGATTTAAGTCTTAAACTTGAATTTTAAACCCTCAAGATGTAGACAGCATGTTATTTGTAGACATTGGTGTCCGCTGATAAAAGAGTACACAGTGTCACAATCCAGAGGTCCATAATCTGAGTTGAAGGTGAAGTTTGACTGTAAGAATGTGTTTCAAGAAGTATGGTACAGAAATATGGATGGAATTTATGTGTCTCAGGGCAGGGTACAGTGTTGTAGCTGGTGTTTGTGTTCCTGACTTTCATTTGAATACAGGTCATATATTTGCATGCAAGATGAAGGGCAAGAGATAGTTGTGGGGATCAGCAGTGATAGATTTGTCATCTTTTAAACATTGTTCTACTTAACATTAATTGAATAATATTGTGTGAAGTATGTCAGGTATGTAAATTGTACAATTGGAACGAGTTACGCATTGAATGTTTTTAACGGCGGTTATGCTTTGTTCTTATGTGAGCAAATTTAGATGTAGGATCCAATGCAGATATTCCTCAGACTTCATTTGCAGCAGATGTAATGTTGAGTATTTTGAGTTTGTATAAATGCAAATGGCTTTATTCTGAGGTAATACAAACAGCTGTTAGTGTACTAGTATGAATTCGTATAAAAAGTTGTTCATTTGGGGCCCTATGTAATTATTTTCCTTCTTGTATACGAGATACTGACTGAAATAAATGTATGATGTGGTGAAATTTTAGTATGCCGACTAGATATGAGTATGGTGTTGTTATGATACCAAGTGATGATGTATTATATAAAAACAATTTTCAATGATGTCAGTAACATAAATACAGCTATTCTTGCTTTTAATCAGTGTCAGAGAAAAATGCATAATGAAGAATGTGATCATGCATATTTTTCTTGTCATATTGTTGGAATAGGTTATTGTAAGGTGGACATGTTGTTGGAATAGGTTATTGTAAGGTGGACATGTTGTTGGAATAGGTTATTGTAAGGTGGACATGTTGTTGGAATAGGTTATTGTAAGGTGGACATGTTGTTGGAATAGGTTATTGTAAGGTGGACATGTTGTTTTTAATGGGGAATGCACAATATACATGGCAGATCTTTGGTTTGGTATCTCTTATAAACTTCCACATTGAAGACTGAGAGGACAGTAAGACTGGGGGGGTGACGTAAAAGTGAATCTTAAGTAATATTCGTATGAAGTTATTGGTGTGCTTTATTGTTAGTAATGGGTAACATTGTGGTTCAGTTGGTTGAGGCACTGTGCTACAAGCTGGAAGGTTGTGCTTTTGATTCCTATTGGGTCATTGCAATTTTTCATTCACTTAATCCTTCTGGCCACATTATGGCCCTGGGGTTGACTCAGTCTCTTAACAGAAATGAGTACCAGGGATGTCTCGTGGGGGGTAAAGGTGGCATGTGCGTCGGGCTGACAACCTTACCGCCTTCATGTGCCGATTGTTTAGAAATCCTGGGAGCGACAACCTCCTGGAACCCTAAGAGCCTGACCAGGCCTGTAATGGGATTGCTTTACCAGTGTAAGTAATGTGACATTTGAATTCTATGTCAGGTAGTGGGTTAGATTTTGTCGGGCTTTTGCAGTTTACAATATAAATACTGTGAAACCCTCCTGAGGTGTTTTTGAAAAAAGAATTAGCAAACTGGGCTTATTAAGTGGGGAAAAATTTCTTAAGTGGGAAGGCTAAAAACGTTATTTTGTATTTCTAAAGTGAAATTGGTATTTCCTTTACTAGAATATTATTCTGTATAAATTCCACTTTAAAAGATTCATTTTTGCGAGCCAACAACATTTAGGTGTTCACTTCTGTAGTAATTTTGACACAGTCTTGAACACAAGACAAGATTTTTTTATTTTACAGGCACATCTGGTATTTGAAGAGCCCATTCTTGGCGAAACTGCTCCATAAATACTGATTGTGCTGTTTGCACCTCTTTACATCTCATTGTCAGTTCTTCACTTGCAGACTGAGTTCTGTGCCTTGCATTTTAAGTTGACAGGGAAATGCCAAGTACTGGAGCAATTTTTGTTTAGAGGAACATTTTAACTTGCAGCTGCTTTGTTTATAACATGCAGCTTTTCTTGAATTAACAGCAGCTTACATCTTAACGTTGTTTTTTTTATGTAGTGACCGTGCTGATTATGTGTTCAGTAGTTAATGGCTGTGCAGGATGAAAACTGGACACACATAAACAATTGTAAGTCAGCTCAATTTTGCACAGAATACTTGAAAAATTATTGAAACTAAAGTAATGCAGTTACAGTCACAACATGCTCAATTAAAGACATTCCTAGTCAGTGTTATGGATTGCGCTTGCACGATGACTTTGCATCATATGTGAATTACATGTATGGAGATTGATGGCAACGCAGTTGGAATGTGTCATTTCCCTCCACACATTTCCATGGATTAACATCGTGTTTCTTCTCCGTACGTCTGTTCCCTTGTGGAAACAACCTTGGAGATTGATTTTTATGAACTGAGGGCATTATTTCATCACTTTGTTGGCGACAAATTCAACGAATGGGATATTTTGTAAGGTTTTGATGTGAAAACATATTAAATGGGTGATAAGGGTGTTATGTTCTGAACTTTTTATGGTTCTTAAGCAGAAAACATATATTTTATTCACATGGAAACATTTTGGTATTAAAATATTCTAATGTTTTATGCGAGAAAAATTTGTAAGCAGGGTTGCCTAAAGAAGGTTTTGCTGTACTTTAAAAGGATACTGAATTTACACATTATGGGTAGGTAAGGATTGGATACACTGATGTAGGCTGTGTCAAGGTACAATTGGAATGTGTGTTGGGGAGAAGTAATTCGGACTGAAAACTTAGCATATGTGGCCGTGAATGTTGCTCCAATCATTGTGTTGTGCTGCTGTTGCTGTTACTGCAGTGTAATGCTTTCTTCTGTAATGGACTGATGGTAATGCTAGGCACTGTAAAGCTTTGTCTGGCATATGGTTCATGTTAGAGGATGTGGCAGGGAAAGTGACAACTTTATATGAGCCTGCAGATACATCATGTCAGTGAATAGTAAAATTAGCTGTGAAAGGAGTATGGAAAAAGGAACCAAAGTGTAGAGATAATGTTAGGCAAATGCGGGAAAGCCAGACAGTTGGGATAAATGGAAATATTGGCTTTATTCTTTGATTATTTTGTTATTATGTGGCTTTCTAACTGCATTGGTTATATAGTGTTAATGAAACGACTGCTGTCAGGTACACAGAGGACAACTATGAAAGTTGAATTAGTTGTTGGGGTTGTGATCCGTGAATGTGTGTCATATTTGCTGCTGAAACACTGAACTTCGTGAACTCTGCCAAGTTCGATCGTACCAGTGTTTT
Source organism: Reticulitermes speratus (assembly GCA_021186555.1). Lineage (NCBI taxonomy): Eukaryota > Metazoa > Arthropoda > Insecta > Blattodea > Rhinotermitidae > Reticulitermes > Reticulitermes speratus. The sequence continues at coordinate 26,900,815 of JAJKFL010000012.1, forward strand.
GCAACTCTAGTGTGGCGCAGATAGTGCGATTGTAGGAGTGTGATGAACATTCAGTACAGTGTGTCTCAGATAGGATGACTGTACCACTAGAGCACTTGCCATTGCTAGGAGAGTCTTCCAACCACTTGATTCATGTGTTGCACAGAGTTTGGTTGTACCCATATGAAAACAGATATTTTGTGCAGAGAAAGGGCCACCCTTTTTATTATGCTGGCCCAAAAAATACATTTTTTAAAGTTAATCCAAGTACACCAAGCAGTGAGGTCAGTGATGAATTCCTAATCAGAGTCTTAGGTTATACAGTAAAACCCCGATTTAATGTTCCCGCATTTAGTGAAATCCCGGATTTAGTGATGATTTTTTCATGTCCCGACAATAGCTCCATATAAACAATGTACCTCCATTTAATGAAAACCTCGATTTAGTGAAATATGTTCTAATCCCCCAGAAATTCATTAAATAGGGGTTTTACTGTAATTGTATGTGAGTCAGGTGTGTTGCACATATATTGGGGCAGCAAGTTTGGCCAGTCAACCTAATCACTTTGTCCCCAGTTGAATTTTGATCCATTAGTTATGTAATGATGTGTTAATTATGAAATTTGTTTAGTATGAAATGGGTTCTTCAGGTGAGTATGAATGGTGAAGACAGAGATTGTGGACTTTCCGACATTTCCTTGGCGTGACTTAAGGAAAAATGCAAAACACATTGGTCAGAATAGCCATTACCTCAGTCAAGATTAAAATCTTCCCCAGTGTCACTATGTCACAAATCCTATGCGGTCTGCAATGTAATTAACTCTGTAGATAGAAGACAGTATCTTTCCTGATCTGTGACATGGTCTTAAGTGCGTTGTGCCATCTGTTATACAGATGTTCCCATGACATAATGGCCAAACTTCAGGCACTTGTTATACAGGTCATTTGGAGCAAAAAATGTCCAATAAAGTATTGCGTCTTTTGACACCATTATCAGGTTATGCACTAGCTTAATGCAGCAGTGAACAAAGTTTTCTTTTCAACTTGCCTTTATCATCATTATTTTAAACGTTCACAAAACACTGAGGTTTGCAGGCTGTTACAGCACACATTCAAAATGCCCACCATCACATGTATGCGTGCTGCCGATCATTGTGCCATTGATTGTCTTCCTTGTGTTGGTAATATATCCCTGCTAAATTGAGCCTCATACGTGAACAGAGTGTCAGGCAGAATTAGCAGCCTTTGTTGCAGTCATTTACAAAATCATCCACATTTGGCGTGATCTCCTGGTAAAAGGTGTACTCTGTAGGTGATACGGATAGAAACCATCATGGTGCGCAGTTCTTCAATTCTGTGTTTACTTGCACTTGGCCTTCATTACACTGCTGTCAGAACATCACCTTCTCCACGCTGTTGTTGTTCACGTTCTGCATTCACATGTGGGAAGGAAGCAGTCTCCTTAAGATTATTGTGTATGGTTTCAGATGTTTGCGATGTAGAATTCGGTGTTGGGGGGGAAATGTCAGTATTCCACAACAGCAGCCCTGCTATTTCCATTGCAGAAACTATGTGGAGTGCATGTGGGCCTACATGTTGTTCATTTGTAAAAGTGTTGGGCATTTTGACTACCACACCATACTACAACACAGCACAGCAACTAGCCAAGACAGTGTACAAGCAGGAAGTCAAATCAAGTTACAGCAGTGCTAGCTCACTTCACTAGCACATAACGATAATGATGTCAAAACGGACTGTAGTTTAGTAGACATTTTTTGCTCCAAATGACCTGTATAACACGCTCCTTAATTTCAGTCATTACTTTGTGGAACATTCTGTATGTACCACATTTACATTTGACATACAGGAAACATTTGTCCTGCATGGCAGTTAAATGTTAATTACCTCCTTCATTTTGTAAGATCTTTTAAATGTTTTAGCTTACAGTGATTTTTTGTATGCTTTTAAGAAGCTGAATAATCAGTATGAAGAAAGGTCATATTTTTTGTTCATATTTTCCGTGTGTATTATTGTACTAGAGTAGCAGCAAGTTCCTTTACTGTAGTGTGTGGTACAGATTTTGCCATAATTTACTTGTTCATATTCATAATATATTGATGTAGTGCGCAGAAATATCTAGGTTTGTCTTACTCCACAAACGTATAGAACTAGTCTCCAGTAAAATACATTTATTTCCTTTTGGCCATGTATGGTTTCGGCTATGTGATATTAGAATGTTCAGCTTTTACACACCATTATTACAGTAATCCAGAACTCTGTCGGTATTTAAATGGACATGTGTATTTATTAGCAGGACGCATTCCCATTGATACTCATAATAATAATTTTCCTTAATTCAGGATGCTTTTTATATTTCATGCAGTACTTGTGAATAATCTGTTGCCCTAGGTGGACTAGTGGTTAGCGTGCTCGCCACTGGACACAAGGTTCGCGGGTTCGATCCCGACCGAGGTCGATGGATTTTAAGGGTGATAAAAATCCGAAGCACCACTTCCTTCGAGGGGAAGTAAAGCCGTCGGTCCCCTGTAGATTTACGGCATGTAAAAGAACCTAACGGGCATGAATAGAAATGTTTCGTAAGCAAAATTCAACCCCAATTTCTCACCCAAGTCTCCTGACTGCCTGCCAGATGGCTCTGGCGGTCACATCAGGATCGATAGAACAGCAGCGCAGCCAGTTGGCCAGTCACCAACTGCCACGAATGCGCACGACCCAGTAACCTCGGAAAGAGGAGGACTGAGCCCATATAGGGCTGTTGAGCCATGGTTATTATATTATTACTTGTGAGTGGTCTGCATGTATTTAATCACTGTGTTCAAGTAAACAGGTGCATAAGTAACTGGGTACGTAGTTTCATGACATGTGTTGCTGAGATGACGGTCTTCTGGTTTTTGACACCATTTGTTGTGACATTTTGGAGCTACATCTAAATACTATGCATACAGAATCTGAAAATATGCATTTTATGGAATACAGAATCTTCAGTCAATGCTTACCTACAGTACATTGCATAAAGCAACATGAAGTAAATACACGTTTTCCTTCCTTCCTTCTTCTTTCCTTCCTTCCTTCCTTCCTTCTTTCCTTCCTTCCTTCTTCCTTCCCTCCCTGTTGTGTATGCATAGATCCTTCTCACTGACACCAGACACTTTTTGAAGAGCCATTGTACTGGGACCAAAATATGTGTTCCAGTATCTGTCTGAAATGTCATAACAAATGCAATATTCTAAGTGGTATAAAAACCCACAAGACCATCATTTGAACAAGGTACGCAAATGGAAGCACCACTCTTTTCTGATACGCTGACAAACATTACAGTTGGGGCAAAAGGATCAAAATCAGTACTTGACAAAACATTAGGGCATAAGAAACTGTGCATAACTCTGATGCCTTCACTTGTTGCTAATGGGACGAAAGTGACACCATTTGTCATGAAGAGAAATTCTTCCAAAAGAAAAATTTTAGTGAAGTTATATTTAAATATAATGAGACAGCATGAATAGGAGAAGAGTTTATGGCTGAATGGCTGCAAGAAGTAGAAACTGTAATCTCTAAGACAGTGGTGGCATGGATTTCAGGATGTTACAGTTACAAGTAGAAAAACTATTCATACAGGCAAATAAATAAATAAATAAATAATAAGTAAATAAATATATAAGTAAATCAATAAGTAACTAAATAAATAAATTACTAAATAAATAAATAAAAGGCAAGGCCCTTATTGGACAGAAAATAACTTACTTGAATTAAAAAGTGCTCAGAGAAGGAAATTTGATGAAAGTGATGTTTAGGCTGCAATATTTTCCTCAAATATTCCTCATTGCTTTGCAGAGGGGACCAGAATTTTGAAATTGTCAGCATGAACTGCCACAAAATTCTTGAAATTGAAATCATGTAAGACACCAGCAGTCAGGTGGCACATAATGCATAAGCATGCAACACAATAGCCGCTCAGTGATTTATTGGAACAGTGTTAAAGATAATAATAATAATAATAATAACCATGGCTCGACAGCCCTATATGGGCTTGGGCCTCCTCTTTCCGAGGTTACGAGGTCTTAATGTTAAAGATAAATAAGGTCTTGCCAAGTGTATGGACTTTTCATTTGCTGAGACCACTGCCAGTTGGAATGTGTGTGTCCTGAGTTGTTGTGTGTATTATACAGGGTGAGTGGAAAGTCCCTGTGCATTTGTGCAAGAAGGGCACTGTACTATGCTGGAAGTGGGAAGGTCCCATGCATAAAACACTAGGTGGCATGCTTGACCTGTGTCATGTAGTCGCAGTCCCCTCCAATTCCATATACGTGACCTAGTACTCTATATTTATTCACTGTGACTTCCACTCTAAGCTATATCCTGTTTCTGACAGGTGCGCAAGGACTTTTCGGTCGTTCTGTATGTCTATCCCACCTGAGTGCTTGAAGGATGTTTGGGTTCCTCTCGTATGATTGCACTGCAGAAGAAAGTATGCTCATGTTATTGCTGCCTGGCAATTAACACCATCTGTCAGAAATTGCAAGTCTTTTATAGGTGAAATTATGCACATATTTAGGCCATGTGACAAGTAATGCCATTGTTAGAATGTGAGATGTCCCCTGTGAGTGAATAACATGCACACAGTCATAAACTTTTCTATTATATGTATATTTGTACAGAGCCATGCAGTGAAACCTTGCTTGAAATGATAAGAGGATAACTTAAAAATTTGTGGGATTGTTTTGTTTTCATCACTGTATTCTTTATTTTAGTTGTGTAGAAGTCGGTGTTTTTTCCTATTGCATGATTGTAGAATACTAAACGTTACACTATGACATACAACACTGAGGTTCTGACGGTAGTTAGTGACTGAACTTTCGTAGTCTGGGATGAGATGCTATGTAGTCTGGTAGAAATTTACCAACATTTCATTTGTCCTGAAGATGGAGGCAGCAGGTTCCTCTGAAATCTTGGTAATTATGTACCGGACTACATGGTAGTACATCCCAGAAGACTGTGATCGGCATGATTTCAGTCCCGTAACGTATTCCTTAATGGCTTACAGTGGTTATAGTAACTTATTCAGTATCTCAGAATGTAGATGTTTCATAAGAATATGTGTTTCTACCAATCACTGTGCTTAATATATTGTGAATATGAACACTGATACCTAGTCTTGAATTGAATATCAGGATATTCCTATTGTATAATGTTGTTTCTTCTGTATGTCTTATACCATATTCTTGTTTTCTTCCTTCTTTCCATTACTGCAAAGCTTACACAAGGATAAGTATGGAAAGCCGAAGAAATTGAATGCTGCTCAGTTGGAAAGTATTCGACATTGGGGGTATGTTTTCAGCAGAGAGATTATTATGCACTTGTGTGAAATTAATTTGTGTGGACGGATAATAACACTCAAAAGTAATTGACAACGGGCCCCATGACCACAGTAATAAGAGAATGTTGCATGTCTGAGGGTTGTTATTAATCTCGTTTTTAATTCCATATTGTTGTGTCTCCCAATGGATTGTAATGGCATTTCTCCTGTTTACTGCTGTTAGTACTTAACAGAACAGTGTATAGTTCAAGCAGTTCTGCAGATCACTGTTTTCCTGTTTCATTCACTTGAATCTAATAATAATAATAATAATAATAATAAAATAATAATATAATAAAATAAAAAATAATAATAATACATTTAAGATATTGCCATAATATACACATCACATTGTTGGAACTCTGTATTTCAGCTTTTATATTACCTCATTCGTTTTGGTGTAGTCTTATTCAACTGTTGATGTTGTTTTATCCCTTTTAGTTCAACATTGGTATTTGCTGTAATACATAACTTTGCATGTCATTTAACAGTGGTGTACAGAAGGTTAAACATCGCTTAGTAATGGCAGTTGTTATTATTATATTAAGGGATGCAGGAGAGGTAAATAAAAAGTTTAAACTGGAGGGCGGGCAGTGTTTTCATGAATTTTGCTTTTACTTCAGAATAGGCTGGCGAAGTGCGCATTCTGCAAGTGTGCCAGCTCCGTGCATTAATGAAGACCAGTGCAAAAAGCCATTTGATGATCAAAGACTCTCTAAAGCTGTTGTTACCATTTTCATCTACTTTGTTCATGTTTTTACTTCTAAAATTTGAAAGCAGCATGTACAGAAGCCTGCAACACTGAAGAAATGTATGACACATGCCAAGCTTGTATGAATAATAATAATTTTTATGTGCCACCTGCTGTGAAAATTCCAGACAGAAAAATGTTGTAATTTGGTGGCTAAGAATAGTCCTTTTCATCAAAACTTGTTATTATAACATATTAACCGTTTTAATGTTGTGGACAGAAAGGGACAATGTGTTTTGGACAGAATTATTCCACAGTGTTTGTGAAACATAGAAGGCTATGTAACACAAATTTTTGTTCCAATAAATTGAGAGCAGAAGTGTCACAGGTAAAGATTTAAGTCTTCTAGAGGTATATTACCATGTTGAGTGGTAATCATTTACTGACATTTTGGTGGAGATTTTCTGCCTCCATCTTCAGAGTAGTCCAAGAAGAGAAAGACATAAATGTTTTGTATTGTAAAGGGCTCAGTAATGTGTTTAGGTGGTTTAATTAATAAGAGATAACACAGAACTAACAGATGAATTTTTCTTCACTAACACTGAAGGGGTTAAAGAATAATTCAGGAACTTATCCTGTGTCCTTTTGGTGATTATATTGTTTGCACATATTGTGTGTACATGGGAGTTGACTATTCATGTATACTGATATAAAAATACTATTTGTGAAGGCTGGTTCTTTTTTCTGATGTAGTTTGATGTTCTGTTTCTGATATTTGGTATGATTAATTGAGAGATGAAATTTTGTAATCATGGCTTATTTACAGCTCTTTTTGACTTACCATTCATAAAGCACATATTTTATACCACATGTAGGTAACATTTTATCACCCGTGGCTTGTACATTATTTATTTTGTTCCTCTTTGTATGTGAAGGTAGTTTAAATTAGAGATGGTTTGCAAAATATGGTGTCTGTTATATCAGCTTAGGTTTTCCCAAGGTTCTTCCTTCCATAAGGATACTTGGCATATTATGTTAGTAATTCAGAATTAGAAATGACAGAGGCTTATCGTAATTGAATACTTTAAACTGACAGCATATATCCAAATTCCATAGTTCTTATATATATTTATAATCTCAACGAATAATATTAAGTCCATAGTTTTCTTCTTCTTCTTCTCCCCCCCCCCCCCCCCCCCCCCCCCCCCCCCAATACATGTGATTGGTGTAGATACTGTTGTTTAAGAGAGTGAAATTTTTCATTTATGGTGTAATTTTTAACATTGCTTTAGACCCACTGTAATTTTAAGTAACTCAGTCATATGATGAAGTGATTGCAGTGCTCATGTTACATCTTTGAAAACAGTTTATTGAATTTCTAAATGTTTAGATACCACATAATTTTGTGAATAGCTATGTTCAAAATGTGGATTTGCAGGGAGTTTAATTGAAAAAGTGGACCCCGACATGTGGCAAGCTTAACAGCCCTGTATTTCCTCTTGTAATATATGTAATATATACTGTAACATCTCACATGTTAGAGTACGTGTAGGAAATTACCTTCTTCAACTCTCAGACATACTTGGCGTTGGTGAACAGAGTATTAACTACTGTTTCAAGTTTTTGTCTAGAAATTGCTGATGCTACCCACCTGATGATCTTTAAGTTCATCTGTGTGTGTGTGTGTGTGAATTGATTTTATATGCATTCCTTTAAAACTTCCGGACAGATTAGTAGTCACTGGGATTAGATTGGGCGAATGAGTGGGCCCCAAAAGCTGACTAACTCTTTGGTCCCCAGAAACATTTCATAAGGCAACCACTGAATTGCACGCTGTATGAGTGGTTGTGGCATCTTGCTGGAAGGACCCATAGCCCCTCACCTCATGGCTTAAATTTTTAAGAAATGGTGCAAACATTTGTTTATTGTACCTTTCTGAATTCATTGTGTCTCAAAAGGTGGGTCCAATTGTACTTGTCACACTGATAGTGCACCATACTCCAACTGTAACATTGCATAACAACAACTTATTTGTTAGTCTGGGATTGTCTGCTGCCCAGTGTCTGCTGTGTTGAGTGTTTACATGACCATTGAAATAAAACCATGCATCTTCTGTAAAATGAGTTGGCAATTGATGGATTACATCATTACACACTGCTTGACAGAAGCAGTTACAAATCATACTCTCACTGCATGGTCTGCCTCGTAGAGTTTTAGCACAAGTGTAAATTTGTATGGTTTTAAGTGAAGCAATTTTGTGGGTGCATGTACAGATAACTTCGACACACTGATCTCCTGTGATAACTTTCCTAAAGATGTTTATTGGAGATACTTCTCCAGTATCACCTGGTGTGTCTTCTGAAAGAACACGTCTTGTTTTCTGCCGCTTCTTACCCAACAATGAGCCCATTGTTCGAAGTTTGTTCACCATTTGATGTATTGTTGAATTTGAAGGAAATGAAATACTGGGAAATTCTTTTCTAAATTTCGTACAACAATTTTTATATGATTTATTCCTTATATAGGTTTCCACAATGAAAGTCATCTGTATTAAACTGTACTGTGTACTCACAAACAAACAAATTTACGTCACACTGTGCTTCACACGTCTGTGACACACGGCAGTTAAATTGGACTGTGTGACTGAATGCATCATATGATTCATGGTAACCATACATGCGGCAGTAGTACTTGCATTGTGTGTGAGTCATGCAGCAGCATTTTTGTCAGGTGCAGCATATCAGCAATTTCTAGACAAGAATTTCAAACAGTGTTTTATAATCTGTTTACCAGGTGTCAAGCATGTCTGTGAATTGGAGGAGGTTATTTCCAACTGTTACATGCAGTAAGTTGTATATATTGTAAGAGTAAATGTAAGGCCATTGAGCTTTCCATTTGTCTGGGTTCAGTTTTCAACTGAACTCCCTGTATTGTATGTGTATATTCAATTAAATCTGTTAAATGATCATTTCTGTTTTAAAAGTAAACTTTTTTTTTACTAATCTTAAACGACCAGTTGCCTTTGAATTTGCAGTTAAGCCCTGCCTATGAGTGTTCACTTTTGATGTCTAGTGCATTACTGCAGTTGGAAATTTTGTGTAATGCTTATGTATTTGCTTGTACTACATATAATCATTTGGTTAATAGTAGCCTATGTTTATTGGCTTTGGGTATTTTTCTTTGGGTATTTCTTTTTTAATGTTTCTTGTGAAGTGTGTGTTACAATTTGGTTTTTGAGTAAGTATGGGTCGTGTAGTCGGTATAGCAATTAGGCTACGGGCTAGATGGTCTGGGGTTCGTATCCTGATAGGGGCAAGAGATTTTTCTGTTCTCCAAAACGGCCAGACCGGTTGTGGGGCCCACCCAGCTTCCTATTCAGTGGGTACTGGGATTTGTTCCTGGGTGTAAAGCGGTCAGGGCGTGACAATCACTCTCCTCCATCTAGTGCCAATGTTAGGTATGAGTGGAGCTGTACCTCTACTCCTCCTATGTGCTTTCACAAGGAAAAACTTTGTCTCTTTTACCTTTTTTTGAATAAGTATTTTAGTCATAAGTTTACTAAGATACTGTACTTGACAGACTTCAAATTGGCAGGCCACCCACTTAAATTCAGTGGAAACCTTGGTCAAGCCTTATCTTTAGCTGTGGTTTGCGCTGATTGCCCCTCCAGTGACCTACGGACCTACTTTTGTACATTATCACCCTTCAGAGTTTCATTGAATGTACACACTGTGAAGTTGAAAATTTCTGGAAATACAGCTCGGTAAAATGAGCATTATAATAGCAGTGCTAAAAAGGCACCCTATGCCCACAAGAAACACGGGTGCTGCTGTCTGATCTGGCTTCATTTTCATTTTGTCCTCTGAACACACAAACATTTTTAACACACTTTCTATTGGTGTAAAGACAGATTAATAGCGTAAATGGTGGGTGCTGTTACCTGCCTTTTTCTAGCAAGCGTCATCATTATAGTAACAACTGAGGCATGTTTTCAACTGACATTGCTGCCATTTTGTGATAGTTGTATTTGATTTCCATTGAATGAAGGACAAACACCACAACAAACAGTCAGTGCCCTCTTTTGACTAATTATATAATGATGATGTCTTCAGAATTTATTTTGATTATTATTCTGTTGCCTGTGTTCTATGGAATTCAAGGCATTATTCTTGCACTGTTGGCATTTCACCCCCTCTCAAGTCATGTTTGGCTGTGCTCAGGTAATCATAACTAACTAAACTTAATTAACTAACTCCATGAAGCAGAGTCCTTCCTGAAAAGCTAACAAATCCTCAACTAGTTGAGAAATTCCGCACATTTTATGAGACCCAAAGGTTCATTACCGCATTCACAAGAGCCCGCCACCTGTCCCTATCGTGAGCCAGATCAATCCAGTCCATGCCCTCCCCCCGTCCCCCATCCCAAAACAAGTACGTCTATGTACACTAGTATATATACAAATGTATACCAGTAGTTTTTGGACATACGGCCTGAGGTTTTAACTTGGTTTTGAATCACATGATCTAAAGTTCCGTGGCACAAGCAAATTGTTAAAAGTGTGCATATGGTTTTAGTAGCAAGTTTGAACAAATATTAAGGAACCAGTTTGAGCAATAGGATGTAAAGGATATGGGATTTGGTGGTTTTATAGTGTTGAGAGGTTTAGATTATCATCTTGTGGCTGATGACATAATATAGTCCCATATGTGGTAACCACTTTATAGACTGTGGTGTCATAACACAAAAAACTGCAGTCTAAATCTTGTGAAAAGTTATTCCCACTATAAATGTGTTGTGATAGTTCAGTGATACAGGAAATCAGGTGCAGAGTTAAGTGCATATGACTGTAGATGCACTATTACTGCTATGTTTTGTAGTTCAAAATTGTAGTGTTTTATTGCAGTGTCCATTGCTATTCTAAATTCATTATAGGTGTAAGTTTTAATTACATTTGTTACTTGTTGGAGGTATAAATTTGATAGATATTAATTCTCTTGTGGATATTGGAATAGTGGTATGAGGGTAAATGTTTCTGTTGTGAGACAATAAGTGACTTTATTCAGAACAAAATTCTCAGAGTGGCCAAACAAACGTATAACTGTGTGGCTGAATTTTTATTTAATCTCAGTATTTAATTCTCAAGCCAACTAAAATAATGTTCATGGGAAAGGTAAGGTCAAGCTCTCCCTATAACAGGCCATGAAGGCCCAGAGGTGGAGTAGAGGTATAGCTCTACTCTTTCTTTAACCTCAGTGCTGGATGGGGGTGGGTGGTCAACACCATGCCTTGGCCGCTTTACCCCCGGCAAAGAGACCCAGTACCCATTGTACAGGAGGCTGAGTGGACCCTAGAGCCGGTCTGGACAGTTTGCGGAAAATCTCGCCACCACCAGGATTTGATCCTTGGACCACCCAGCCCATAGCAAGTTACTGTATCGACTACGCTATCCCGGCCATGGTCATGACATTTCTTTATTCTGCTATATTACTCATTACATCTTTCACGCACCATTTCAATGTTATCATGAAGTCTGTGGTAATAATACTCACTGTTTTTACCTTGCAACGCTTTGCTTGCTTCGTTTTGTTTAGTTAAAAATGCCCACAGTAACTGGTTATTGGGCTTACCTGTTTGTCGCTGTCAATGAAAAACAGTCTTAACAAAACATTGTGTTTGGTACTTTTAGTGTTTTATTTATTTGGGCAATTTACCTCATTATTAGTTTTGTTATTTAATTTTTGTGGTTACATTTAATCGTGTTTGCCACTTAGAAATTACAAGTCGTTCTTCATTTGTCATGATACAGAGGAAACTGGAATGATTCACAAATGTGTCAGTAGTTTTAAGTAAATTTTATGAGTCAGTTTGGACCATGTGTTAAGTGGGATGTGAAATATTACAGACATTCCATACCCAGTGTATTGTGTGCATTTACTTAATATGTAAACAAAATCATCGAATACAGCAATCTATAAAATCTTTTGCTTAACATGATATGTCACATCAAAGAATCTTGAAAAATGTTGGCTTATGTGAAAGGCTTTGGGAGGTTATATTTGATGGTCTTAGTTAACGTACACTTGAAGTTGGATTTGAAAGTTACATGTCATTGGGCTGTTGATTTTTCCCTGCAGGTGCAAATATCTGTAAGTCTTTAGAAGTAGCTGTGTTCGTAGAGTTTATTAACATATTTTGTCACAGTTCTCACCAAACATCATTGATGTTGCTGTACACATTTTGTCGCTTTATGTTAAATTATGCACATTTGACAATAAAATTAGCATCTTCTGTTTAGCCGTTCAAATGTACCACTGAATGGACAGTCTTGAGTTAGGCATCTGTACCTGGTAATGGACAGTTCTGTTAATTTTTTTTGGAAAGAAATGTTACAGAGAGTAAAATCTTGAAATGAAAATGGTGTAATTAAATGTGGAAGTGTGCATGTAGTCATTGGCTCCACTGCATTTGACTTTCCCATATTTATGTCTGAATTACATGGTAAGAAGTGAATGTAAATATAGGGAAAGGGACACAGTGCACTGACAAATTCGAAAGTTGATGCTAATACGTGCTGTTTGTCATACAGTAGAGCTCGTAATAACTGATTCATGGTTAATTAAGCTTTGATTTAACCAGTTTTTCTCCATGTCTGGAAACTACATCTGTCGTCAGGGAAGCTGGTGACATAAAATAATTTTCTTATTATTTTATTATTGTTGTTATTATTTATTTAACATTCCATAAATCCAAGGATCGGTTACAGAACATGTCATTGATTTATCTAGGTGTAAAAATTATTCTTAGTTAACTGTTTGACCATATGAATGTGGATTGTTACCTGTCTTTTGAAGTGTCTAATATTAGAGGGAGTGTGTGATTGTGATAAATTTTATGAAAAGAAAAGTCATCTATGTCAAGTATAGCATGTCAAAGTGTCTCCCTTAAGCTATAACTCTCTGTAATAATGGCTGATGATGTGTTTCATGTTTAACTGTTTGTAATTGTCCTGTGATTAATTGCAGACCCACTGTTAGCCGTATTACACTTCCAGAGTTGATCATTCATCACGAAATTTATGTCGTAAAGTTTTGTTAACTAGGAACTTTCGGTGTTACTTCATTTCTTTGCTGCTGACTCTACTATGCTGTCCTTCTTTTCCAAAAGCCACTCTCTATTTAAAACACATCAGTTTGGTACACATACAATTAAATAAATTAACCATTTGCTGATCATTGAATATAAGTTGTATCACATAGAGGTGCAGTACAACGGAGTTTGTATTTATTTATTTACTGATTAATTAATTAATTAATTTGCAAACATAAACTCAAGAAAATAAATTGTTACAACAAATTATTTTACATGTAGTAAGATTTCATGTCAGAAGTGTTCCTTTGTTTTTGTTATTGTCAACACAGAAATGTCGGACATTATCAGTACGACAGTTGAAAGTATTTCATTATCTTAATTTCAATACTTGATTCTGTTTTGGGTTTTGTCTTCCATTTGAATGCTTATATGTATATAATATGTAAGTAATGAAACCAGGTGACTTTGAGGACATCTCCGTCAGGAGAATGCTGCACTTGTTCAAGGTGCAGGGCTGCTGAATGTTTGAACAAAAGGGTTGCACAAAGACTGATAATGGTTGAAGTGCACATGTCACTGCAGTGCCTGCCCTTATGCATCCTGTTCTGTTCTATTCTAATATGGAAGTGAGGGTTCGTATTTGTACTTCTAGATCACCTAGTGACATTTCAGACTTGATTCTGTTTTATCATTTTGTAAGGAATTCTGCTGTAATTTATTTCTGAATTATGTTATAATATCGTTGCAGTGTTAGTTTATCCAGTTGATAAATCTATGATTTTTTTTTTGTATGCAGAGAATTTGAAGTGGAGAGTCTCAACTTCGCTGGACAGGTGCACAAGTGGCAACTAAGTCAGCTTCTTCAGAAAGGAACAGAACGCACCCAGGAGTCACTGCTGAATGACCTTGCTCTTGCTCTCAGATTCTTAATAGTCACTGCCAGGGGACGTCTCTTTTCTCACTTCTTCAGCTTGTATGAGGCGTTGCGTGCTCTACTTACTGGGCTGCTACGTCTGTTAGGTAAATTGGTAAATTTGCATATATTTGTGCATGTGTAGAGGAGTTAAGCCATGGCTGGCTTGAAGAAAATCAAGGTTCAACACCTTGCTTGCAGTACTAGAATTTAGTAATACAATCGGATGATTTTGCGTTGATGATTATATTCACTGAGACAAGACTTACGTATGTTACTATAGTTATATTGTTTCACCACCCTGAGCAAGTCAGCCCAGATGGCACCACTTCTGACTGGTGTTCAGAATGTGCCTCATTTGAGTATCAGCTGGGACATTGACACCAGACTGAGTTTTCTCGATTTTTGTCGGTCTTTCCAGGCATATACTAGAAAGTATCTCTGAGTAGGCTATGTCTGTTTCCTTCCACATCATTTCCAATTCATTATTTACTTATAATCCTACCATTTGATGCTGTATATTGTGTGTTACTGAAAGCATTGTTAAACCATAAGTAAACAAAATTATAATTCCACAACATTCTTTTCGGATGAAACTGAAGACATTTTGTGTAATTTATTATCACTTATGTTTTCGTACAAAATATGTGACAGGCTAAGAGAAGTTAAATGTCTGATGGGGGTGACTTTTCATGTCATTGCTATACAATAAAACCCCAATTTAATGTTCCCGCATTTAGTGAAATCCTGGATTTAGTGATGATTTTTTCATGTCCCGACAATAGCTCATTATAATTCCACAACATTCTTTTCGGATGAAACTGAAGACATTTTGTGTAATTTATTATCACTTATGTTTTCGTACAAAATATGTGACAGGCTAAGAGAAGTTAAATGTCTGATGGGGGTGACTTTTCATGTCATTGCTATACAATAAAACCCCAATTTAATGTTCCCGCATTTAGTGAAATCCTGGATTTAGTGATGATTTTTTCATGTCCCGACAATAGCTCCATATAAACAATAAACCTCCATTTAATGAAAACCTTGATTTA
Organism: Reticulitermes speratus; assembly: GCA_021186555.1. Taxonomy (NCBI): domain Eukaryota; kingdom Metazoa; phylum Arthropoda; class Insecta; order Blattodea; family Rhinotermitidae; genus Reticulitermes; species Reticulitermes speratus. Next base: position 26,915,915 of record JAJKFL010000012.1, read on the forward strand.
GTGAAATATATTCTGATCCCCCAGCAAGTCATTAAATAGGGGTTTTACTGTATTTAGAACAGTTATGATGCAGCACAAATTCATTATGAAGGACTGTGTGAGCAAGGAAGCCAGTTGACAGGACTGATGTTTCAGCAGTGGGGCTGGCTGAAGACCACAGGTTATGAGACCTGTCCTGCCACCATCCTCAACTTAGAACAGTGGAGTTGGCAGTGTATTGAAGCCATCCCTAATGACAAGCTGCAACATGTAATGGCTTCTCTGCCATGTCAAATGCAAGAGTGCAGACGTGGTGATGGTGGTTACCTGAAAAATGTCATTTTCAAATGCTCTTTGTTATAATTAATTTTCCATTGAGTCAAGAATATGTGTACATGTTACTGTTACAGTGTATAATTTCTTTAATTTACAGAATACATAGTTATTTCATATATTCATTTCATATATTTCATATATATTTCATGTATTAAAATGCATTGTTAGTGTTGAAAAGAAAAATGAATGGTTTATGTATGTACTGATTAGAACAACTAGTTATTCTGTACAGTAAAAAACCAACACCAGTTAAAGCTTTGAGTGAGGGATCATTCAACACTTGAACTAGTTAATTTCATACAGTAATGATCTAACTTACGTAAAGGACAGAATGAGGAACCTTTTAACAATTTAACTAGTTGCTTCATAGAATAAAGGTGTGTCATTGGGTGAGTGAAGAAATGTGAGGAACTACACACCAAACGACACAATGTCACATCCCAGAAGACCTGAATCCTCAGCAACACTGCCGTGAGAACCTGATATCTCACACGTGTATATGACACTGAAATTGTAGACAGAGAAATGAAAGGGCAAAAAATTATTGATCTAATTCAGTTCCCATTTGTATAGTGTCTTAACTTTTGAAGGTATACGTGGTGATCTGAGGTGTCTCATTTTCTTTGCGTCACAAAAACATACGAACTGTAGAACATCGTAATGAATGAGGCATACTTTTTATCTGTTTCTGTGTTTCTGTTCTGTCTCATGTATCATGAAACATGTCTCAGTCACTGTTGGTCATACCGCTATTGTTTCATTACTGCTTAAACGCTGTAAGGTGTGACAATGCACGTCTTACTACTAGTATATATTGTGTGTAGCTTGATTCACTTGAGCTTTTATGTTACAGATATTATTATTGGTGTACCGTCCCTACAAGCTCACAACCTGGATGCAAAAATGCGGGAGGAAAGGTGCCGATATCTGGTTGCAGAATTAGTTTGCCGGGTAAGAGTATGAATATTTTTAAGCTCATTCTGTTTCAAGTTCGAGTAGAATTTTGTCTCTGAACTTCAGGTGGTTTATTCTGTTAGTATTTTTGCTGCATTTACAACAAATATTTGCAAAAATTTCCCTGTTAGCTGTATTCTTCTGTCAGTCTGTCCACAACTCGGTAACTTTGGAATGGATTTTCATGAAATTTGATGTTTAGAGTTTTACTGAAAATTTTGGATACATTCCAGTTTTGGTAATATTCACACTATTGTGTGACTATTACAGACAGAAATTTGGAAATTATCTACAGCAGTTTTTTTGTACCATTGCAGATTGCATTAAAGTGATTCAAACAGAATCTGTTAATAGACTTTATTTTGTGTGGTATAAAGTGTTGGTTTCCATAACATCAGGGAGTTACTAGTGTGGTATTGACAGTCATCTGTTACACAAGCTGTGCATTTTTCTGCTCACAGTCACATAAACATTTTCAGTGTAGACAAACCAGTGTATTATCCTCAACATCCTGTGTTTCACAGACATGCAGTAGTGTGGTTCTTTCTTTTGCAAGCTAGGATAGCAAATATTGAAACCTTCTGGGATGTGATACCATGTGAATTAGTATATAGTTACTGAAGTTTTGGAGGAGAATTCTTCCTTGATCTTCATCATAGTCTAAGAGGAGTGTGTTGCACAGAAAAATGCATGTGTTATGTAGGGAACAGTACGAGATTTGCGTTTGGAGTAGTCGTGCTTTGCAGTGGTCAGGGATGTAGGTTTCTGGAACATTCTTTGTATTTAGACAAAGGGTTTCAATACAGTCAGTTTTCAAGGACTGGTCCACATATTTTTTCTCACAATTTGGGCAAGTGAGTTGATAAATCCCACAAGTCTTTGTTATTGGCATTTATGTGGGCTAAAATTTTTTCAACAGAGTTATTTATTTTAGAGGATATACTCAAATGAATGTGCTTAATGAGTTTAGCAGCATATGTTGTTATCTCTGATACTATTCGACTATGGATGTAAGTATGTTTGGTTATATCGATGTAAATAAACCTAGGGAACATTGTCCTGAAGTATGGCAGATTCTTCCCGAAACACCCTGTATATTTATAATTTTTGACCTGATGATGACCTATTGGGTTGGAACACGTAGGGAATTGTGAAAACAGATATTGTTATAATGGAAGGATAGTTGTGTTAACTGAATTATTCTTTGATATATATCAGGAAATCTGTAGTTGCAAATGGTATGTGACATGACTGAAAGTTTAATTGTAATTTATAGTGATTACCCTGTAGTTTCTCTGTCCTTGCAAATGGTACATAGTGATTAACATACATGTATGTTCCTGCAGACTGAGTTTGAGGACTCCTTAGAGTTGCTCTGTGGCTTTGTGCGTCGCCAATTACGTCGAGCCACTATGGAAAAGTTTGAAGTGGAACGAGAGGCATCACACCCTCCAGTTCCTGTGCCATATCTCTTTCTTACACCTAAGGTAAGGCAAATCACTATTATGTCTGCCATTTTGATTATGTTTATGTCCTCATTGTCTTCCCCGTTATATTCATTCATTCATTCTGTAGTCTGTCTTACGACAGGTCCGTAGCCTCTTCCAAAGCGAGTTCTCCACAAGGTGCGATCTAGTGCTTCCTCTTTCAATTTCCAGTATCTTTTCTTTTCCTTAAGGTCATCCAGTAGCTGCTTACGTCTTCTCCCTCGTCGTCCCGTCATTTCTATCCTTCCTTCTAACTTTCCTTCAATCACGTGTTTCAGAAGGCAGTTTCTACGCAAGATGTGACCAATCCAGTTAGCCTTTCTTCTTTTTATTGTATGTAGTATATTCCTCTCCTCCTTGACTCTGTGTAATACTTCTTCATTTCTCACACGATCGGTCCAACTGATCTTCTCCATTCTTCTCCAGCACCACATTTCAAAACTTTCCAGATACTTCTGATCTACTTTCCGAAGTGTCCACGTTTCAGCACCATACAAAGCTATGCTCCAAATGTAGCACTTTACTAGTTTCTTCCTTAAATTTAATTCCAGTTTGCTGGTGAAAAGATTTTTCTTCTTGTTGAATGCTGTTTTTGCCATGGCAATTCTGGATTTAATTTCACGTGTACACCTTGCATCACTTGTTATCATGCTACCCAAATAATTGAAATATTCCACATTCTCCAATTGTTTTTGATCTATCATAATTTTCATTGGGGATGGTTGCCTTGAGATTTTCATTACTTTAGTTTTTCCCACATTCATTTCCATTCCATAGCGTCTTCCAATTTCAATTAGTCTATCAATCATGCCCTGTAGCACCTTTTCTTCTCTAGCCAGTAGCACATGGTCATCTGCATATTTCACAGTGCGAATTACTTGTCCTCCTATTTTGAAGTCTCCAAACCCTTCAAGAGCTTCCTTGGTAAGGTACTCGCTGTATAAGTTGAACAGAATCGGTGACAAGCAGCAACCTTGTCTAACTCCTCTTCCAATCTTCACACTTCTCGTCTCCCCTTGGTCCAGTCGTATTTTGACACTCTGTTCCATGTACAATTTGCTGATCAATCTTCTTTCGCGCCAGTCTATCCCAATTCCTTTTAGGATTTGCATTAATTTGGTCCAGTTGACACAGTCAAATGCCTTCTGCCAGTCTATGAAGCAAGCACACAATTCCTCATCTATGACCAAGGTTCGTTCTGATATTATTCTCAGCATCCCAATTGCATCCCTAGTTCCTTTTCCTCTTCTAAATCCAAACTGATCTTCTCCAAGTGCATCTTCAATTTTCCTCTCAATCCTTCTTCTAAGTATCCTCGCTACTATCTTTGCTGCATGAGCGATGATGCTGATTGTGCGATGGTCGCTGCATTTTGTAGCTTTGGGCTTCTTCTTTAAGGCAATCATTGTAACTTCAATAAAATCTCTGGGCCATTCTCCAGTTACATACATGCTGTTGATCATCTGCGTCATTAGCCTTAGACCACCTTCTCCCAACAATTTGAGTACATCCCCAGGTATATCATCATCTCCAGTAGCCTTCTTATCCCTCATCTCCTTGATAGCTTTTTCCACTTCACTTTGCAAAATATAAGGGCCTTTCTCGTCTTCATCTACTTCATCTTCAGGTTCGACGTCTAGATGTTCTGGTCGATTAGCTTGATCGTAGAGCTCTGTGATATAATTCTCCCAAATTTGCAATACTCGTCTCTGATTTATTATTATATTGCCTTGAGAGTCTTCGATGCCAATGTTATGAATCCCATGGTTTTCTTTCCAACCTAGTTCCTTTGTCTTCATGTACATTAAATCATAACGTCCTATTCTTTGAAATTCTATGATCTCGTCGCATATTCTCTCCAGATATTCCTTCTTGGCGTTGTCCGTGGCTCTTTTCAATTCGTTCCTCAGTCTTCTGTAGTTCTTCCTTCCTTCTTCATTGTTGACATTCTTCCATTTCCTTCGTTCATCCATTTTACTGATCATCTCCTGTGTAATCCATGGCTTTCTTGCTCTCCTCTCGACTTTTCCAACCAAACCACTCATAGTATCTAACACACATTTCTTGATATTGTTCCACTGCACTTCCACATTCCCACTTTCACATTTGATTGCACCAAGCTGTTCTTCCAGTCTATCGTGTACTACCTGTCGTTGAGCATATAGCTTCTCCAAATCCCATCTTGGTTTTTTCTTGTGGAACCTCATGATCTTCTTCAATCTGGTGCAGATCTTTGCAACCAGTAAATTGTGGTCAGAGTCAATATCTGCTCCAGGCAGTGTCTGCACATCCTTCACACTGTTCCTGAATCGCTGTTTCACTAGTACATAGTCCAGCTGATATCGATTCCTATCTCCTGGTGATTTCCACGTGTACAATCTTTTAGGTTTTTTGAACCATGTGTTTGTTATAACAAGTCCATTTCTTTCACAGAAGTCAATAAGCATTTGACCTCTCTGATTCCTCCTTCCCAGTCCATATGGTCCAACAGTGTTGTGATGTGCTTTATCTCCAACCACACTGTTCCAATCTCCCATTATAATCGTGTTTGTCGCACCCTTTCCATCCTCTTCAAGAATTTCTTCAATTATATCATACAACTCTTCCACTTTGTCATCTTCATAGTCCGATGTTGGCATGTACACTTGCACTATCAAAATACTTACCGGTTCTGCCTGCAATTTAATAGCAATGATTCTGTCACTATACACACTCTTCTTAACAACACTTTTCACTACGCTTTTATGCACTACTATAGCTACGCCTCTTTCAGCACTGTCACCCCCAGAATAATACACTGTATAATCACCACTTTTTATTTCACCTTGACCCTTCCACCGCACTTCACTAACACCTAGCACAGACACTGCGTTCTTCTGCATTTCTTTCTTCAAATTTTCGAGTTTTCCTCCTTGATTCAAGGTCCTTACGTTCCAAGTGCCTATCTTGAAGCTGTTATGTTCCTTCTGTGTCTTCTGCTTTTGTCTGTAGTCATTACCGCGTGGTGTCTCCCCTAGAAACACTCCCCCCCGGAGATCCGAATGGGGGAGTAGTTTACCTCCGGAATGTTTTGTCTCCAGAGGAAGCATCTCGCATTTGGCATTTGTCTCTGTTTCTGGAAGAGACTATCCAGGAAAAGTAATAATGTGGTAGTTTTTCCATTTGCTTTCCACATCGCAGTACAGCAGCCGTTCAGACCACTCTGGTCACGCCTGTTGCTACACGATCATGAACCATCTCGAGCATCATTTGCTCTGTGCTTCATGTCGCTACTGATGTCGCTGCTTCCGGCATCAGGGGAGTTTTTATTCGGTTTCCCATCACCTAGGCATCTCTCTTCGTCTGGTTCCTACCCTTTTGATCTGTCCGGCTTGGGAGACCCTACTGGTAGCAATGCTACCGCCGGCTTAGCTCTCAGGGTCACTGGAACTCACAAGCCCCTCTACCACGGCAAGGTGAAGATACCAACAAAGGGTCAACAAAAGCAGTCAAAATTATGTGGTGATTTTGCTGTTGGTCAGTTGTTTGTAGGGCTTGGTCAAATCATCTGGACTTCATGTCTGTCACTTTTTCCATTGCCTTCCATCCCTGTAAGTCTTGTGATGTATTTAACTGCCTTCATCTTTATATTGTATCATCACACAATACAAATTTGGTTTCTACTTTGTAATATATTTCATTACAAACAATGATATAACTTAAGTACACAAAATAGAGTACACATGTTTTCAAAAATTAAGTATTTGCAATTCATCTACCTGCAGCCTAAACAGTGTTGTCACCTGCCAACCTGCTGTGTATTTTTAATTTATATAATGTACGTTTTTAACAGACAATTTGTAAAATTTTTGTGTCACTTTTTTATTGAAAAAAAGCATTTACAGATTCTCTTTTTTGTTCTGTTTCATTATGGGGGCTTGCATTGCCCAGTACCCATTTCTTCCCAACGGATATTACAGTGTTTTGTTCTGAACCAATCTTCTTGCTTTAATGACTTCTTATACCGAATAATATTTAATAAAATCAACAGGGTGTTGAGTTGGATTTGCGCTTGTTCAATCGTGACATCATGAGACGTGCTGTTCCTGTCCTCATGGCCATTTTGGAACGTGAGACTCGTGGGTGGTTCTTACATTTCCGAGAGAGGCTTATCTCTGAGCTTCGAAACCAGAAGCTGCCAGATGAGGAGATTGAAAGGGTAAGTGTGTTTTTATATTTTTGTCACTAATCTGTTTTCTTGCAGTAGCAGCAAATTTTTCTGTACCAAAGACGTCCACATAACAAAACCATTCTGAGTCTGAGCTGATGCATTAAATTTTTATAGACCATGTATAACACATTTATAAATAACTCCCATCCAGTGCAGTTTATCTTGTCACTGTGGTACGCTTATTAACCTTTAATATACGGACTTTTAAAAGCCAGGCATTCCCCAGTGGCTTGACTTTTTTGGGGATTTAAATCTTAAAATTACAGACCTCCACAAAAACAGGTTTTTTTTTCTACTCTGTATGACATAAAATTACGAAATAAAAACTGTCTAAGAGAGAATAAAACTTTCCACTTACAGACAAAGTATCAACAATGTGTACTCATGCAATTTTCTAATAAGCTTAGATATTATTATGTGAAACTCATTTAAGACATTTCTGTGAGTTTTTCATGTGCTTCACCCCTTATTTCACACGGCAGGTGTGTGTGAAGTTACGTTCATGACAAATATGTGACACTTATTTACGACACTTTTTGTTCCGTCTGTACATGGATTTGAGTTCCATCATGCCATGACGCACTATACTGCTGTCTTGTTTCAGTGACTCGCAAGTTCACATGTGTATGCCGCTTCTCAAATCACTGTGGACAGGCCGACATTACATTTCTTAGTGAAATACAGAGTACTCCATTGATTTCAGGCTTCCGCCGCGATGTTGATCTGTGGTCTTTTGGGTAATTACACGGCGTCGTGTGGTAATTATTTACCGACGTTTCGGAACAATGTATCGGTCCCATCTTCACGGGTCAAGATTCCAAGTAGGAAAGGCTTTCCTACTTGGAATCTTGACCCGTGAAGATGGGACCGATACGTTGGTAAATAATTACCACACGACACCGTGTAATTACCCAGAAGACCACAGATTTCAGAGTACTCCATGTTTGTTATTTTTTCAGTGAACACATGCGACACCGTTTTTGTTTCCCTTTGCAAGGCCAATGTTGTGAATGTTTCACATCTGTTGTAAAATGGGCTTGGTCTACCCCTGGAAACACCACGTACATAAATATACATATAATTTTACCTGTCTGTTTTTCTATACATTGTGCAATAAAAATATACTGATAAGAATAAGAAAAATGAATAAAAACTGCAATTCACAACATAGCTAGGGTCTGCTGCATTAGATATACAGGATGAGCCAGAAATACCTGACAGTTTTTGAAACAAAATAATGTTTTAGGACACATTGGAGAAATGTTATTATCACTGATAGATACATTCCATGTCCATGACAATTCATGTTCATAACTGTTTGAAAATGACACTTTGTAGGTGGCTACCGTGTGGTTCAAGACATTCCTGCCATTGCAATGAAAAGGATGTTGTAACGTGTTATAGCATTTCCTTTGGGATTCCCTGAATACACTCCTGAATTGGCTGTTTTAAGTCTGAACCAATTTGCACTTGTTCCTTGAATGCCAAAAAAATGTAATTTGCTAGTAAGATTTTATAATTTACTCACTCAAACACCTTGGCTAAATTGCAGAAAATTTCTCTGACTTTCCTTTTTTGGTTAAGAAGTCTAAATGCACTATCTGTTGGCTTGTAGGCAGCGTTTTCAGTAGATATCCCTTTACTGAAACCAGATTGTTCTGGTACCATTATGTTATTAATGTGTGAGTGTTGGCTTAAACTGTTGTGCATAGCCTTGTCAAGTATTCTAGAAAAAGGCAGTTAATGCTAAAATAGGCCTATGGTTTGTCATACAAGTTTTGTCTGCTTTTAATACAGTGGTTGTACTGTGGAGATTTTTAGATGGGTGGGGAAAACACAATGTTTAGTGACAAATTACAAATGTAACTTAATGGGTGACTAATTTGAGGTGTGCAAGTTTTCAGAAGTTTATTATTTCTGCAGAACCTGACGAGTTTTTTTGATTTTAGGGATTTTATTATATATTTTTCCTTTTCAGTGGTTGGAATAATTTTGAGACAGGGGAAATGCCACAGGAAATTAGGCTTTTAGAAATCATATACCGCTGTCTTTTCCAACTTGATGTAAATTTAAATTTTCGTTAACTGTTAGAAAGAAATTATTGAAAGCGTCAGTCACAATTTCTGGATCGTCGTTTTTATTTATTGTTTACGAGTAGGGAGGGCATGTGATCACTTGAATACACTTTTCCTGTCTCTGTTTTTGCAGTTTTCCATGTTGTTTTTATTTTATTACCGATTTTTGATACAGTGTTGCTGTTTGGCTTCTTTATAACCTTATTCAGGATTCTAAATACTTAATGCAAAATGCTTTTAATATGGATCATTAGTGTTCCTGCTGAGGATGTGTAGACCCATTTTGCGATTGCAAGATGTTTTTATTGCTTTCATGAGCCAGTCATTCATTGTGTTTCCTATACTGTTTCATTTTAATTACAAATCTGGCTACAAAAATATTTAGAAATACAGTGGACCCTCGAACTTCGAACGGTTTGTTGTTTGAACAACTTGAAACTCGAACAAAAAATTCGAGGAAAATCCGGTTTTGAAACTCGAACAAAAACTCGAAAGTCGAACAAAGAATCACGTGGTCACCTTCTCTCTCTGCTTGGTCCAGATGAAAGAAGGGTAATTCACCTTCCAGTGAACAGTAATATCCCTCCTACTATTATTATTGATTGATTATTATACAATATTTTTATGTATGTACTATTATAAATAAAAATTTTCAATTATTGAAATTAAATATACTTGTTTTATCATTATTATCTTTTGAAATAGGCACTTAAAATGTTTTATATTGGGTAAATTTTGGGGGTCTGGAACGGATTAATTCAATTTACATTATTTCTTATGGGGAAATTTAACTCGAAAGTCGAACAACTTGAAAGTCGAACTGTCTCCTGGAACGGATTGTGTTCGAAGTTCGAGGTTCCACTGTATATACAAAAGTGAGTTAAACATGTTGTCAGTATCTTTATTAGGTAAAAACCTTTAATGATTAACCTGTTGTGTCATATGGGTGTGAAATTTGGTCTGTCACACTGTGGGAAGAAAGTTGCTAAGCGTGTTCAAGAATAGGCTGCCAGGAAGATGTTTGGAGCTAAGAGGGAGGAAGTAACAAGAGGCTGGACAAAATTATGTAACGAGGAGCTTCATGATTTGTACTTCTCACCAAATATTATTAGGTTGAGATAGGTGGGGCATGTAGCATGTATACGGACTAAGAGAATTGCGTGCAGGTTTTTGGTGGGGGAACCTGAAGGAAAGAGACCGCCCTCAAGACCTAGGCATAGGTGGGAGGATAATATTGAAATGGGTCTTAAGAGGGATGGGAAGGTGTGGACTGGGTTAATGTGGTTCAGAATAGGGATAGGTTGTTGGCAGTTATGAACACAATAAAGAATTTTCTCTTTCCATAAAATGTGGGGAATTTGGTGACTAGCTGAGGAACTATCAGATTTTCAAGAAAGCAGGATGGATAATGTCAAATTCAACATCTAATTTAATTTTTCAAGAAAGACTTTGTTCCATAAAGTAAGTAAGGAAGGAAAGAACTAAATAGGTGTGTTATTTATTTCATTTCATTGGTTGGTTGGTTGGTTGGTTGGTTGGTTGGTTGGTTGGATGATCAGTGGGTCGGTCAGTCAGTCTTGGTTATGGTTACTCTTCACTTGGTGTTTCAGGAAGTTAATCAGGCAGTAATGCGGGAATACCTGCAGAGGGTGTATGCAAGCATCCTCTCACACCCAGATTTGGTGGCACTGGGAGAAGGCATTCCTCAGCTCTTAGTTCACCAGGCACAGTCTGTTATCCTTATGCACAGGTAAACTCAGCTTTATGCAGTTTATACTTTGTTCTCTAAGAATTTCCCTTGAATTCTTTGAAACTAACGGAACATATTTACGTAGTGATTACCACTGCTTTATGTTCAGGAGCTGCAAATTATGTACTCCCAAATAAAAATGTTGGTTTACAGTTTTGCCTTGTGGAATGTATTATGGTGAACAGTACAGTCTTGATCAAAAAAGTGTTAAGCATCGCCTTTGTCATGCATCAAACTTGAGTGCACTTTGTTGGGTCATGGTGATGAAGATATTTTACATTTTGATGATTGTTATATAGTTTCAGGGTCATGACCATATTCCCATGTTCCATTGCCAGTTAGAATAGAATAGAATACAAGTAGGGCTGTCACCACAGTGTCCCATGCACATCGACCATCACTTGATCCTTTGTGCAGCGCTTATATTCATGCGTTTAGCAACCCGCACTTCGAACAAAGTGCAGTAACCTGGTTACAGAGATATCCTTAAAGTCCCCTGGTTTATATAAAATAATGTCCCAGGTACCTGAATCTTAATGCAGCCAAGGCCTCACAGTCGCAAAGAACACGTGAGGCCGTTTCAGATGTGTGTTAGCATCTGTCACACTCGGGACTGTCTACTAGCCCCAGTGTAAACAAGCGTCCCTTTAAATGGCAATGTCCTGTGAACAGCCCTGTCAGTATCCTTAGCTGGTTTCTGCTCAAACTAAGTAGTTCTCCAGCTCTTCTAGCAGAGGGTCTTTTGAGAAATCCCTTAGCCTGTCTTTGTCCATGAATGGACTGCCAATATTCTGTATGTTTCCTATATGTCCACCCCCTGATCACCTCCCTGGCAATCTTAGCAGATATGCCCAGGGCAGGTTCAGGTCCTATAAATGGATGTGAAGAGCCCTGTCTAGCTAGTTGATCAGCCATTTCATTTCCATCAATTCCCATATGTCCCGGTACCCATATCAGTTGTACTCTGTTATGTTCTGCCAGTCTCATCAGGGATTGATGGCAATCCCAGACTAGTTTGGAATTGATCTGGAAGTTATTAAGCGCCTTGATGGCTGCTTGACTGTCTGAGAGAATATAGATGTTCCTACCTTTGTAGACCTTTTCTATATTCTCCATTATACATGCCTTAATGGTATATATTTCTGCCTGTAATACCGTAGTGTGAAGCCCGAGACTGAAACTATGCCCCCTCCTTGAGCCCCATTTTTACACCCCGGCACCAGTGCCCTCATTGGTCTTAGACCCGTCCGTACACCAGACCAGGCATCCTTTATTGTCTGGATTAAATCCATTCTGCCATTCATGCTTGTTAGAAAGATGAACCTTGAGTGGCTTATGAAATACATATCTTGGTGTCATTCTATCAGTCCCCATTAAAAGGATAGGTTCTTGCTCCATATCCCGAGATTTTTAGCGTGACTTCATTGCCAGTTACAGTGTTTCTAAAAAATCTTTTTGCAGCTTCTGCGTATACTGAACGAGTCAGATGCTACAGGCAGGCTGTGCTCTTTCTGCTCTGCTTTCACCAGGCATGGGACAAGCATTGCTGCCAAATGTCTCATGTCCATATTCATAGTTAAAATTGCCTGGCATGAGCCAAGAAAAATTCCTTGTTCCTCAGCTATTTTCTAATGGTTAGGCTTCTCTCTGCTGTCAGCAAATCACCAGCTCTGCTACCGCTGTAAAGTTTGTGCTTGATGAATGATGTCCAGAATGCTCTTCACTTTCTACTGATGTGTGCCCACCTTTAAAGCAACAGAATTACTCAAAATTTGTGTACAGCTCATGGCATCTTGATTTTTAATTTTAAACATTATAAGTTTTGATTCCCATTTTATTGAGTCTTGCACAAAATTGTATACGCATTTCACAGTCTCAGACATCACGAATACAATGCATAAACAAATGTTACTGTTTACATGCATTGAGTGTGTCAGACTGAATAACTGCAGGGAGGTTTTTATTGAGGACATGCAGGAACATGTCTGGACATGCTCAGCAAAGTTCTTGCACAGTGTGAAGTGAGGTACTAGAGAACTGAACTCATACTTGATCTTTTTGATCAGGCCTCATATAATATAGAATGTTACTAACATTATTAGGGTCTGTCATTATACTTCTTTGCAGAATGTATTAGTTGTACCATGTCTGTATTGATTTTGTATATGCTCAGTTTATTGGTCATACATAACCTGAAATTTTTAGCATTATCAAAATATTTTTTAATTGCTGATGTACAAACTTACAGCATTTATTCGTACATGTATGCGATTGCCTTTGGCCGCTCACACTCTGTGTATTTCCTTGTAGTTATTGTGTATGAATAATATCACTTACTACTTTAACAAGAACTGTTTCTATCGTCACAGTACTTAACAATAATCACAATGTTTCGGAAGCAGTCATCTTTTGTGTTAAGTACAGCGATGATGGAAAAAGTCTTTGTTAATGTAAGTGATGTACGCAGGGGCGCAGTTGGTTCAGGCACTGTGCTACAAGCCAGAAGGTCGCGGTTTCGATTCCCAATGGGGTCAATGACTTAATCCTTTCGGCCGCACTATGGCCCTGGGGTCGACTCAGACTCTGACAGAAATGAGTACCAGGAACACTTCCTGGGGGTAAAGGCGGCTGGTGCGTAGGGCTGAACCTTACCACCTTCATGTGCCGACTGTCTTGAAATCTGGGAGCCTCAAACGTCTGGAACCCTAAGGGGCCTGTCCAGGCCTGTAATGGGGTTGCTTTACCTTTACCTTTACTTTAATGTAAGTGATATTGTTCATGGGAAGCCATTGTCAAGGACTAATGTGCCACAAGTATCTTGTAAATGGCAGCTTTTGGAAAAATGAATTGGACATGAAACATTTTTTTTTATCTTAATAATTAAACCAACAGGTACACTTTATTGGGGAATGGCCCCTAACTGTTTGCAGTGTGCCTCCTACATTCTTCAGCCCCCCACGTGCCATTATTAGACTGCTAATTGCCAAAAGTTACAAGTATGTACTGTTGCATATGGCACCAAATCAGTTATGCATTAACGAGTATAGACTCTTCTTTTAAAAATGTGGAGTAGAACGCTAAATAGATATGAAGATTACGATGGCCAGTACTGTCATTTACCAAATTGTCAGTTTTTTTTGGGTTGTCAACTGTGTAGTACCACACAAAAAATCACACAGTACTTGTGTTCACACTTCTCATAATAAAAATATTATGTTAAAAATGTGTGTGTGTGTTTGGTTGCGTCCTTTATGACAAAGTGCCCGAGTCATATGTAGTCAGGTTCTGAGTGTGTACCATGTCATGCTTATGAAGGGCTTCAGTGTGAAACTAATACTAAACATATAGGGGGCATATTGTGGGCATTTGGGGGGTCATTCCTCAATAAAGTGTATTTGTTAGTTTAATTACTAAGTTTGTGCAACAATGTACGCATGGTGATAGGCAACACTATTAACGTATCAGCAATAAGTCACCAACAAATGCACAAAACTGTCATTAAAGGTATAAGGTGACTTATTGCTGATTATAGAAATGCACGGTGATTTAAGACTAAAACTATTAACTTATATTGTGATTGTCTATACAACGTTTAGCTGAAACTTTTCTCAACCCATGGGAAATTCAGCAAGATGTCATAAATTTACATAGGTCTTCATGTGAAGTGCCTGTTATCTTTGTCTAGTTTTAACCAAACTTTTATTTCCATGATGGATTTTATTAAAAATCTCCAATATAAAATTTTATGAAAATATGTCCAGTGGGACCCAAATTGTTCCACACAGACAGACAGACATACATAATGTAGGTAATACTGTATGTGTTTTGTACGATACACAGAGTAAGCAGTAATTATGGCTCCAAGCAACACATACTTGAGATACAGTGAACTTTCTATGAAGTAGGAACTGAATTTTTAAATAATATTTATATGAACTTTAGACTGTAGGGTTAATTCTGTTTTTTTTAGGGCTGTTGAAAATGTTCAGCGGAAGTTGGCCAAAACGAAGGAATCTCTGAGGCAGCGCATTGAGTGCATGTATCCTGTGATGTCTCGTATTCATCCCTGGATGAGGAGCAAGCTGAGGAATGCAGAGGTGAACAGTTTCTGTGTAATTACATTACAATATGTTGTTGTACAGATTGAAATGTACAAAACTATAATTTTTCTTCCCGTTTTATATAGGTGTGAATCTTGGTTCCTTACGTTAAAGGGAAAACACAGATTGAGGATTTAATATTGAGGACAGATGCTATCAATTATATACAGTAAAACCCCTATTTAATGAATTGCTGGAGGATTAGAATGTGTTTCACTAAATCGAGGTTTTCATTAAATGGAGGTTACATTGTTTATATGGAGCTATTGTCGGGACATGAAAAAATCATCACTAAATCCGGGATTTCACTAAATGCGGGAACATTAAATTGGGGGGGGGTGGTTACTGTACATACAGGTGTTAACAAGGTTGTAATTTATTCATGTAACTTTTCCATCATGTTTTGGTTGCCTTTGACCATCCTTTGGGAAAGTTGTATGTGCACTTGGAAAATTACTGGTGGTTGACTGTATATTTCATGTGCTTGTACCAATGGAGATGTGTACAAATTGTTATTAAACACTGGAAAATTATCCTAAAAACATATACCATAATGGCTTCATGTGTACAAACATAGGCACAATAAAAGGTTATAAAAACAATAAAAGGTTATAGAAACTAGTTTTGTCTGTGCGTACATCAAAGTTTTTTATTGTCTCTGTCACTATAATTCAAGTCATTCAGGATGTGTATTTTTAGGATATTTTTTCAACTTTTAATGATAATTTGTATATCTATCTCCATTGGCACAATCATTCACACTATGTAGGTAGCCACTGTTAATTTCGCATGTCACATGCAGCTTTTCCTGAGGATGTTCAAGGTCAACCAAAACGTTTCTGAATGGTTATATGAATACGTATGACTTTTTAATGCTTGTAAGCGTAGAGTTGATAATATTTGTATACAGTACTGTTAATTATCTGGTATGTGGTAAATTATGAATACATTTAAAATAGATTGAGGGTGTTTGTGAATAGAGTGCTGAGTTTCACACTGTTGACACCGTGCATCTTCGTCATGTTAAATTAAGTTATAAACCAACCGATGCACAATCTACCATCTACAGTGCTTTTATAATTTTACAACTTTTAGAGAATCCTTTTACAAGATTTTAACTTATGTTTCAAAGTGCAGATAGAATATTTTAAATCATGTGTTGAAGTGACTGTAGCTTTTAGCAATAAACCCCCCTGACGATGATCCTAGGATCGAAACACGTGTAGGGGTACAATTTTAACAATTTTATAATAAAGCTACTTAAAAAGTGGTTTTAGTGTGCATCGGTTGGTTTATAACTTAATTTAATAGAGTGCTGAGGTTTGGACCTAAGAAGCGGTACTGAAAAAGAGGCTGGAGAAAGTTGTATAATGAGGAGCTTCATTTGTACTCTTGTACCAGATATCATTAGAATATTTTACTGTATGTTTCAGTCTTATGTACAATGATTATTGTGGAAATTCTTTCACTTGTTCTTAATCACTATGTGTCTTAGTATTATTGTACCATCGTCAGGTGAAATAAGTATTGTCTTTGAAATATCAGTTGTTTTATCACGGACTGTTCTAAGTGCAGTATATTGTAATAATTGTTTAAATTTGGTTTAAAATAATCTTAAAATATTAAAGTTGGGGATGTGTACTCCATACATTAATAAATGTTTTGAAGTTTTGCATTGTAATCGGATACACTCACTGTTATATCATTTTACACCACTCTGGCATGTCATGTAATATTGTCATCGTGGTGTTCATATTTGTGTTGAGTATCACTAATGTTGTTGAGAACCACTGGTGAATATAGACATTGACCAGTTTGGTCTTAGTCTTGTGATTCTTTTAGAGTTTGATCCACTACAATGTTGTTATCACTACTAGTTCGAGTTATCGTGTAGTCATGTGCTACTTGATATCGTAGACTGTTTAATTTTACTTTGTGTTCACCATGCATCTTGACATTAATTTTCAGTTTTTGAACCAACGAATGCACTTTTTTATTTTCGTATTTCTGTTCAATTCACCCTACATATGTTTCGGCCGTGACTCGGTCGTCATCACGGTACACTGATAAGTTCACTTCACTGTTCACTGGTCCATTTGGTATTATCACAACCGTTACACTGTTTAAGGCTATTATTTACGTTGACAATCACCAGTATACAAAATTTCTTGAAGTTGTTTCTTGAAAAGCACTATAATATATACTTCAGACGCAAGAAAAATACTATACACACCAAAACATTTCAAGAACCGTGGGAAAAAACTGCGGTATCCATTTAGCAGGAAACTGGGTGGGTCCCAGGGCCAGTCTGGATATTTTGGAGCAGAGAAAAATAATCTGTGCTCTTACCGGGGGGTTTTTTTTTTTATTAATTCCTGGGTTTTTCCCCTTTGATCCATTTGTACTGTTGAAGTCCTTTTTGTCCTGCATGTCACTTTACGTTTCATGCTATCGTCCATACATCTAACACAACACAAACATCCATGCCCCCGGTGGGATTCGAACCCATGATCCTAGTAAGCGAGCGGCCGAAGACCCACGCCTTAGACCGCACGACCACTGGGATCGGCTATTCGAACCCCAAACCACTCAGCCTGTAGCCTAGGCAGTAAACTGACTGCTATCCCAGTTTCAATAAATAATACACTGCAGTTAGAAGAGTTTGTGATAATACAGTAGCTATTTCATCTGAAGAGGATTCAGTACCAAAACAGTAGTGAATACGAGGAAGTGAAAGAATTTTCACAGTGTTTGTTGTGTGTGACAGACATATAGTAAAAAATTAGACAACACAGCATGGTGGTAAAATATATTATAACATAGGATGATTAAATCCATCTGAGTCAGGTAGGCTGGCATCTAGCTTACTGCTTGGTCGTCTAAAAGAAGAACCACTTGTAACACCCAGTCTTGGATGGAACGATAATATTAAAATTGATTTTAAAAGATCGATAGGGTGGGAAGGTGTGAACTGAATGTATGTGGCTCAGAATGCTAACCGTTGATGGCCTGCTGTGAAAGTTGTAGTGACCTTCAGATTGTATTATTTATTACGAGTCGTTTATACTCATTTCTGAGTGTCGTGACCCTACTGGCACGAAGCCATAGGTTGTCATGGGAGAATTTACCAGCGGTGATTTCCCGTTGCCTTCCGCCGTGTACGATTCTGTTCATCCTGATAGGACCGCTAGAGCCCTCTAGCAGCCGATCAGGAGACTTGGTCGAGAAATGGCCGCTAAATTTAGCTTACGTAACATTTTTATTCATGCCCGTAAGGTTCTTTTACATGCCGTAAATCTACGACATGGGACAGACGGCTTTACTTCCCCTCCGAAGGAAGTTGTGCTACGGATTTTTATCACCCTTAAAAATCCATCTACCTCGGCCGGGATTGAACCCGCAACCGTGGGTCCAGTGGCGAGCACGCTAACCACTAGTCCACCGAGGCAGATTCAGATTGTATAGTAGTTGGATAATCTCTTGATCAACTGAGCGGGTGTACGTTTCTAAAGATCGACTCTGCTCCATGTAGTTACTTTTATCTGAATCTTATTTTGCTTTCCTCTGCAGGGTAACTTTATAGAGGAATGTCAGTGGAGTGCACATGAAGAGGCCCTTGCACTGTGCAGTAACCAGCGATTGCATCAGACAGTATACTTTCTTAACAGGGATCTCGCTTTCATGAGGGAGGTAATTATTTGTACTTATTTTGATACCACATTATTTTTCTGTTGCTGCTCATGTTTCATTTGTTAATTGTTTCATGTGTCGTGTGTATCCAGGAAGGGACTTGCAGTATCCAGTAAAGAACTGGAGGCTGAAGAAAAAGATTGATCAACCTGCAGCTTCCAAAAGGGAATACAGTGTTCTGTAATGTGTATATCCTTAAGATCCAAATGGGATCTGTCTTTCCCGTTATGCTGCGATGTTTTTAAAATTTTCTGTATTTATGGAAACAACTTTTATTCACCATATTTGTCTGAAATGATTCCCTGGGTTTACAAGCTTGTCTGAGGTTTGCTTCTGAATCATTTGTCCACTTCTGAGTGGTAGTTTTCTTACTAACATATGTATGAGTTTTGCAGTAGTCCCGAGTTATTTATAGACCTCTCCAAGCAGCTATACTTATTTTGTTATTTTTCAGAGTATCACGTTGAGACAGATACATATAAAGACCCTTTTTAAATGCCTCTGCATTTTTCTTGAACCCTTTTATGAAGGCCACACCTTTTTAACCTCATTATACATCAAGATAATGCTCTTGAAAGAAGTTATCGGTTAAATAATAACCATGGTAACTACTGATGTTTGTGTGCTCCAGTTTTCCAGTTTAGTGTCAGTCTTCTGAAAGGCAGTTCATTGTGGTGTATCTTGAAGCAAGGACTTGCACACAACCCAGCTTTGTATTCTGGATACTTGAACGGTGTTCTTACTTATTTCTTTGTTTTTGGCAGAACACACACAGCACCAAATAAAACACTCATAAATTTTCAAAGTTGCTTCGGCATTCTATCTCTGTTTTGCCAAGGAAAGGTTTAAAAGATGTTTTTCATTTTGAATCTCTCTACGGTCAACATAACACTGTGTGCGGGCAATGTGGGTTGAGTGAGCCTGTTCTAAAAGTTTATTGAGCCCTTTGGGCATTGCATATAATTTAATTTATTAAACTAACTGCTTGATGTGATCCCTTAATGTGTGTATAAGTAAAAAGTACAGATAAGTTCAGCTCACATTTCAGAGAACTGGGCTTAACTGAGCAACAAATGGGGTTGCTAATTTAATTCAGAGGTGTGAGATTAGTGGTTGTCACAGTGGTGTTGCTGACAATTCAAGTCCACTGGGTTGTTGCACCATTTCAGCTAGTAAATAGTTGAAATCTGTGGTCTTCTGGGTAATTACACGGCGTCGTGTGGTAATTATTTACCGACGTTTCGGGACAACGTATCGGTCCCATCTTCACGGGTCAAGATTCTGAGTAGGAATCTTGACCCGTGAAGATGGGACCGATACGTTGTCCCGAAACGTCGGTAAATAATTACCACACGACGCCGTGTAATTACCCAGAAGGCCACAGATTTCATCAACATCGCGGTGGAAGCGTGAAATCAAGGTTAGTAAATAGTTGCTGGTTTTTCAAAGGATTACAGTGCCTGCAAAACACTGGTATCTGTTTACCAGTTGGCGTAGTGTAAGAACCCAGAAGACTTGAATTTACTTCAGAGATGTTTGTCATTGTGGAGGTAACGGTAAAGTTTTCCATTCAATGAATGCATTTAAGGGCAGTAGAGGTATAGCTCTACTCATTCCTAACCTGGGTGCTATGGTCAACATAACACCCAGGAACTAACTACAGTACCCACTGAATAGGAGACTGGGTGGGCCCCAGAACCGGTCTGGACATTTTGGAAAAGAGATAAGCACACAAATTAAATTGTGTTTCCCAGTGGTTGAATTTCTAAAGATGCTGTAACTTGTTACTTCATATAACACCTGCTTTTGAGCAGTGTGTTATTGGTAGCTAATATTTTATTGAAGAAACTTCGTCTTATTTGACTGTAGTCTTATAATAGTGAAGGAACTTTATTAAATCAGACTTATCACTACCTTTTCTGTGTAAAACATAAAGAAAAGTTGTAGTTGTCCCTCTCCACACTATGAAGGCATACAGGGGAGTAGAGGTATATCTCCACTCATTTATAAGCTTGGCAGTAGATGGAGGTGAGTGGTCAACTTCACACCCCGGTCGCGTTGCCCTCGAGTAAGAACCCCGGTACCTATTTAGTAGGAGGCTGGATGGTCCCCATACCTGGTCTGGACATTTTCGAGAAGATAAAAATCTCTTGCCTCTGCTGGGATTCGAATCTGGATCATCCAGCCCATAGCCTAGTCACTATACTGACTACACTATCTCACCTTTTTAATCATATTATCATTATATTGTCACCATTTTGATTCAGAGAGAGCCAGTACTGCTGAAAGAACTCGGTAAAGTGAAGACACCCACTCGCAGCTTCCAGTGGTTAACCCAGATCTGGTTCCCAAGTAACTGGATTGTTAGACGTAACTTCCAGGGTCAGTCTGAAGTAATCCCAACTGTTCAGAGTGCTACAGCCACCTCCATCACCACTCCTCGCTCTGATCCCAGCCAAGTAAGTATTGCTTATTGAAGTTTTCCAAATGTTTAAATGCGTGTATCCCAGACTGTAACTGGTTTGTGTAATATTATGGCTTGCCAAGTATTAAGTTAGCAACATACTCTTTGTTTCAGCCTGTGTTCCTCGTAGAAAAGGAGGTAGTCCGCACAACCACAACCAGATGGCCAATGTGGAGGTGGGTTAATTACTGTCATCGTACCTGGAGTTGGACCTGGAACGCCATGTTCTTCTTTGGGGTTAGTGACATGACTCACGTGACTTGAATTTATTGCTGAGGAATTTTAGAATTACATTACGATGAAGATTACTGTCTTCAGGGTTGTGACTCTTTGTGGCTTGCGAGGTAAATACTGTTGTACTGGAGGAACCTCCTGCCTCCGTCTCCAGTGTGAAGATTGGTAGAGGAGAAAAATTGTCTTATATTTTGTTTTCATAAATGCGCTTTTACGATCTCTTTTTCAGAATAGTGGTTTGCAGGATCTTCACATTCCCAAATGTTTCACATTATGGAAATTGTTTCCAGATAGTGATCCCATGGTGCAGTCCTGTAGGACTTCGAGCCCTATTCTGTATGGATCCTTTTATGCCTGACCTGGAGTTATCACAAGTGAATGGCACACTGTTCCCACGCAAGTCATCTCTCACACCAACTCTGTGCTCCAGGCTACTTGCATTGTGGAGACACATATCAAAATCACGAACACACTTTGAGACCAAGCCAGATACAGGTGGGGTTAATTCTTTCCCATTTCTTGTATTAGAACATTTGTAGTTTGTTACAGTAAAACCTTATTAATTCAAAATTAGTTGATTCAAAATATCATATAATTTGAAGGATGTGACTTTCCCCAGTTTTAAACGTAGAATTTTGTGCATCTTTTAATGTGGTTAATTTAAAACATTGTTGATTTGTAATTTGAAGCTATATTACAGCCCTTTGATTACTAGAACTTGAATAATTAGAAATACAGTGAAATCCGCGTAAGATAACCCCATTTAAGGCATTTAGTACCAGATTTTCCTAAAAGATTAACATACACACTACTTTTTTATTGTTTTTTAGCCTAAGAGTTTCCCACCTAAGAAGCACGAAAATTTCATGTTGCAATGAATATGTATCCATTTAATACTTTTTCTGTACCATATCTTGTTTTCCAGAAGTTCCGCTTTGTTCAGTTTGTTCCGCAACATAGAGTGATGAAGTAACACCCTCAGTTTGTAAAGTTAACAAAGTTTGATTCCAGTATCCGGGGATCCTACATTGAATGACATTATCATTTGTTTTCAAACATATTCACACTTAATGATAGATGTTGCTGAACATATAGAATGGCCCATAAGTTGGTTACCCCAGGTAGTACAATGTACACTAAAATATCATTTACTGACTTTCAGGCTATCCTGTAGTGATTTAAAGATATGTTCTTCCAATGTGATTCCAAAGACTTAAACTCCCAACTAGTATCCCACAAGCATACATTGGCCTATAAAGCTTTCCTTTCAGAAACCAGCCAATAAATGAGAGAATGACTCAAATTGTGAAATTTAGAAGAGAATGACTGTCAAAAAGGGAAGTGGATCCCATAAATTTCATCTGATTTGTGTTACTTGGGAAGTGTAAATTTTCTCATTGTATGGGTTGGTTCAGCAGTAATTGTCTTGAACTGCATTTGAGAGGTATGTTTAAATCTTGGCAGGTTTTATAATGTCTTCCTCAGTCACCAGACATGTATTGAAGAAGGCTATGACTGCCTCCCCAAACATCTGTATTGATACGTAATTCATAGTCATTTTGCCTTATCTTATTCAGTGCTACATAATATCAGCAGTAGGTATAACATAATATTACCAGGAATCGTAATCACATTTGGTTCTCTAATGCCTGTGAAAGTTATTTATTTGTTACACTGCATTTATAGTGGATGTTCATTATCTCAGGTGTATGCAGTGTAATTGTGTTAAGTTGTCACTAAAGTCAGAATCTGTGTGGAGTTTTTTTCGAATATTAAGTCTGCTTAGCAGGTCTTGCATGTTCTCATACTTCAACAAACCGGATATGTTTGTCTGAAACAAATTCACCTAACTTGTGAACAAAAAAAAAAAAAAAAAATTATATTGCTAAGGGGTCACCTATCACCATGCACCCAACATTTTTGCTTTCTCTTGTCAAATTCTGTAAATTCCAGCTAGCAGTTTTTGACTTGACAGTGACGATACGTAACATAATCCCAGGTATTCATTATCATTATTCTCGCAGAATGCATGTGTTTATATTAGTTTTGCAATATATGCCTCTGATATCATGCTGCAATTTCCCCAGCAATCTAAAGTTGCATAAGAAGAGTCTTTTTAATAATATATAACTTATTTATTGCAGGTTTCATTGGTAAGGGCATGACAAGACATATCAATCGTTTATGGAACTACATTGTAAAGGGCCTGTTGGGAACTCTTGGCATAATATTGGTATTCCCAGTCGTCTGTTTGCTGATCAGCTGTGGAAGTCTTGCTGTAACAGTTACAGCCATCTTTTGGTAATATATTAATGTTGTTAATGTTCATAATGGAATAAGAAATGGCATCTCGAGCTTGTAAAATATCTAAAGAATACACATATCCATGAATGTTCAGTGACTTTGTGTCTACAGTACACTTGTGCATTAACCTTTGAAAGAACTGTGTTCACTATGTGAATGCATATGGGAAAACACCCTTAGAAATTCATTTTATATATTTAGGCAAGGAGGAAATGTACACATTTGAAAAACATGCTGCATAATCTCTGTTTTATTTTCCACAAAA
The DNA here is from genome assembly GCA_021186555.1 of Reticulitermes speratus. Taxonomy (NCBI): domain Eukaryota; kingdom Metazoa; phylum Arthropoda; class Insecta; order Blattodea; family Rhinotermitidae; genus Reticulitermes; species Reticulitermes speratus. The sequence goes on from JAJKFL010000012.1 coordinate 26,939,763, forward strand.
TGCCGTTTATTTCATAATTTTATCATTTTCTGTTCAAATGATATGTTTTTACATAAATTGTGTGTTAAAATTGAAATACTCACCCTGGTGGGATGAAGGTTAAACCTGTTACATTCTGTGCTAGATTTTGATGTTCTCACAGCAGCAGCAGCAGCAGTGAGGATTCAAGCCTTCTGGCATGTTATGCCATATGAACTGATGGAGGTCTGCACATACCAGAATTTTAGAATTTGCCTCCCTGCCCCAAACAGGGTTTGGCCTGAACAGAAAGGTTAGCTTTAAATGTTTTTCTTTAATCCATCTGAAGTTTGACTTTTGTTTATTCTAGCCTGAATGAAGCCCAATATGTTGACAGTCTGCCCTGACTATCATGTCAGTAATATGGTCCTTTTAATGCATAATGAATTCACAATACAAAGTACTGGCAACAGTGGTTACGCGAACACACCTGGATGTTATGTTTATACGTACATTGCCTGTCTTGTTGTATGTTACCTATACCACATAGCTTCCGATGGGTGGTCCGCATTTGCAGGTAATCCAGACCATCCCTCCCCCCACATAAGCTGGATGACCAAGGGACTACTTCAGTTACCGACATTTCAGAAGGGCATAGTGCCTCGATCTTCAGGGTCAAGCAGTCCAAGAAAAAGAGGCACATACTGTTTGATACTGAGCATGCTAGCCCATTTAGTAATGTGGTTAGTCTATTTGGGAGGTGCTTAGTTCATATTCCGGGGCGTGGAGTTGACCACCCACCCCCATCTAGTGCCAGGGTTGAAGAAAGAGTAGAGCTATACTTCTACTCCCTCTCTGGGCCTTTATGGCCTGTTCTAGGGAGAACTTTTTTTTACATTTACCTTAGAAGCCAGGATATTGGCTGTGCTGACTGAGGTTTTTTGTGATTTTCTTCAGTCCCTCCAATCAAACACTGGAGTGATATCTCAGTTGACCATCAGGATCAATATATGTGCTGTAAATATGGTACTACCATAAGCAGTTGATTTGGTAATGTATGATGAATTAGATATGTCTGTGAACTGAACTGTACTCCTTGAAATGTTGTAAAAAGAATGTAGTCCAGAGCAATGTTTTTCAGCTGGGGGTCCTGAAACCCTTGGGAGAGGTTCTTCAAGTTGATCCCACTCAGTAGAATATAAAGTTTTCTTTATTTTTTTTTTTTCCATCAGCTTTTCCTAATCTCAGATTTATTGTTGTTACTGTACGGAAAATATTGTCTTTCTAATAAATCTTTACACTGACTTAACCTTTAAACAACTGGGTTGGTATTTAAATTTTAGCGTATCATTAATGAGAAAGGTGAGTATTATTTGAACAGAAAAAGATAAAATTATGAAATAAATGGCATTTTGTGGAAAATAAAAACAGAGATTATGCAGCCTGTCTTAAAAATGCAGTAAATTTCCTTGTTGTCTAAATACATAACATAAATTTGTATGGGTGTTTGTATGTTTTCTTTGCATGCATTTACATATGTGAATGTAGGTCGTTTGAAGGTCAGTAAAGGTTTTTACAGTTTTGTAAGGGGTACATGGTACCAGAAGGATTGAGTAACACCAATTTGGAGGCTCACACAAATGGCGAGAAACCATACAAACAAGTAACTGATTTTGTTGCTATAATGTGTTGAAGTTACACGAGATATTACGTTTCATATACAGGTATACTGATTTTTACTGTTAATTCATAGTAAATACAACAGAATTCCATGTGTAATAAGGAGGTCACATTGTGTTTTATCAGCACCCCTCCTGACATATGCTTAGCTGGAATTTCAAATTAGGCCATGACTGATTCCTTTCACGTATTTCCCATTTCATTGTGTACTAATCTACTATCTGATGCTGGGGTACGCGGTGGCGCAGTTGGTTGAGGTACTGCGCTACAAGCCAGAAGGTCGCGGGTTCGATTCCCGGTGGTGTCGGAATTTTTCGTTGACATAATCCTTTCGGTCACACTATGACCCTGGGGTCGACTCAGCCTCTAACAGAAATGAGTACCAGGAGTATTTCCTGGGGGGTGAAGGCGGCCAGTGCGTAGGGCTGACAACCTTACCACCAACATGTGCCGATTGTCTAGAAATCTGGGAGCCTCAACCTCCTGGAACCCTAAGGGCCTGTCCAGGCCTGTAATAGGATTGCTTTACCTTTACCTTACTATCTGATGCTATATAGTCTTGAGATAAGGACAGCTTTTTAAAGTAAACCATAAATAAATAAAAGTGTACCTATAAATGGAGTGAATTGTTTGTTTCTGATTGTCCTGAATTATGAATGTTGAGGATTTTGCATTTAATATCTTGCAGGATGCCAGTTGTAACACTGGGGCTTCACTTATTCATGGCACTGATTTATGACCTAGACAGCCCTGATCCAAGTCGAAATCGCTACTTGGTGATGCTAGAGGCAATACTGTGGAATATCGGAATCCAGGGGTGTGTTCAGCCACTTGCTGCCTTGTTTGTAGCTTTTGTGGTGTGTCCTGTTATTTCTCTGACAGTTTTAACAGGTGAGCTTCATTTTCTGTTTGTTATTTATAGAGCTGAGTTCTGTCTAAGATTGTCAGCTGGCCTGTCACGTTCAGAATCTTATAGATTTGCAGTGTAATTTCTGTTTTTAATACAAAGGTTCTTAACCTATGTGTCATGACCCAAAATGGGTCGCCATGTTGTATCGGGTGGGTTGCCATGATCCTCTTTAGTAAACCGAAGTATTCTCCCATAAGCATACAGGTTGTAACGTGCTGATTGGACATCACTGAATCAGCTGGAAGTGAACAGCAGATTGTGAGTTTGACCTTGAGTGCATAGGAGTGTTTTCTAATACCTTTGAGAGATCCCATTCTCCCTGCTGCCGATTCCCTCGACCTGTCCCTGCTCTTTATGTCTTGTCAAGAGCATTCTGCAATAAAATATAAACAGAACCTCTTTGCTGTGCACTAAGTCTGGTATTAATTGTTGTTCCAATCTATTGAGCTCGACATTTGTTTCAGAATAAGTATTTTTTACTGTGTGCTTTGTGACTGCATGTGTTTTCAAGTGGTTAATTTAATGTTATGTTGTATTAACCTTTAAATGACCTACATTCACATATGCGAAACATGAAAGGCACTTACTTTCCTTTCAAACATATTATGATCACAAAATTTGTTGCGTAATGTATACATTGACTTATGAAAATGATCCTCCATTGTGAATATCAGTGCTACTTGACCTGTGTGCGAAAGAGAAACATTTTCTTTAAACAAAAAGGCAGGATGGATCCTATAAAGGGTCAGTTTGTAACAGAAGGTGGCAGTTGCACCTATTATTACTGATTTGTTATTGTTTTTTTTTGTTGTTAAAATGGCTATACAGGATTAGCCCAATGTTAATAAATACTTCTGCATTTTTGTGACTTATTGGACTAACCACAGAGATTGACTGTCCTTACTGACACATTTTCCTCACCCAAACAAATGCATATATGTTACCTTAAATTGGGTTATGATGTGTTTCCAGGTTTTTTCTCTTTGACTTCCCATTTATATTCATTTTCTAGTTAGGCACCATACAACTTTTGCATTCGAGAAACCAGTGTTATTAACTAAGAAATGGAAGAAAAATATTGTCTGAGGGGTTGGTACAGCTGTGACACTCTACACTGGTATTCAGGAAAGGCAGGTTGGAATCTTAGCTAGGTCATTGGCTATCTTGATTGAGGTGTTTTATGGGCTTCCTCATTCCTTCCAGCAAATGCCAGATCATACCTCATTTAGGCCAGTACCTCTTCTGTCCAAATCCTTGCAGTTCATCGTTCATGAATCCTACCATTCAGTACTATACAGTCGTGAGTTGCTGACAGCATTTTAAAGTAACCAACAAAAAGAAACACAAACATTATATTTATATTGCTCATTGACTGCCACATGTAGCCTATGCTGGTAACAGTTTGATATTAAATAAACCACAAAACAGATCTCCATCACAGTGTGTGTGTGACGCACATCAAACAAGGATGCTTCAGTCAACCCATTTAGTAAACTAGAATAGAAATGTTTGCCTTAAAGGTAGTGCTGTAATTGACTATCACCATGTATCTTGTGTATGTTGTCTGATAGTGACTTAAAAATAAGCCAAAACATGAAGCCCTTACATTTTTATTTTATTTTAATAAATGTTGTATTGACTGAAGCATCCTCATTTGAAGAAAAATGTGCTGTATTAATGATCATGTTAAACAAAGAAAAAGTTTCGTATTAGTATCACCGTGCATCTTTATGAATTAATAAATTTATAACCAACTGATACACATTTGAACCACCTTTATTGTAGCGTCTATATTATTATACGCCCCTACATATGTTTCGGACCTTAGTCCATCCTCAGGGGTCTCGTTCGTAAAAGCCACTAAATCAAATACATGTTGTCGTGGGACATATAACACTTACGTACCACTATTGTGGTATAATTGTCTTAATATAATGGTAAAAATATTAAAACAGTTTTTTATGTAAAAAACCTTGGTAAAGGATTTATTAAGGATTAAAGGATAAATCCTTTACCAAGGTTTTTTACATAAAAAACTGTGTTTTAATATTTTTACCATTATATTAAGACAATTATACCACAATAGTGGTACATAAGTGGTATATGTCCCACGACAACATGTATTTGATTTAGTGGCTTTTACGAACGAGACCCCCTGAGGATGGACTAAGGTCCGAAACATATGTAGGGGCGTATAATAATATAGACGCTACAATAAAGGTGGTTCGGTTGTGTATCAGTTGGTTATAAATTTATTAAAGAAAAAGTTATTTAAAGATACTGAAAGTATAAGGAAACTTGTTTGATGTTTTGAACCAAAAGAAAATAAAATATGGAATAGAAAGTTTTGACATTGAATATTGCCATAAAAAAAGTGTTAACTACAACATTGTTTGCAGTGGGAGTGTTGCGGTACTGGCTACGACTCGTATGGGATGCAGCTGCGTTTCACCTTCTGATAAAGAAACGTGGTAGAGTCCCAGCATGTGACAGCCTTGTTGTGAAGCGAATAGCAGGGCCAGGTTTGGCATCCAACTACTTCTACCAGGCAAGTCTTCATCTACAGTTTTTATGTTTGTTTATTTTCTTGAGTCTTTGTTTGTTCTTAGTGCCCAGTCCAAGAAATGAATGAATAATGAGGAGAGAGTAGCAAGGGGAACCTCGTAGGCACTTTAGCTGCTAATTCTGTTTGTGTATTATTTGTGGTCTAGGGAATGAATAACTGGGAGCAGGTTAAAAGTATTGTATTGTACTCTCTGTGTAACATAATCAAGTGCATGCATTTTTTTAAGTCTAAAGTAAGTAGTGATGTAAGCGCACAGCTACCATCTTAATTCCAATCATGTCTTAATTTTCCTGTCTTTGTCTGTATGGCTTTTCTCTGTCTTCCCATCATTAAAATTACCTACACCAGATATCTGTTAACCAGATACCAGTATGTCCGTGTAATTTGAAGATTGACGTGGATTAAAGTGGATTAATTTTCAAATTTACATATTTACTTGTAACCAAGTGAACAAGGCAAGAGACTAATATTTCCTAGAGTTCAAATATGCTGATTTCAGTCTTGGTATGAGCATAAGTGGTGCCCCCCCCCCCCCCCCCCCACTCCCAGTATGTTACATTTGCATAGATACTAATTCAAACTGTGCAGGTACGTTATTTACTTGTACTTTTCAAAAGTTATTTGTGCTGTGCTAGCAACGCTAGAAGTGCAATTGAAGATATTTATGTTATTTTTCATAATGTATTGTTTATTGGCATTCTTATTTAAAGGGTTCATGTTAAAATGTGACTGTAGACAAACAACTATATTTGCAAACTGTGCATATCTTACAAGCATTTTTGTTTCTTGAGGTACGTAATGTCTTTAGATAAAATATCAGTCGGTATGTTAGCCCGTTTCGGTGGACTAGTCGTTAGCGTGCTCGCCACTGGACCCAAGGTTCGCGGGTTCGATCCCGACCGAGGTCGATGGATTTTTAAGGGTGATAAAAATCCAGAGCACCACTTCCTTCGGAGGGGAAGTAAAGCCGTTGGTCCCATGTCGTAGATTTACGGCATGTAAAAGAACCTTACGGGCATGAATAGAAATGTTTCGTAAGCAAAATTCAACCCCAATTTCTCACCCAAGTCTCCTGACTGCCTGCCAGATGGCTCTGGCGGTCACATCAGGATTGATAGAATAGCAGGGCGGCCAGTTGGCCAGTCACCAACTGCCACGAATGCGCACGACCCAGTAACCTCGGAAAGAGGAGGCCTGAGCCCATATAGGGCTGTTGAGCCATGGTTATTATTATATTATTATTATTATTATGTTAGCCCGTTAAGAGGGCCGTTGTCAAGGCCCGGCATCTTTAATGTGATGTCCAGAATCCCTGACCTTCCGCCACACATCACATTTGTCTTGACATGAACTTATTGTTACATAAGATAACACCATTCAAAAAATAATTGATGCAGTAATGTCAGTACTAATGTTGTGTGTTAATACGTTCTGCTTTTCAAGTGTAGTGTCATAGTCTTCAGAAATGCAGTTCGATGTGTTATAGTCTGAAGCAGAGACTAACACAGAAACCCACGTTGTTTTGTAAATATTTGAACTTTATCCATATTTCTTTGTTTTTCATGATGTACATGTGACACCAAATTTTTTTTGCCCTTCCAAGAGCGAGTGTTTGCTATTGTCATACATCCAGTTAGATGGGGAAAGTGGTTTGTTTTCCCTGTGGGATGATCTGGGGTTGATGTACCCTTACTCCTCTTGTGTTAAGTCCCTAACCAAAGCGAATCTGAAATGTCTTTATGATAATTTTGAGCCACAGAAGGTGAGAAAAAAAAATCTGCTAAGAATGGAAAGGTCTAGGAGGTTGCAAAATACGCTCTTCATCCATTTCCAGGTCCATCACCATGTATCTGTTATAGTCTTAGTTCAGAATGTTTCCACACATATCACAGAATTACCATCTGCTGGCAGACAGTGTATTTTGATTGTAATTTTTACATTGTATCTATCTTTGATCTTTCCATGCTGTGACTGTTAGGTGGCCACTTATCCTGGTGTTTGTCACACCATTTCAATTTCAGTATCAGTCCAGACTCCATAGGCCTGCTGTTTGATTTGGCAGTTTCTGGCCTCAGTATGCAAATCATCAAACGGAGATGAGAAAAGTAGTTTATGTGCACGTGATGCTTCACATTTTCAGTCCTTTTAGTAATAGCTAATAATAAATACTAGACATAGCACGAATTTGCACCTTCCAACATCACGTCTGACAGTTTTTCAAAGAGGACCCTACTACTTTGGTATTAGAGCTTTTAATCATCTCCCACCTAGCATAAAAAGCTTGAGTAATGAAGTGAAACTGTTTAAACCGGCACTAAAAAGATTTCTTCTTTCCAATTCGTTTTATTCCTTGGATGAATATTTTAACTGTAAATTTAATTAATGATCATGGGTTTTTAATCCTTTACTAAGTAACCTTTTGTAATGATGTTATTTGCTACAGCTCACATATATATAATAATCACATCATAGAATATTTATTACAATAGTTTTATTCATTTTGAATGTAATATACGGACTATGATTTGTTATTCTAAGCTTGAATTGTTTTATTATTGTGTTTTATATCATGTCTGTTTTTACAAATTGCTTGTATTTATTTGACAATGTATATATTATATAACTTATTAATTCATATGATGACCAAATCCACATCCTGTTTTTGTCTTTGTGACTGTATATTGGATCTATGGATTGTAAATAAATGATGATGATGATGATGATGAAGTCCTGTTACAGTTGTGTAAAGTAGATGTCACTGAAGCAGGTACACATTTGTATGTTTTGTAGAGATACAGCCAGGTTATATTTATGTTCCTTAGAGTCACAAAGCTTTTAGATTTTCATACCAAATCATTTGTGTTTGTTTGGTATATACCGTTTAAGGCGACAGATTCTGAAGAGCAGAGTAATTTTATCAGCTATGGAATGTTCAGTTGGGCTGTAATATTTAGCGTATACATCCTTGAGCTAAACAGACGGAGTTAAAAGTGATAATTTTTGTCTGTTCTGTCACATTTATATTTGTTGTCACTAAAGTGCAGAAATCTCAGTGTATGAAATCTCATTTAATTTTTTCCATAAAAGGCTGTAAAAAATTGCACTAATATGGACAAGTGGTCTCTCAATGTGTGTCGTGTCCCATCTGCACAGTAATAGATAACACAAAGTCCATATCCTGTACAGTCACTTCACTGGGGAACTGCCTTTGTGAAGCATGTCCAAGTGCTGGTGATAATGCACAGATAAAGTTAGTCAAAACACACAAAATTGTTGTTTTTTGACTGACTTTATCTGTGCATATCTAGTTGATTAACACAACAGGATGACCTCTGCAAAGAATGCTGGTGATATTATGTTTCTCTTTTCCACCAGCATTTGTGTAATTTCAAGGAGAAAGAGCGTGAAGACACACAGTGGGCTAGAGCGTTTAGTAATGTACTGTACCTGATTTTGTTATAACCCACTGAGGGCCCCTATAAAGCTCTGGATTACAGGTGCAGGAGGTTGAGAACGTGTACCGCCAGTCAACTGCGTGTAGTCTCTGTCAGTAATGTCTTGTTCTGTGTCACTGTGAGAAGAAATGTCTTTAGACTAATGAGTATCAGAATCATTGTCCAAAGTCAGTTATTGTGCCACATCTTGTTCTTCTAGGCCCTTGTCAGAGCCACTCTTGCACTTGCAATGAGTGAAACAGATTATGCTGCATATCCAACACTTTGAAAGTAGGAGCTGTGCTTTGTTCATAGTTCCATGCAGTCTTCTTTTCTTTCTTTCTTTATCGTGTCCGGACCATTCTTCTTCTTCTTGTTTATCATCTTTACTGTCCAGTGTTGGAAGGATTAGCCGTCTATTAATAGACGTTTCCAGGGGACGCCATCAATGATACTTTCCAGATGGCACGGTCACAGTATCATTGCACACGTGGAGGCTCCTTCCTTGTCCCCCGTTCCATGCAGTGTTTTGTTCTGTCCAGTCAAGAAATGTGAAAGTATTGCCCTCTGTACATTGACTCTGCCTGAAAGAAAGAAACTGAAATATTCGAAGGAAGTATGGGCATAGCCATGAAATTGCAATACACAGGAGTTGCACATAAATTTATAGTTAAAAAAAATAATGGAATAAAAATATGCACAGGAGCCATTTTCTACCAATTTGTGATTCTGAATATTGAAGACAAAACAAAATCTAGCAGCAGTAAGCAGCATTCCTTGTGAATTAATTTTTATTTCCATCAAAAGCACACATTTATACAATGGTAACAATTTTTATGGACAAACCATGTTTCAAGTTACTAATAAATCACCTTCGGGGGTTTACATGTACGAAGTGCCTTTCGAACCTTTATGGGATCCAGTGCCGTGGTAACAAATTTTGCCGCATATTGTATATATGGTCCTTAGTTTATCTGGCCCATATTGTTGGTCACTTTCTGTTGGCTACCTTGTCACAGGGACTTGGCTGACTCATTGAGCTTCGTACACCTGATCTGTCACGGAGGGTTTTGTGTCTCTAGTCATGAACTTGGTCTTTAGTCACAGTGGGAGTACCATTACAACATCATGTATTTCTGTTCATTGCTAAATACTGATCCTACAAGAATTGTCATTGTAAATCCAGACAAAAATTTCCTCATGCATGTTCCAATAATGAAAACAACTTTCTAAGGGTTAAGTTGTAGACAGAAAAAAGAGCATGCGGGTGACACATGCCAAGGAAAAACTAGACAGAATTGGTGCCAGACTGGAAACATTTCCATGAAAACTGTTGGTTTATCTTGCACAGAAAATGGGCATGTCTCTGTCATCTGCATGTATTGCAATGAAATTGCTACATTTACATCCATATAAGATGAATGTGGTTCGTGAGCTGTATGGCACAGATTATGAAGCAAGAGTGAATTTTGTGAACTGGTCCTTCCATGTGGTGCATGATGGAGAAATATACTCCACAGTTGTTCTGTTAATGATGCAACTCTGTTTTACCTCCATGGATACGAGAACTGAATAACAGTTATTGGTCTGCAGAATCTACAAAAGGCGATTACATGATGTTAAGGTTGGTCTGTGGTGTGCTGCAAGTGTAACTAGGATTATTGGTCCTGTGTTTTTTGTGAGACCATAAATTAACACTGACATGTTAGATATTCCGACACTACTTTTTGATCACTTGTCCAATTACAAGAGAACCTCTGCCTTTTCTCAGCAAGGTAGTGCAACAGCTCGTACAGCAAACATTTCAATGCATTGTTTAGAGAGTGTTTTGGTGACAGAATAATAAGCTAGGGATTGTAGCCTATACATTTGCCAAATCTGAACCCATACCGTTTTATCCTCGATTTCAGGCTTCTGCCGCATTGTTGATGAGATCTGTGCTCTTCTGGGATATTATGCGGCGCGTCGTGTGGTAATTGTTTTTCTTCTCAGACTCTTGACCCTTGAAGATGGGACCGATATGTTGTCCCAAAACATTGGTAAACATTTACCACATGACGCACATAATATCCAACGAGAGTGCAGATCCCGTACAGTTTTATTTGTGGGACATGTTAAAGGATAAAATTTATGGTAGTAATCTGTACACTAAATACAACATAAAAAACCATTGAGGATGTAATGCCTTCAGTGTTATTGGCAGAATTTCAGTGTGCAGTGAACAGTGTGTTTTTTGGGTGTGATGTGTGTCTGTGAACTGAAGGAACCCATATTTTCTAGCATAGTCTTTAAATGTGGTGAGTAAAAACCTGATATTAACTGCAGTGCATTAAACTAAAACTTTCCAGCACCTGCTTAAACTTTTAATCATGAGGATATTTTAAGGTGGCATTTCAGTTTTGTGGACATAATTCAAATTCTATGAAGTTTGTATATTTCTGCATAACACAGTTTATTATTCTTGCCTGCATAAAATTCTTACTGGCAGTCTGGAATTGAGTTAATTCATTGAAAAATTAGTAGAACAGTTGCTTTATTAAAAAGTAAGGAAGACACTCTGATGTGGGCACTTTGCAGATCCGACCAGAGCAGGCACTTGCAGCATTTGAGGCCAAAATGGAACTGGACGAACTTGCCGCATATCAGCATACTATGGAGCAGATGATATTGCAACCGCAGAAGGATTTCAGGTTTGTTATTTTCGGTGTTATAGAAAAGGTTTGTGTGCTACTGAAGGCACCAGATGTTGGCTTCCAGACTTTACAGGCTTACGAAAGTCAGAATTTCATGTTCCTGACTCCACTGGCTCTTTAGTTAGTGCTTTCACACTGACAGCTAAATGGAAATTTGTGTCTGGCTGCCATGTTGTTTTACATTCTGCAAGAAACTTACTTTAACAGAAGCTGCCTTTTTTTTAAGATCTATTACCATGCATCATTTCAGAATCCCACAGTACTTTAACACTTTCACTGCCAAAGTCGACCACGGTCGATTTAAGTCTTTACGTTTTAATTTGCCAGCATCGACTTTAGTCAATCTAAAATTTACTCTGCTCTTTTGCTTTAAATAGGCCACGCACACAATAAGTTCTTTCAGGAAACATATTTTAAATCTTTATTAATCCCTAGCTGACAACTAGAAAAAATATATGCATTTTATATATAATTTTATATATAATTATATTTTATAATTTATAAGATGACACACTAGTTGTGTAACATTCAATAACTCCCTGGCAATTTAACACCCTCGGGGATTTAAATACCCGGCAGTGAAAGTGTTAAATGGTGCTAGTATTGCTCACACATTACAAGTTTGTGCACTTATCGTATTATTTTTATTCGTCTCTATAGAAAATTAAAAATTATGAATTTGTGTTGACTTCCACAGTCATGACATTAAGCCACATTGTGTGAGTCAGTGGGTCCAAAACTTGAAAGAACACAGATACGTGTCATGATTATCTTTTAAGCCTGCTTTTTTTGCCTTATGAAAAGCAAGTGGGATAAACAGTGTACTGAACCCAACGTATAACGTATTCATATGGGAAAATGTTGCAATCAAGTTGTTGTCACATCTCATGGGAACATTTCTTGAGCAGGGTCGTCATGAGTGGGTTTTACTGTCACTCCCTTATAACTCTGCCTACTGATTGCATAACTATTGGAAGCATTTCCACAAGTTATGTGTTTTTAAGATAGCAAGTGCAGCCTGTGATTATTCATGAATGATGATAATGTCACCAAATCTCGTCCCCATAAATGCTAGCATGAAATTGGAGAAATAACAAGTGTTCCACAGCATTTGACCTGGTGGAGTACAGAGAGTGTAGGACACCAGTCATGTGGTATTTAGCCAGAATTCCATGCATACTCAAAGCAGAGTGAGCAAAGTCTTCAGAATACATTTCTATTCATTGCAGCATGACTGCCTGTATGCAGAGAGAAGACTTGAAGGAACAGGAATAAAAAGAGGACACTGACAGATTTTTTTTTTTTCATAATGTAACGATTGAGTCCTTTCATTTGTATTATAAATATTTCCCACTTCCCACATTTTTAAAAATAACCTTTCTTTCTGCAGCCAGTTTGTGGAAGCATGTTTTGGTCCATTCTCGGCCCAGCTTGCAAAAGTTGGGCCATATAGAGCGCTGGAGAAAGAGGCACAGGATCTTATAGGAGCACTTCATGAGAAAGTTGAACGTCGACGAAGAGATTTGCAAACTGGCCTGGGAGTTGGTGTTAGGAGTAAGATTAAACTTACCACACTGGAGTTGAAAGTATGTTACATTTCAATAAAATTCGTATTTACTTACATATTTGTGATTATCAACAGAAATAGATGTGTAGAAAAAAAAATGTGTTATTGTAATACTTTATTACATATTTTTAACTTTCAAGTAGTTTTCTTGTGCTAATTTTGAGGAAAGGTTTTGTAATTTTTTTTGTGTAGTTCTCCAACTCTTACTTTAATCATCGTAATAACTACAGCTGACGCAATATAATAAAATAATCAGATAAATTTTTCTTTAATTAAATTGTTTTTTCTATTATTTTCCATTTTCATGCTTCATAGATTTTAGTAAATATGATGTCTTACCTTAATTTATTTTGGAAGGTTTTCAACATAACATGTTGGACCAACGCTTAATGTATCCAGCTTCTAATCAAGAGGTATTTGGCTTGAATCATGGCAGATTACATTGTAGTTTTTCCCAGTTCCTTTGGATAAGAACTGAGATAATGCAGTAGAATATGCCATAGCTATACCCTTCAAATTAATGAGCCTGAGCAGTTGATACAGTAACAGAATATTCAACCAACCAAAGGTTTTCCATGCCCCAGTGTTTTATACTGCATGTGTAACATGAGACCATTGGTATTCTTAGATTGCAATCCAGCAAGGAGCACTGATGTTGGAGAGATTCTACCCATCCCATGTCCTGCAGAGGCTTCCTATTCATGAAGAGGATTTCTGGGAATCAAAAGGATTGTCTGTGAATGACTGGGCCGGGTTGGCAGGCCTGATGTATGCAGACATATTTAGTCTCGACTTCCTCACCCCTCTGGATGACGGTGATACCAGGTTCAGGTTGGAGGTGTGTTGCTTTTTCTCTGTGGTGTGTGGAATGTATTCATTTTTCATAAGTACAGTAGAACTCCCAGGGACAGGTGGCGGGCTCTTGTGAGTGCGGTAATGAACCTTCTGGTTCCATAAAATGCGGGGAATTTCTTGACTAGCTGACGACCTGTTAGCTTCTGAAGAAGGACTCTGCTCCATGGAGTTAGTTAGTTAGTTTAGTAGAACCCCCGTATCCGCGTTTCAGATATCCGCAGTTTACCGCGGCCCAAAAATATTAACACATTCACTGCCAAAGTCGACCATGGTCGATTTCAGTATTTACGCTTTAATTTGCCAGCGTCGACTTTAGTCGATCTAAAGTTTACTCTGCGCTTTTATATATAGGGTTTGCTACTAGCAGTTTCGGGTATCCGCGGTAGGTCTTGGAACATATCACCCGCGGATATGGGGGGACCACTGTACATGTATCTGCTAGTCTGAAGAATTTCTCATTTTTACAGTGACCAATATGGAAATTACTGTCTTGTTTTGTGTGATGCCATGTAGTTTGGAAGATACGTTTCAACATTTTGTAGGAACCTGCTGCTTCCATCTCCAAAATGTAAGAGGAAACCGTGCAGGAAAAGGCCATGTATTTTTTCTGCCCACATGCCTTACGCTTCTACCTTTTAGCGGTCAGCTTTTCGGAATTTTTGTTTGAAGAACTCCACAATGCCTAGTATTTCTTCTGCCATTGAACGTTTTTGTCGTGGTGTAATATAACAGTATTTTATATTGTATTAGTGACCTTTGTTGGAATTACTGCCAATTATCAAAATGTACAAAATAGTCACTTGATATGGCAGCTCTGCTTCACATTTATGTATGTTTCTTAAGTTGTTATTTTTTGTATTCAGAAATATAATTAAAAAAAATACCTAACCGTTTCAGTAAAATTAATTTTGTAGTGGTTTAGCAGCCCCCTTAATAAGTCCCTTGTTTTTAATATTATATCAAATTTTTTATGTCCTTTCAGCCTTTTAGATCAGAGGATGTGGCAGTACAATAAAACCATTTGATTTGCTGGACTCAGTACATTAAATAATCAGGCAGACGTCCCATAGTGTGGACATAATAGTCATCTTGGATGTGGTAGACACGTATCAGACTGCACAGCATTACATCCCAGATCATATGTGCATATGCTGCTCTGAGAACCTCAAATATTATATCTATTTGTTTTCTCTGTATGAAGTCTTACAGTTTTGCTCCATGGGTCATTATCATGTAGCCATGACATTCTAACTTAAAATCTCCAATTACTTGTTTATTTTCAAGCGCGGTTTTTGGAAGTTGTGTAGTTCCCTTGGATGACTATTATTGATATTTAGGAAGGAATCCAAGTTTTGTGATTCCATACTGTCATAGGAATTTTTAAATTTTGATTGGACTTTACTTAATCTTTTGCAGGTGAGTTATGACTGCAAGTATATATACTCATTCTAGGTTTAGTTTGGTGTCCAGCAGTTGAGGCTGGCACTTTCTGATGGGTCCACCAAAGTAGGTTTTCCTCTTTCCACTTTCCACCTAGGGTGAGAAAGATTGTGGTTTTTTCTAGACTAAGATGATGTGCAGTGTCCAAAATTTGTGTCATGATTGTACCATCATCAGAATCCTTTAAAACTGAACTTAGAACTCTTTGTTAAAAAATATAATGCAGTTAGACTGACACGTATATTGGACTTTTTCAGTTGCCTCGTTTTTTTTTGTTAGAATTTAAAACACGCATGTGAATATGAATATGAAGAGTGCTGTTCTGGGACTATTAGACTGAGCTAATCTCCATCCCTAGACTTTGATTTAATGGGCCCAGTAAGGTAGATTTATGTTTTCAGGTTTTCATGGTGATTTCATGTGTTTTTTACCTGATGATGGAAGTACAGCCAGCTTCCAAAATGTTGTGTTTTAAAAAAAGACTAAATGACTGAAAAAGTCCAGTGTGTACGTCGGTTGTCACATACTTTGAGACTTATCTAATGCAAATATTTCAACAGCCACATCAGCAGGTGGACTTGACAAGGTACACGGAGATGGTAAATGGAGCAGAACTGGGAACAGGGGGTCCAGATCTCTTGGGACCTGTGTATGCTCCAAGAGGTAACATACAGGTCCATTCACCCTACCTGGAAGTATCAGCCTTTAATCCCCGTTGCAGAGCGGCTGCTACGGGTCGCAAGCAGGAGAAGAGAGGGTGGGTTCTATTGAGTATACATGGTCCAGGATATTGAGTTGACGTTCATAAAAATTTAATTACGTAGAAATACAATGTGGTCTAGAATAAGCTGATGGTTTTGAAAGTAACAGAACTATTCAACAGATTACACTAGAATTTATTCAAGTACCAGAACAGACGTGCACAAAAGGATTACACATGCACGTATCACTCTTAAAAATAATGTCCTCCAAATGTGCACCCTCCGTTGCAATACACTGCTGTAGTCTCACTGTAAAGTTATCCATGATTTTCCGTAGAACTGCTAGGGGAATACCGTCAATCTAATGTCAGTTCTAGGCTTTCATCTCTTCAGTGATGTGAAGAGGATGTGCAGACACTTTCTGTTTAAGATATACTAACAAACAGCAGTCTGGAGCCATTAAGCTGGGCAACTGCAGTGGTCATGACTCACTAAATCAAGAGATGATGTGGTTGGGAAATAACCCTTACAATACTGCCATGATGTTTCAGGCAGTTTGGGCTGTGGCGTGGTTTTGTTGAAATCAGGTTTCCTCCAGTCATCTCTGACGCAACTCAGTTGTCAACATTCTGAGGTGACAGCGCGTGTCCATCTTTATCTTTAAAAAACAGGGCCTGATGACCCCCACTGACCCAACACTACACCCAACAACAGCTTTCAAACTGAGAAGTGGGCTTTCATGCAGTTGTCTTGGATTTATGTCAGACCAGTACTGATAATTTTGTTTGTTGACAAACCCTTTCAGATAAAAATTGGGTTCATCTGACGTCAACAACTTGAGTGGCAATTCTGTATTACCCTCCATTAAGTTCACAAATTTTCACAAAATTGCAAACAGGCTGCGTAATCACCGTCACTCAGTTGCTGCAGTACTTGCGTTTAGTAAGGGAGGGATTTTAAGTGGGCACGGAGTATTCCGGACAAGCTGCCTTGTGACATATGCAGTGTAAGGGCACATGATCTTTCAGAAGGACATGGACATCTGTCCTGGGCAGTTCTCAGACACTGCACGTTCTCAGGTGTTCTCACTTTTCTTCTTCTGCCAGGCTTCTTCCTGTCTTAGTGCCTTTTTTCATGCCATTGGTGCACCTTTTTCATGCCATTGGTGCACCCATGCTAGAATTGTAGTGTGTGATGGTACTTGCCTTCTGCCGTGGTTTCCGAATTCCCCCTGAAAAGCATGTTGCGCATCCACCACAGAATTTGTTCTTACAAGGCACGCGACAAACACGTTGCCTAATTGGCCAACCCTCCATTGCATACTAAGTCCAAGGTTGGATTATGTAATTACATGATTCATTCAATTACCATTTATTGTGTAATTGAAGCAAGTCTTTAATTGATGCGGTGATTTGTTTGTCAAAAACGTGGTTGACAAACTGTTGGAATGGGTATAATAGCATTAAATTTTAGTCAAATTGGAAAGATACTACTGATGTTACAAAATGTTGCAGAAACTTAGGAGGAGAAACATTAGTGAAACACAGGCTTTTTGTGTGCGTTAAGCAGTGTTAAGTTGGAAGGGAAAACATTACAGATGATGAATGATTGAACCAACCAGCAACTTCAAGAACTGTGAGGCTTCGGGTTTTCACAGCGGTGTTAGTGAAGATCCAAGTCTTATATGTTATACCATGTCATGTGG
The DNA here is from genome assembly GCA_021186555.1 of Reticulitermes speratus. Classification (NCBI taxonomy): domain Eukaryota; kingdom Metazoa; phylum Arthropoda; class Insecta; order Blattodea; family Rhinotermitidae; genus Reticulitermes; species Reticulitermes speratus. Next base: position 26,957,272 of record JAJKFL010000012.1, read on the forward strand.
TAATAATGACCAACATTCTGAAGGAGTATAGTGTAGTGAAGTGCCTTTCTCTTCAGGTTCGAGCAGTCCAAGACCTTCTCCTTCAAAACACTAGTAACTGTTTACCAGTCAACATGACATAACATTCTAGAAGACTTGAATCTTTAACATTAAGAAATGATTTAATTGGGAGAAAGGTGATTGAAATTATAAGAAATAATTACACAGACTGATATTTTCAAAGAAAAAGGGTAAATAACTTGAGAATAAAATTATATAATAAATTACCAAGTCAATTAGATAGTTTAAAGCATACACAGATTTTCGGAAGGAAACTAAATCATTTTTATTGCAACAGACCTTCTACTGAGTAGAGGAATGTTTGTCTTATGAATTCATTCAACAATTAAACCAACAAATGCACTTTATTTCTTAGTTATGTTCATTAACCCTACACATGTTTCGGCTGCAACAGAGCCATCATCAGCGGTTCAAGTGCATTTGTTGGTTTAATTATTGAATGTTATCAAAATGCATGGTGAATACAACGTAAAATTTGTCTTATGAAGTTTTAACATGGAAAACACAATTGTTTATAAAATGAGGACTTATTTTCAAGGATTGGAAATTGTGTAGTATCACAGTGTGGTCCAAAGATTAACAATCATACCACCTAAATGAAGTGAACAATATGGTTTTATAAGACAGTAAGTTAGTTAATATGTTATATCATCTTCATATAATATTGTAGTGAAAAGTATTGTATTGATGTGTCCTATACATATTTTATCAAGAAGGGTGAGTAAAATACAGTGACAACAATTACTTTTTGGAGGATAGTAGAAGAACTGAGTCGACCTCGGTGGACTAGTGGTTAGCGTGCTCGCCACTGGACCCAAGGTTCGCGGGTTCGATCCCGACCGAGGTCGATGGATTTTTATGGGTGATAAAATTCCGGAGCACCACTTCCTTCGGAGGGGAAGTAAAGCCGTCGGTCCCATGTCGTAGATGAATAGAAATGTTTCGTAAGCAAAATTTAACGGCCATTTCTCACCCAAGTCTCCTGACTGCCTGCCAGATGGCTCTGGCAGTCACATCAGGGTTGAGTTGAACAGCGCAGCCAGTCAGCTGGTCTCCGAACTGCCACAAATGCGCAGACCACGTAACCTCGGAAAGAGGAGGCCCAGGCCCATATAGGGCTGTCGAGCCATGGTTATTATATAGTAGAAGAACTGAATTAGACTTGAGAAATACCGTATATTCTTGAATCTAATGCGCATTCGAATCTAATTCGCACCCAGTATTTGGCGACTTCTTAAACGAAAAAAAGTTAGTTCGCGATTCTAATGCGCACCTTTCCTTCAACCACCCCTTGCCCACGGGGCGACTGATTGAATAATATTGGATGTTACCAATGCGTTAAAATCCGACGCTACGCCTGTGGCCGATGAGTCATACCGATAGAGGCATGGCCTTACTCAACAGACGTGCGCAATCTCGTCTGAAGCCAGCTGAGCTTTAGTTGTTGAAACGTGGGAGGTGCTTGTTCCAATTTGTCGTGTACCGTAGTTATGGAAGAGGGACACCTGAAATCTGAACGACTCTCATATACGGCGAAGTTCAAACGTGAAGTTATTCGGTGCGCAGAGGAGAATGGAAACCGCAAAGCCGCTGCAATTTTTGGAGTTAATGAAAGCAACGTTCGACTATGGCGGAAACACAAGGCAGCGATCAGCGGGTGTGACGCAGCTCCTTCAGAAGTGGCGCGGTGGGTGTCGGCTGCATGGAAAGCCATCCCGGAGAGCATTATAGTCAGATCTTTCAAGAAGTGTTGCATAAGCAATGCTTTGGACGGAACCGAAGATGACATTGTATGGGAGGACGATGTTGAAGATAAAGATGATAGTGACTGGGTGGAGAGCACGGATAACGATTCAGTTATGAGTGATGACGGCGAGTCTGATGAATAATAAATTATAATAATAAATAATAAAATAATAGATTATTGTATTGTATTGTTCTTACGGCACGTACAGCAGCTCAATCATTTTTCCAAAATCCAGCTCTAGACCGCGAATCTAATACGCATCTGATTTTTTAGCCCTCTAAAACTGTAAAAAGGGTGCGCATTAGATTCGAGAATATACGGTATAAGAGATTGATTTTTGTCAGAGATCAGAACATGAAGAAAGTGCTTGTCAAAATAGCACCAAAAACAGGTGGACTGTCAAACAAGAGCTACGTGTATAAAGTTTTAGTTGAAAATTTTTAAGCCAGAAAATCATTTGGGAGGTACAGGAACAAATAGAAGAATAATATTAAACTGGATCCTAAAAGAGAGTGTGAAATTGTAGACTGAATTTCGCTGGCTCAGGACAAGCCTAATGGTGTGCTCTTGCAAGAATGGTAATGAATGTTTAGTTTCCATAAAATGTACAGATTTTTTTTTTACCAGTTGACCGACTGTCAGCTTCTCAAGAACTGTCTGCACATTTCTCACCTTATTTTATAGTCCAGTTATGTTTAACTGAAACGCATTGTATAGTTACACTGTAAATATTAGGTTTACTGTAGTCTGTAGTGTATTTCTCTGTTGTAGTATCAAATACATCTTGTATTTTTAACACTTGAATGTGGGATGTTTAACAGGGAGTCAGGTGGTGGAATATCAACAAGTCATGCTCGTCGAAGAACCAGCATATTGGCAGGTAATGGGAGCATTGCAAGAATGTGGCAGCCTTGGAAGCGTCATTCCCATCCATATAGCGCAGAGAAACTGCTCATTCCTCTTCCCATTCCCCACCCTGCACACATAGCTGTCACTATTCACAATCGTGACAGTGAGGACCCAATTCCATTGGACTTGGAGTTGTGCCAGAACATTCTTAAAGCTGTTGAGGATTCTCATGGTCATCATTTCAACACTGAAGAGGTTCTTGAAGGAGTGGTAACAAATGTAGCTCGTTTCCGAGGTGGTGGTGATAGCAGTTTTGATTCTGTTGGGTCACAGATTTCAGTTACTGGTGTGAGTGTTGAAGATGTTGGACAAGAGAAAGGAAGTGGTGACGGTGACGGTGATAGAGGGGGGGAAGGAGAGGGTGAGAGTTACAGGTGGAGACAAACAGAGTGGGTAGGAGCAACAGCACGAAGAAGGAACAATTCTGGGTCCGTTAGAGTTGACCTAGCGTCACCAGAAGACGTCACATTGGACACTGACGCAACACGCGTAGTCTTCAGTTCATATGGTACAACGGTCTGAAGACAAATGGGACCACTAGTGATAAGTTGCTGGTGTAGTTGGCATATGTGTGTGAAGAGCCAGATACACCAAATGCATGCCATGGCGAAGTACAATGAAGCGTAGCTGAAATATAGCCTGAACAAATTATTACATATTTAATTCAGTTGCGTGTCATCAATGGAACAAACAGGAAAAACCTTTTGGTTCTAAATATGTCTGTTCATCTGTAAATACTGCAGAAACAACATGAGGTCAGTAACACAATCCAGTCAACATCCTTATCCTAAGCTGCATTTAGATTGTAATTTTTGCTAATGGCAGCAATTTATTTTAAAGGCTGCTGTTACGTGTGGGAGTTTCAAGTTACATTTAATCAACCTTTGTGATACAATAATGTTAGATGAGGCAGAAAGGAGCTGGCGATGATTCTAGTAACTATAATAATTCATCATAGACACCAATTTATTAATTCAAATTTAATGATGGTAGATGATACAGTGGGCCCCAGAAACTTACAATTTGAACATAGACGTGGTGGGAGTTAATAGTTTTTATCTTATGCTCTCTAAATCACAGTGTGAAAGTGTATGTGTTGTATCTGGTACCAATGCCATAACATCACTGTGAATAGCACCGCCATCTTAATGTCATAATTGTTTTGTTTTTTGCTAAATATTTCTAAGTTTTCAAGTGTTGAACATGTTTTGAAAATAAAGCCAAAAGATGTCAGTGCTGTACCATCGTTGACCTGTAATTTTAGTATGCACTAATGGTGATATTGCATTTTGTTTTGTGTACTTTAACTCATACTGTTAGGTGACTGTGAAAGATGCTCGGTGTCTTACGGGATGTTTTGAAGTTTTCTCAGTACAGATGCTCCCCAACTGACGCAATTTTAGACTTACACATTTTTCAAAAAGCTAAAAGAAATTGAAATAATAACTTTTGAAAAGCACACCAAACTTTTTTTTGTGGAAGTGAAAGTGCGATGAGACGAAGGTGGCAGAAGAATACCGCTGAACGATAACATGTGGCAGGCCAGTCAAGCTGCAGCCAATCAGTTCCTGGTGTGTTCAAGTTCAGATTTAAGTAGACTGTCCTGTATAAACATACATAGTTGACCATATGTATACTCAAGTCCAACTTGTGCAAAATTTTAGCTTGCAACAGACCTTCCAGAGTGTAATTATTGCATAATTCAGGGAGTGTCTATGTTTTTGCAGTGCCCAGCTAGAATGGGTATTGTCATGCTGGTTTGTGAGTTTGTTTTTGAAATGGGGCTTAACAAAATCCTTTCAAGGTAGATGGGTAATGACAGGCTCTTTTAGTATCAAAATTTCTAAAAGGGTTGTGAATATGTATTTGAAATCTTTACACTTTTAATAATATTGTATGTTCACAGTTGCTGTTACAATTAGTATTAGAAAAATCATTCATTACAAGTTGTTGCTCTTTATTTACTCTGATATTACTTTAACAGTAAATAGTGCAAGTTTTATTTGGCATTGAACAAAATAAAAATTTTTGCATATGAAAGAAAAAAGTGCCTAAGAAGTGGGGGTAATTCTTAATTCATTTATATTAGTTTTTATTCCCTTCATACTGTCACATTTAATATTCTTTTATTGCCTCATAGTCTGATATATATGAAATTAATGAAAGGGGTTTCTTTTAGAGTTGGAATGCATAAGTCAGTGGCTAACAGAGGGAAGGTTGTTATATGGGTTTTCATCTGTAACTTAAGTGATTTTTACTTCGTCCAAGTCTTCATACTCTTTTAATTAATACATCGACCAACAAATGCACTTCATAAAATACAATTCATAACAAGTATTAAAGTCCTACATGTTTTGGCACTGGGGTACCGTTAGCAATGAGTTTTAGAATGAAGGAATATAAGCCCAACATGTTAGTCTAGGTATTACACTGCCTATATTGGAATGTATACTACACCACCTGACACAACACGCACTCTGTCTGGACGAGATCCCTTCGAATCACATAAGAACGAGACAGATGTTTGTGTGCATACTCTGTATAGAACATAAATAACTGCATATTTATACTTGAAACTGTTCACTTTTATATAATTTTAGTATCACAATATTGTAATTTTTATGCTTATCAACTTTTTACATATTTTAGAATTCCAACATTTTAAAGATTCCAATATGGGCAGTGTAATACCTAGACAAGTGTGTTGGGCTTATATTCCTTTATTCTAAAACTTTCTGAGGATCACACCCTGTTGCCGAAACATGTAGAAGTTTAATACTTGTTATGAACTGCATTTTATTAAGTGCATTTGTTAGTTGATGTATTAATTGTAAGAATGTGCACAGTATGAATAATATAAAATTCATACTCTTTTGTTTATTATAGCCACAGGATGAGCATTCAGTGAAATTTATTTTTCCTCAATTGATTTCATTTTTCTTTAATAGTTAACAGTACACATATCGTTACACATACGAGGGAGAAGTGCCTACAAAATATTACTGTATTCTTTCTTCATTAGTTTGGATTTATTTTTATTTCATTCTTATATTGACATCAAATATTCTTTTACAGCCTCAGAGTATGGGTATATTAAATTACTGTAAAAGAGATTTCTCTTACTAGTAGTAAATGAGTGGCTAGTACCGTAGAAAGGCTGGTGCTTGGTTTCTTAGCCATGGCATTAAAAGTTTACTTGTCAAACGTTCCTTGGCAAATATAAAAATATTTACAACACCTTCTTGTCCAGTAGCTCATATTAAATGGATGTCACTGAAAAAGTAAAAACATGTAGCTTGGAATGCTGGGAATTGAAGAAATATACCTTAATTTACTCTTCATTTAAACCAGTGTGCTGTTGATGCTGATGTTTGCCATTGAAGACACATGACTTGACATTTGTGATTCTATCATTTCACATATCACTTATAGCAGGCAGTGAGGTCAGCTGTGAGGTAACTACTACAATATTATGGAACGTGACGCTGTGTAATCAGGTGAATATGTAGCAATGTTACAGAGGAACCTGATGCCTCCTTCATCAGGGTAGATGAATGAGAATCACTCAGATAATAATCTTCATAGTCACCTCAAGTTTCACATAGCTCAGCTTTTAGTTTGCTATGTATATGAATAATACAAAATATTTGCTCACATAATTAATATAATCCTTTCACTTGTCAATGATGGATTATTTAATGCCCCGGATTGTAATGTGAGTGTGTTTATAGATCTGCTACCATTATTATGGTTGTCAGTGCTCATCTGTGTACATTTAATTTAGTTATCAGTTCATAGTAATATATTTGGATGAAGAATAGTAACTGAGTTTTTGTGTGTTTTTTTTTTTGTACAGAGTGAATAAAGGGATGTGTAACTGCGGAGGCCTTTCCACTTGTCCATCCACATGTTTAGATATCCAAAATCACGTATCGGATATTTTCACCAAAAGTTATCAGATAATTGTCATTTTGATCTGTTACCATTCTGGTACTTAACATTGAACAGAGACTGTATTTTATAAAAGTGATTCATCATACAAAATTTGTACCTAGTGTGAGATGTAAATCTAAATGAATATCTATAAAGCTTTACTTGAAATTGTTCTCAGAATTGTGAATGTGTAACAGAATACCAGTCAAAATGATTGATAAATGATATATGTTGTCTCTGTCTGTTACTTCTGTATAAGTAGTTGGTATCAGGACTGGATTTGTGTGTGTGTGGTACAAGGAAAACATCAGGACCAACAAGGGATGCAAAATGAGAAAGAATGTTTTAGGAAATACTACATCTCCCAGTAGAGGACACCCCTGTGCTCGTGTTTCATACAGAATAAATGAACGCATAATTTTAAATCTTTAGTCTTAATTCACCGTGCATTTTTATTAATTTAGACATTCACCAACAAAATGCACAAATCACTAACAAGGTGCAAATTAGCCCCTTATCATATCAAACCCTACACATGTTTCGTCTCTATGAGCACTAAATATAAAGCTGAAAAGCACTATTGAAAAACCCCTGATGATGGCTCATAGAGAGCCGAAACATGTGTAGGGTTTGATATGATAAGGGGCTAATTTGCACCCTGTTAGTAATTTGTGCGTTTTGTTGGTGAATGTCTAAAATAAAAAAAAAGCATAATTTTAAATTTTAAAGCACAAAGATTTAGAGGTTGTTTCAGGTTTGACAAAATGACTTAACACTGTTAAGGATGTAACAAGGTGTAAAATGTCAAGTGCATAATCATGCTACATGACAATAGGAAACATCAGCCCATCAAGATTGACAAAGAAACATATATGAAATAGTTTAAGCTGAGTTGTGCATCATGACATTTTAAAATGAAGCTACAAAATCCATGAAACAGGGCAGTGGTTAATACCCACAGGACACTAGTATCCTGCCGGATTCTTTTAAGTGTGGTGAGACTCTTGAAATTGAATACGCACGTTAAAATTTAAAAGCAGAGCTGATAGAGGTGTTCCTTGCATGCATTCACACGCACACGACGGTTGGAGAGGGGTGGGGTTTGACCGAATTCTTCTGCTAAGCTGAGAAGGCAGCAGTATATAAAGGCTGGAAACCACTGCATTTATTATATAGGCTTTTCCAATTGATGTTTGTGTCAAAACTTCATCATACTTCCACTTTACAGCAATTTTATAGCTTCATAAAATAATTGACATTATTTAACCCTGCAATGTGGAAGTGTTTAAACTGCAGTATGTAGCATGATGCAGGAGGAGTATTTAAAAGTTTTTAAATATTTAATCTAGCAAGTTACAAATTACCTGAATGTTGACCTGAAGTAACTTCCATATTTTGTGTTCTATATGATAAAAATTGGAATGGTGTTTCCATGTAGACAGTAGATAATAAATATGCATCTTGCATTCTCTCAATAATAATTACAGTAAAACCCCTATTTAATGAATTGCTGGGGGATTAGAATATATTTCACTAAATTGAGGTTTTCATTAAATGGAGGTTACATTGTTTATATGGAGCTGTTGTCGGACATGAAAAAGTCGTCTCTAAATCCGGGATTCACTAAATGCGGTAACATTACATTGGGGTTTTACTGTATTATTTGTATGACAGGCCTCAGAACACCCTCCAAATGCAGAACAGCGTCACAGTCCTGACATTAATCTATCAATACAGGAGAAAAGAATAGAGAATTAATATTTGGGAATTGTGTTAACACTTTATCTGGAATCCAGGTTTTTTGTCTTTAAGGATTAAATATCCAGATTCAATTTGCTTCACGTGTGTTTGATAGTAGCAGGAGTCAGCATGCACTATTCAAGCAGCACTTGGCACCCCGTGCTGAAGGGTGGTATACTTTTGTAGTAAGTGTTAATTCTCAACTCTAATACTACTGTGTGATGAAAACAAATATTTGGCATGTGCCGTGAGTTCCAGGAGGTTGAGAACCACTGGTGTAGGGTCTGCTCTGAGAACTGATGAATTATATTCATTCATTCTGCAGTCTGTCTTACGACAGGTCCGTAGCCTCTTCCAAAGCGAGATCTCCACAAGTTGCGATCTAGTGCTTCCTCTTTCAATTTCCAGTATCTTCTCTTTTCCTTAAGGTCATCCAGCAGCTGCTTACGTCTTCTCCCTTGTCTTCCCGTAATTTCTATCCTTCCTTCTAACTTTCCTTCAATCACGTGTTTCAGAAGGCAGTTCCTACGCAAGATGCGACCAATCCAGTTAGCCTTTCATCTTTTTATTGTATGTAGAATATTCCTCTCCTTCTTGACTCTGTGTAATACTTCTTCATTTCTCACACGATCGGTCCAACTGATCTTCTCCACTCGTCTCCAGCACCACATTTCAAAACTTTCCAGATACTTCTGATCTATTTTCAGAAGTGTCCACGTTTCAGCACTATACAAAGCTATGCTCCAAATGTAGCACTTTACTAGTTTCTTCCTTAAATTTAAGTCCAGTTTGCTGGTGAAAAGATTCTTCTTCTTGTTGAATGCTGCTTTAGCCATGGCAATTCCGGATTTAATTTCATGTGTACATCTTGCATCATTTGTTATTATGCTACCCAAATAATTAAAATATTCCACATTCTCCAATTGCTTTTGATCTATCATAATTTTCATTGGGGCTGGTTGCCTTGAGATTCTCATTACCTTAGTTTTTTTCCACATTCATTTCCATTCCATAGCATCTTCGAATTATATTGCCAGAAAATAAAAACTTTGCTTTTGTGATACCTGAAGGTTTACTTGCATATTGATAAGGCCTTTTAGATTGAATTGTGTAACCTTTTATGTCTGGAGTACCTTGACATGTGTCAGCAGTTAACTGAACTAATTAATACGTATTAAGTATGAAAAAATTTGGAAACTAAATAGTAGAATTTGTTACACGTATTAAATTGTGACTTTGTCGTTTTGCATCCCGTTGTGTTTGAGATAATTTAATCAATAGAAAGGCCATCTAACACAACTTTGATTTTAGTTCTTTAACGAGGTTGCTCAGCAAATTGGCTACACATTTCAGCCGTTTATGTGGCCTGAAGATGACTGCATGAATGGTCAAAACTTGTAGGCGATTTGCCGACCAACCGCAATAAATAAGTAAAACCAAAGTTGTGTTAGTCGACCTCGGTGGACTAGTGGTTAGCGTGCTCGCCACTGGACCCAAGGTTCGCGGGTTCGATCCCGACCGAGGTCGATGGATTTTTAAGGGTGATAAAAATCCGGAGCACCACTTCCTTCGGAGGGGAAGTAAAGCCGTCGGTCCCATGTCGTAGATTTACGGCATGTAAAAGAACTTTACGGGCATGAATAGAATTGTTTCGCAAGCAAAATTCAATCCCAATTTCTCACCCAAGTCTCCTTCTGGCAGTCACATCAGGATCGATAGAACAGTAGCGCGGCCAGTTGGCCAGTCACCAACTGCCACGAATGCGCACGACCCAGTAACCTCGGAAAGAGGAGGCCTGAGCCCATATAGGGCTGTTGAGCCATGGTTATTATTATTATTAAAGTTGTGTTAATTGGCCTTTCTATTGATTAAATTTTGAGATATTACTGTTGAGAGGGCATGCATACACCATATGTAGTGGAGACCATGTGGGTGTGTGCACATGGGCAAGTGTGTGTGCATGTATGCGCACTTGTGTGTGTGTGTGTATATTTATTATATGACTGGTAACTATGTTGGATTCCCTGAATTGCTCACAGAAACATGTTAGGCAAATATAAATGTCATGGCAGAGTTCAGAATATTAATGCAACACATCTTTATATGCATGGGTTATATGGTGCATAAATTTGTGTTTCTGTTTTCATTATTGTATGTTTCAGTCACATGCAACAATTATTGTGAAAATTCATTCACGTATGTTTCAGTACAATCGCACCATCCTCAGGTGTCACAGACTGTTCTAAATGCAGTGTACTGTTGATCTTAAAATTAGGGTTAAAATAATTGTACAATGTTTTATAGGGTGTGTGTGTGTTCTCCATAGATTAATAAATTGTTTTTAAAGTTCTCTGTTCTAATCAGATTCTCTGTCATCTGTATCAATCTATAATAGTGTGCATATGCTCAGAATGGAAACTTTTAAAGACAATTTATAGATATATGGAATACACACCATCTATTTTAGTACTTCAAGATTAATATTATTATACATTTAATTTGAATAGTAAGTACATACATTGCAGTTAACAATACTTTTTTGGTAAGGTGATACACTTGGCATTGTGTACTTCAGTAATACAGCTTTTTTATGACATGCATTAGTGTGTGTGTTTGCACATTATTGTGCATTTTAGTATGAATGTACATCATCAGCCAAACATGCAAATTTATCTTTTAGCAATGCGTTAAAATAAACAAATACCCGCAATGGTTATACAATTTATTTAGAAGTTACGTTACATGCATATTGCAATAAGTCAGAAGAGGGAAATCCCCCCCCCCCCCAGTGGCACAACAGCCCCTAGTGGGCCAAGGCCTCCTCATTATTGAGGCTTTATGATAACACTTGGACACACCACAATTGGTAGGACTCCTCTCAATGAGTGATCAGCCTGTTGCAGAAACATCTACCTGTCAAACCACAACAGTCACAAGAGACAGACATCCATGCCCCCAGTGGGATTCAGACCCACAATCCCAGCAAGCAAACAGCAGCAGACGCACGCCTTAGACCGCCCAGCCACTGGAATCAGCAGAATATGGAAACATGTTAAAAATGTTAACCGCATAAGCACATAGTAAAAATGAGAATATATACAGGAAGAAATATCAGTAGGTCTTTATGTCACATACGCTTGCTGTGTTTGTGTGTAGGACCCTCGAACTTTCTGAGTCTACGTATGTATGCAAAATAGTGAGGCACGTTTCATACTACAGTAGAATTCCTTTCGTCCGCCGCCCATGGGACCGGACAGGTGCTGGATTATCAAACACTACCAGTATTGGCCTCAGTTCTTACAGGTTGTGTTTTGTGACTGCTCCTATATTTGGGCTGCATAACTAATCAGAGGAGTATTCACATTCCATTGCAGTGATTTCAAGTTTCTGAGGAGTGAATGTTACATGTTTCCTCATGCCAACGTTATCTTGTTTACTCGTTTTGGGATCTTTTGAAGCAATTATAAGTAGCCGAGTGGGCTCAGTAAGGTCCAGATAACACAAAACAAAATCACAGAACCACTATGTGTACGGTATGTTATCAGCGCTGAGACTTCCGGACTTGGGATTATTCGCCTCGTCTAGTGAAGTATCAGGATCTGTGGAGTATCAGCTTCTGGATTAAAGGAATTCTACTGTATCCACTTTTTCATCAAAGTTTGGGATTACAAGTTGCTTATTGTTCATACTTGATTCCCTGCCCCAATCAAACGTACTAGCAATTCCGAAATTCTGATGGACGTGTCATCAGGACTTTTATGTTCTTAACTAATTACTGTGTCTGAAACATAGTGTATTTTGTTTTAGATTTGCATAGGCGTATTCTTTGTTTGCCGATCCCAGTGGCCACGCGGTCTAAGGCGTGGGTCTGCGGCTGCTTGCTTACTAGGGTTCGAATCTTGCCTAGGGCATGGATGTCTGTCTCTTGTGAGTGTTGTGTGTTGTCAAGTAGAGGTCTCTGCGACGGGCTGGTCCCTCATCCAGAGGAGTCCTACCGAATGTGGTGTGTCTAAAAAGTGTGATCGTGAAGCCCCAAAAATGAGGAGGCCTAGGCCCCCAAGGGGCTGTCGAACCATTGCAAAAAAAAAGTATTCTTTGTTTACACCTTCCTCAGTACTGCATTTATGTAACTTTATTGATACTTGCTGTTACATGATGCGTAACTATCAAGTTCCAAGCTGATAGATAATTCATCTGAGGATGGTACAGTTGTACTGAGATATGTAGTGAGTATGAATAAGTTAAAGACTCTTTGTGATAATCATTGTGTGTGACTGAAAGCTAAGTAATAAATTTAGACAAACACAACATATCTCTAAAATATAGCATTGTGTTTCTGGTGTTTAGCCTTCCATTCATCACACTCTAATACAATCAGTATTAAAACTGGTTACACTTCATGATCTGAAGATCCTGAAAAGTTCAGAAACATGTCTAAATACACTGCTTGAGTTTATAATGTATTGTTTTCTCTGTTTTCTATATAACATAGCTGTTTTGTACAGTTGTTTACTGCTGAGACATATTGATTATTTTAGCATTTTTTTTGTTTAAAAATTTTAGTCTGTGCTTAATATTTATATGAAATATTTGCCATTGTGTGTCATATTTTTAGGTGTACTGAACAAGAGTATGGATTGTCATTCTTAAATTATGTTATGACAAAATTTTATTTCTTCAGTAATTTAATTCTGTTTGCCAATTAATATGGACACAAGCAAGTTGTATGAATATTTCAGGCTTTCATGATGGTTCACTGCTGATGTTGATACTACATAGATTTAGCATGCAGGGGCTCTGTAAGGTGAGAGAACATGATACATACAATTTTCTTGTTGCTCTTGATGCAGTGAAGTTTAATGACTAAGTATGACAAGATGGACAATTGGAAATTTGTACATACTACATATGGTCACAATATTTTGTTATTTATATTGTAGGTGTAATATTATTTGATATTTTAAAATACAGCTTTAACATACATATGAAATATGGGTGATTGATAGTAATAGATAAAACTCTCAATAGACTGTGTAGATTGTATTTTTATTATGGAGGATAATCTCATAGCTTTCAGTAGAATAATAAGAGTTCTGTATATTATTTACATTTATGTGCATAGTTTCCCGCTCTGTGGAAAGATGACTTTCTAAGGGAAAGAAAAAGAAAATTATCCTTGTGTTTTGTTTATGTTAATTCAGAATTGTTTCATTGTAGAGGCCAAGTTTGTTGAGACAATCTTTATCTCTGTCCGATTCAGACGTGTACAGACTACACGAGGAACGTAGAATCAAAATATGATTGGATGTGTTTGGACGTAAATCACATTTCAGTTTCTTTCTCTTTTTTGCCCTGTGAATGATACTCCTTGCCACTCTCTGTCTTTAGTCATAATAACCAAATAAAGTTTGAAAATAAATTTGCTTCGCATGATCATGACAAAGTTAAAAATGTAATGCACGTTTACATTATGCTGTAGTTCTCCCTTGCGGTTTAGTTATTAAGGGTGGGATATACTGACATTGTACCTCGGAATCTCCTGAAATAGCAGTGATTATTCATTATGTGCATACTGTGTTAGACTTATGCATTGTTTAGGTAGACTATTTTTATTTAAATACAGTTAATTTCAGAAGAAAATCTTTTACCTTTATGTACTGAAGCATGAACAGGGTAATACATTTGTCTTATGTTTTGCCACACAAGCATCAGGAGACCTCAAGGGACAGGACACTGAACTTTGCATCAAATGGGCAAGAAATAAAATTTTTGCACATACAAAATTTCTAATATTTTCTCATTAAAGAGTCAGTTCAATGGATTTTAACAGTTAATCTGCATCTAAATGATGGGGATTCAGTGGCTTGTGTGCACTGTCTTTCAGGTGGTTATTTTGTTTTCTTTAGTTAGCAGTTTCTTTCATTTTTATTAGATGTGTTAAACTCGCATGCACACCCATTTTTATTCCTCCTATTCTCAGAATAGTCTATGATGCAGGCATGCACCCAAATGGGGTCTGCTAGGTTGAAGCCCCCCCCCCCCCCCCCCCCCCAATCAAAATTAAAAAAAAAACAGATTTTGTAGTTGCAGTAATATCAATGGTTTTACATCAGCCAAAGTTACCTGCTGAAATCGGCTGATGATTAGTACATTGGGATTTTGAAAAATAAAATTAAAAACTTAAGCCATAGATAAACTTTAAAAAAAAAAAAGATTCGACCTTGTGATTAAATTAGGTGAGTGAGTCATGGAACATTTAGTTATATTTACACATTTATAAATGCAGTTGCAAACAGTGTTGTGTTACAGTTATACTTATGACATGATTTTGTAACTTAATTTTTAAAATCAAACTTAAATTATATATAACCTAAAATTCTGGGTGCACACCTGTTATGATGTGTTAATGTTGTATTGAATTCAATAAACCTGTTATAAATTTAAATTAAATTTGCAAAATGAAGTGAAAGATAGAAACTGAATGTAGTAAATTGAAAATTATAAAACTGGATGTCCCCAAAAATATATGTGCAGTTGGTAATATGCTGTGTAACTTTTATTTATAAACTCTGAACACAAAATCACACATGATTTGCTACATTCAGATTCTTATACTTGCATCACTGGTCCATATGCAAATCATGAGCCAAAGATTGCCCATACCTGCCATTTAATTGTTACAGACAGTTACTGTTTTATTAGGTGACTCACCAGCCTGCATCATTCATATTTCTTGGTGGGTTGAGATACCGAACCTGCTAAGAAGGTCCACTGAATACAAATACAGAATGCTTGATAGTCTAATGATACAAGTATTAGACAGGAGATTCAAAGTGTGGAACATTGTGTGTTTACATGATTTTTACTGTGTTTTGTAATGAGAGTAGCACAGAGTGACATATTTTGAAAATAAACATCAGTACTTCCACACATGCACCCTGATGAAGTGTAGCAGTACAACAGAAAATGTTTTTCCAGTGCATGGCATTTGCATATAAATTCATACTGGAACTCAGTATGTTAAATATTTCTGTCACATTGTACTTAACACTTTGTTGTAGCAAAATTTTTATAGCAATAGAATTTCATTTAGGATAATGGACTTTTGTGTTTGGTATTTAAGGTATTTTCTGGCACTGAAGCCATTGGCACCTTTCAGGGAAAGAAGGGATGAACCCATTAAAAGCAACAAATGTGATCTCTGTCAAAACTAAGGTAACGTGAAAAATTGTTGCCATTTCTTTATAGTTTAAGGAATTGAAAGTAGCATATTGTATGTGTATTCTCATGTTCTTGCCTTTTTGGTGTTCTGAAAATATAGATCTTTATTTTGAGTGAACTTCTGGTCTGTAGATTCACTCAAGACCTGAGTGTTCTAAGATATCACTGTCTGATTAGCTGTTTAGTTTGTGAACTGTTCTGTATGACTGGTTTTTGATTGACCACGCCACACACAAACACACACACCATTCATAGAACCTCTGTTACATAAATTAAGCATAGAACACCCTCCAGATTCTTGTATCAGACATATGCCCTTTTTCCATAAAAATATGTGTATATCCAGAACCAGCATAACATAGTTCCTCTTCCATGCTTTTTCTGATCCAAAGTATTTTATTCTGGTATTCATGATATCTTGTGGATTTGCTGTTAGAGGGACACTAATGGTTAGATGCTACATCTCATAACACAGACACAAAGATTCAAACTCATGCTAATCCATGCGAATCTTTTATGGATAAATTTGTACAAAGGCACATTTTTCTCTAGTTTTCTTCAGTTTTTCAGTCATCATTCCACCACTTTACCATTATCTGCCATTGCCTCTGCTGTGGGTGTGGGAGACTAGGCAGGCCAGAGTGGATGTGTTATGAGAAAGAGATTGGAATTATATACATTGCTTTTGGAAGTCGTAGTGAAACGATTCCAGCAGAAACATTTATACATTTAACAGTATTAAATTGATGTATGAAAGGAAAGAATTTCAAGAATGTTGTAAAACTAATGACGATTATTTTCATGAACTGTAGCCAGGTTCTTCAGCTAAGACCTCTTGAAGCACATTGTTTTATGGCTTGTACACCGCTTACTCCTAAAGCCAAGACATGTATTTATGGAGAGTTTGGATAGTATATTCAGATAGTGAGTAGGCTACAGACTGGACAACTGACAAATTGTGGTGTGATTCCCAGTAGAGGTGAGAGATTTTTCTCCTCTCCAAAGCATCCAATCTGGATCAGGAGCCCACCCAGTTTCATATTCAGTAGGTACCAGTGGTGCTTTCCATAGGGGTAAAGCACCCAGATCACTCTCCTCCATCTAGTGCCAAGATTAAGAATGAAGTTACACCTCCAGTTCCGTGTAAGATTGTGGTGTGTACAGGGACAGCTTTGTGTTATTTTCCATATACTTATGAGTTTAGTGGGAAGATACTGTAATTCTTGTTATCCATCCTGTCCAGTGTTTGGCCTGCTTAGACCTGTTACTGATATTGCAAACCGAATCCTTCCATCATTTCAGAGGTCTTTCCAAACATCCTTCTTTGTTTGGTTGGTGTTTCAGGATCTCTTTTGGCAACCTGTCAGAACACCTGCTGTCAGTGTGTTGTTCTGTAATATAGAAATTCTGTTATTGGTGGAATTTGTAATTCTTGTAATTTCATCATATATTGTACGGTCCAGACTGTATATCACAGTTCTTCTCATGGAACATGTTTCTGTCCTCTGTGGTTAGTGATGCTAACAATGATTCACTATCATAAGATAATTTTGGTGTAGCAAATATCATGAAGTTCTATTTTTTTTTTAAATAGATTATTTTTTGAAGATTTAATATATCTGACTGATATTATAATCATATATAATTCTTTTTATACGTTGAACTTATTATGTTTCCTGTCATATGTGCTGAAGGTCAGTGGTAGGTCAGCTGTAGTTGGCACATTATTCAATTAAAAAGAAGCAAGCAAACATAAGGGTATAGATTCTTACTTAAGTTAAGAAACAACAAGTAGCCAAATTATCAATAGTAGTGAATTTAACAATATTTAATGGAATTTTTTTTTTTTTTTTTGTGCTTAATTCTCTGTAGAGGGCTCCTTTCATAGAATACTGTAATGCTGTTTTGTTTCACTAGTGAGACCATTATGTGCTCCAGAAATTTAAATATATAATATTAAGTTCATTCATTCAGTTAAGTTGTTTATTAATTCTTAACATACAGAATTTATGTCACATTATGGGAAAATATTCTACACTGCTGATAAACAAACATTACTGTTTAATTTTATTTTTTTCAATGTACTTGCATTTTTTTTAATGACATCTGTGATGCAACAGTGTAAAAGTCAGCATTCTCACTTCATATTTTGGAAGTCCCAGGTTCCAATATTTCTTGGGAAACTGGCTATCCTGGTATACTATTCATGGTTTTGTTCAACCACTTATGCAAATGTTGGGATGTTGTTTCTAAATAAGCCAGAACCAGAGATTCAAGTATTCTGGGATTTTGCAGTGTGTTGACCAGTACATAGTTGCTAACATTTCAATGGCTGCAGTGCCTTGAAGATGAAGGCGTTATGATTCTTCAAAATGTCAATCAACTATTTATGAGTGAACGTGGCTAGGGATTCAGCTCGCCATGTTAGCTGGTGAACAGTTAATGACATTTAAAGAAATTGTAGAATCTTGAAGAAAAAGACAAGAGTCCTTTGAAGTGTCAGTAACTATAAGTTGACATGGCAAGGCTTGAGCCATCAGCAGACACTACAGTGAGAATGTCAAATATTGCAAGCCACAACTACTTCCACATTCTTTACAACTGGCTGTTCATAATTACACCATCATCTCTCATTTAATGGTAACACTTGTTGGCCTATAGATAGAGGAAGAAACAAGTACAATTATGTGGTAGAACTGAGGATATAAAAGGCTATTTTGAACGTGATTTAGCCATTACTGTTGTATCTATCTGTTCTTCCCATTTAGGGTGTAGCTGTAACTTCTTCTATTTATTTTTCCCTGCAGAGCTAAAACTTGACAGCAAGGTTTACATATATTGCTAGCCATAAGGTGATATTTCTGTGTGCACATTTACTACTTTCAGTACTGGCCACGTCCTTGTAACAAGTCAGATGCCAACATTATCACTGTATACTCTAGCTGCTATATGCTCATATTGTCACTTACACCTTTTCTCCTTGAGACCCATTTTATAAGAAATAAGGTGAAACATCAGTGCTTTTGTTACATTATTTTTTGTTCATAAATTTTAAAACCTTGAACTTGTTGAATTTAATATATAAATGCATACCATAAAAGTATCAAAATTAAATTAAATGTGGTTGTTAAGTCTCTTCTTTATTAATCATTTGTTAATACATATTTTTCATGTTTAAAGGATTGCTTCAGTTTGATATTTTGAGGAAATGAAGACTCTGAGTCAGGTATTTTCTAGTCACAGCATCTCTCTGGTTATCACTGTTGTTAAATTCCCAAACCTCTTTTAAGTACATTAAGCTTTGTAGCTTTTGCAGTTTGTTTTGGCTAAGCAACATGTCTTGTTTCTTTTGTTTTCATCCTCAGTAATGCTAACTGCATTGCTGTCAGTTAATGAATTTTCATAATGAAACAGTGTTTTTCAGATACCTGTAAATTTCTCTCTACTATTTTTTGTTAATTATAATTGGCAAAAATTTTACACAAGTGTGTTTGAATGAAGTTCTTTCTTTCATTACATGACACAGTATGCCAAACACATTTCTGCTGCAGTTACTGCAAGATAGCCCATTTGTGGTCAGTGACCATACTTTATAGGGTGCATTTTATGAGGTAGGCACTACATCCAAACGGTTTCATATTATGGGGTGGGTATTCCACCAAGAAGTCTGCACAGTTATTGCATCTGCTACTTGAGTACTTCATTAAGTGTTTCAAATTATGTTGCAAATGAGGGAGCAGTTGGCTATATCAGATTCTAATATAGTAAATGATTGTTGTATTCCAAGTTCTATGTCATGTCCATGTGAATGAAGTGTGTTTATTAAGCTGTGTTTTTTTTTGTGACAACATAATATTTTGTTTAATCAAACACCACAAATTTTAATTCCTTTTTCTCAGAGAGCAAGACCTTGCATGTAACTAGAGTTTTATGTATAGTGACTACCTGCTTACTGTTTCCACTATTGACAAATCATAGGGAAATTCGAAATTCTCCAAGTTCTAAACACTTTTGGCAAAGGTAGTGTGGAAGGTATCTGGAAAATCTGTGACTTACTAACAGCAGTGATCGAAGTACTTTGGTGAGGAAAATTATGTATGAATTTCAAATTTTGAAATTCGTTTTTTTTTGTGACAACATGTGTCTAATTTCTCGTGTAAAGTGTTCTTTATATACTAAGTTATTTATGGTAAATTTGCATTTATAAGTATATTTTTAGATGGAAGAAATTCTTGATGTACATGTGTGTAAAGAGGGCTTTGTGTCTGTGATTATGCTGTCTATAATTTTTTGTAAATTTTTATTGTGGAAGTTTACGGGGCTTGAAGTCAAATAAAAGAAACGTATAATAGTATTAGTGTTGTAATTCATTGTAGTTACCACGTGTGTGCCGTGCGTAATTGACTGAATGGTATAGGTTGACACAGGAGCGTGTATAGATTATTAATGTTATTGAAACACTGGATGTCTATATGAAATGTCATAGCTCTTTAAAAAGTAGTTTCTAATACGAAATATTTTTATTTGATCGTATACCCGTCCCATTAGATCCCTATATTAAGAATTCAGACGGAACAGGTTTAATTATCTTATTATTTAATTTTTTTTATTTGCGTATTCATTCAAAACAGAAATGACCTTGAAGTTGTCAATTTCAACCCACGTGATAGAATGGGCCAATAGTAGTAATCCTCTCACTAGCGTTCCTTGCGCGTGAGGAATGCGCAGTAGATGAGTTTAATCTGTTCACAAAATGCCGTCGGAGTCTAAAAGTTTGTTGACAGCTCAAACAGAAAAACCGAATCATTATACGTAAGTTATATTATTTTTCATTGTGTAACTTTGAGCATTGACAATACCGTCGTGAGATGGAGGGGTCGTATTCAGGTGAATATTCTGTGTCTGATTCTAGGTATTTGAAGGAATTTCGTGTTGAGCAGTGTCCATTGTTTCTACAACATAAATGTACGCAGCATAGACCTTTTACGTGTTTCCATTGGCATTTTATGAACCAGCGTCGTAGAAGACCAGTAAGGAAAAGAGATGGCTCATTTAATTATAGTGCTGATAATTACTGTACAAAGTTCGACGAAACTACTGGATTATGTCCGGAAGGAGATGAGTAAGTAGATGACCGTTTGCTCCCCATAAGGATGTCGCTACTTGCGTAAACAGTTTTGAATTTCCCTCATAACTGCGTCGTATATTCATTACACAGTTATGTAATTTAATGTATTTGTTCATTCATTTGTGTATAAAGTAAGGCCACATGTGTTTACAACTTGTGTATTGACCGTTATTGTGGGCGTGTCAAAATTATGTAAGAAAATTCGCGTGTCATATGTTGTAAATAACGTCGTCTGAAATGTCACAACAGCGTTTCGAAGAGCTTCACAACGTATCCTAACGGCATAGTAGCACCTACGATGAGGAGATGAGCTGTTAATTCTTAATTTATATTTTATAGCACATTTGTTAACATTTATTTGAACATTGTTTCTTATTTGTAGGTGTCCCTACCTGCATCGAACTGCTGGTGATACTGAACGCCGTTATCATTTAAGATACTATAAGACATGCATGTGTGTTCATGACACTGATGCTCGAGGATATTGTGTAAAGAATGGCCCCCACTGTGCATTTGCCCATGGAAATCATGATCTTAGACCGCCAGTTTATGATATTAAGGAAATTCAGGTATGAGTAGATACAGAGGTATGTCATTGATGTGGACCCTAACAGCACAGACACTTCACAGTAGTAATATTCTTTATTGGAAGAGAGCAAACTTGAACTGAGGTGTAATAGTGGCAAAGGGTATGTTATCATAAGGTTTTGTCCTTGTCCATTACCAAAGAGCAGTACTGTTTTCGCCAGCATCACTGAATACTTCTATGTATGTAACAGAACCTATATGAATGAACATGCCATGTAATCATAATACCTGTACATACTTTCATTTGTGCCTGCTGTGTATGTGTGGGGCATGTAACGGAATCAATCACAAATGTGCATTTCAAGCATCAGTATTAACAGCAAGTGATGTCACAGTTGTCAGTATTTGTGGTAGTGAGCAGACACCCACAGACCCAAAGCATAATGTGTCATTACATGAGTCTCTGTCACAGATACAAAACCTGAAAGTCTGCTATTAACTAAACGTTTGTTATCAGATATAGTTGCTAAATTACAGTGAACTGGTTAAATAGACGATTGCTTGCTTTCAGTCATTTGATGATTTTTTTTAAATTCTGAAATGCAGTTATTCAAGTAATTTGCTTATACTCTTTGAATGACAATGGGTATGAACCTGTGTTAATGGATTTCAGTATCTGTTTCATATATGTTGACAACTGTAAGTTGAACTTCTGTGATATGTTGGCATCCATGGTACGTTGTCAGAATTCTGTAACACTCACAATGAAAAGGATGTAGAACGTTGTTTTCATTTGTTACTTCAACTACATTTGCACTTTCTGTCATATTGCTTTGGTTAAAGAAGTTATAGTCTGTCAAAGTATTAGTGAACGAGGAACTTTAAACAGTTTAGTCTACAACATTTGTTACTACAACTACATTTGCACGTTCTGTCACAAATATTGCTTTGGTTAAAGAAGTTATAGTATGTCAAAGTATTAGTGAACGAGGAACTTTAAACAGTTTAGTCTTGGAAGAGAAGTACCCTTCGCTGCTGTTGCTGCATTGGTCAAAGTCTTTGCTCATTTTAAATACTACTTTTCCCAACATTTGAGCAGCACTTGTATATAAAAACAGGTTCGAACTGCCAAGTCAGAAATGGTATAGGGGTCTATATGATAAATTCAAGTGCAATCTTTTTCCTAGCTTTCATGTAGTATGTGAGATATCTACTTTTTAAAGTGGTTTACTGTAATTTAACTTATTTACTAGTGATGTTTTGGTAATGTGGTTACTACTGGGATAGGATTGGTTTAACAGCACACAAATATAGTTGCTGTTAGAGTTGAGTATAACTGCTTTGTGGGATGTGATGCCATGTAGTCTGGTAGAAATTTAGTGACATTTCTGCAAGGGAATCTGCAGTTTACATTGTCAGGTTAGAAGAAATTCTGAGCATTAAAAATTCATATAAACCATAAAATTTTGGGAAATTGTTTCATGAAGGTGCACATTTGTTGGTGTATGTGCAGCTGGAGAAAATGTGTGATTTTACATCAGAGATAGATTATTTCTTCTCATTTCTGGCATATGTGCATATATGTATATTTTGGAATAAACAGTTATAGAAGCATTGTTACCAGTCATTTGTCATATACCTCGCGGGTTATGTTCTGGTAAGTTACCACGTAATGTGAATTTGTCACTTTCAAAATATTGCTTAAAATTAGCACTATTCCTTTTCAAGTTACACATTTTACATAGACTGCTAAAAAAAAAAAACAAATGTTGACATCTGCAATATGAAGAACTGTTAGCAATGCTTGTATAAATGATTACTCACATTCTCAAGCACCTCATATATGTGGAAAGATAGCAGTAAAAATGAATAATCTTTGTCTGGTGTAAAATTATGCGCTTTGAAATCTCATTTTATGTAATATTCATGTTTAACATTATCCATGTTCCATGCAGTAAATTAGCTCACAATACAGGTAGTTCTCATTTTATGCCAGGGTTACATTCCTGAAAAACGTTGTGCAAATCGAACACAACATTCCCAGTTAAAACAGTGTATTTCCTGGGGGTTAGGGGACTGACAGCCTTATCTTATATAGTGTATGACTATACCACTAGTGGACATACGGACCTGTAGAGTATATGTGGCCTGTATGTACAGTATATGTACATTTCTATACAGTACACATACATTTCTGTACAATATATTTATTTCTAATGCAATAAAAATATAGGAGACTCATATCCATAGTTTTCTGCTATGGTTCATTCGGATAGACTGCGGTAGTCTGGCTACACAAACAAACACTTTAGTTCCTGACTTGGAACTTTCTTTAATTTTATCAGCATTATCACGATTTGTATGTACGCTGCTGTGAGCAAGTCTAACATTACGGCATATATCAACAATTCGTTCACCTGTTTCAAGTCAGCTTATTACGTGTAATTTCTCTTCAGTCTTTGCTGATTTTTCACTTGGATTGCACTAGTTGATACAGATTTATATTGCTCACTCATATTGGTAAGAAAAGCCAATGCTGTTGAAGAGGAAATTAAATGATCTGCATGATTATATCACCAACGTAATCGATCCGTTCACGTGACTGATGGCGTGACAGTGACGTCACTTCCTGCTAGCCTCCTACAGAAGATGAGCCTGACCACGGATCGCCTATGCCAAATCGCATTAAACCGAAAATTATCACACAAATTCGATAAGCGCGACCACAGATTGTCTATGCCAAATCGTGTTAAACTGAAAATTATCATGTAAATTCGAAGAGTTGTGTAAATTTTCAAGTCGCGTTGAAGCAAAATTGCAGAAAACAAAATTGTGTAAAACGAGAACTACCTGTATTTATTCCAATAAGTGCACAACATTAAAAAGACGATAGTTTGTAAATGTATGACACTTGTCATACATGTTTTGGCCTACCGTGACCATCTTCAGGGAGGTGGTTATCAAAGGAAAATAATATTAAATGTGTAAATTGCCAACAGGCAAAAACAATTTACAATTATAACTCCTTCCTTTGATAACCACCTCCCTGAAGATGGCCACTGTAGGCCGAAACATGTGGGAGGAGTGTCATGTTTATAAACTAATGTCCTTTTTTATTTGTGTGCAGTTGTTGGAATATATATTGTGAAAACTAATATGCATGTCTTTGTATTGGCCTGTAGAATGCTTATTAGCTACAACAACATGACTACTGTGACTTTTTGAATTGCATATAATGTTCACATTTTTGCACTGCATTTAATTGCCACAAATGTGAAACCGCAGACCCGTACGCCCAAACTTAACATTTTTACAGTAATTATGTTTAAATTTTTACATGTATTGGCAGGTACACACATTTATTGGTCAGTGTGCAGTTTCGTGCCTCAGTTTGGTAGCTTCATTATGTCCTGGGTGATCAAAAATGCGCAGATCTCATGATGAACGTATACTGTACCATAACGTGGATACATTAACTGCAAAAAAATTAATGTGAAGTGTAATATCAGCAAGACATTGTTTCGTTTGTTATTGTAGGCTTTGGAGAATCCAGACTCCGAAGCAAATGCAGTGAATGGTCCAAATGTTTTAGACAAAGAAAGAAATTTAATGAATGAAGATCCAAAATGGCAAGGTAAGAAGACATTCCTTTTGTTTTGCTATGCATTGAAGGGTCTGAGGGTTAAATAAGGGTTAATATACTGCAATTGTCGTTGCAGATACAGGTTACGTTTTAGCGAGTTACAAGACTGAGCCATGCAAGAGACCACCTCGTCTGTGTCGTCAGGGTTATGCTTGTCCACAGTATCATAATAGTAGGGATAAAAGAAGAAGTCCAAGAAAATACAAATATAGGTGAGTTTGAACATTGAACAGGTCTTTGTACCAGGGGTAAATTAATTTGTTAAATAAATAAAGCAGTGCCTAGAAATGTACTACAGGTCGCACCTGCCTAATCCGGCTCCCTCAGTACTTGGCCAGCACAGGACCAGAGAATTTTCCAAATGATGGTTGGTTAGCATATGTTGGTTTTGTTACAGCCAAAATTAGGGGTAAATACAGTAATGCATTAATTATAGCACAAAACAGTGAAAGCTACTCCTGCCTCATGTCAGGACTGCTAAATGTAAGCAAACTCTTCCACAGTGATGCGCGCTGACTCACCCCAGAACTCATTGTGCATGATGAAACATGTTAAGATCTATGACATTTACAGTAAACATGCAATTTAGGTGAAGAAATATAAAAAAAGAAGAAAAGTATAAAGTAAACTAGGTCAGAAGTGCACGACTTGATGCACAATTATCATAGTTTTCTCCCAGCCCCCTCGTTAGATGGTGCTGGACCATGAGAGGTGCCGGATTACAAAGTTATGGATTAGGGAGGTGTGACCTGTGGTAGCACTTAACTGTTGCTTTCTTTGGTGCTGTTTTGCTGTAATACTTGTCTGTCTGTGATGCACGTCTGCCAGGCACTGCAAGAGTCATATTGCTCGTGGGTACACATTTTGTGAATCTGCTTAATTTTCTCACTTCATAATATGGTGATCATATACCTACCCATATAATGTAACTTCCGTACATTGCAAAATGTTCTTGTCTCTTACGTTGTGGCTTACGTGAAGTATATATCTCAGTACAGTGGAGTTTGTTTTAGGGTTTATAAAAATTGTATGCAGGCATTTTTAACATTATGTGAACTGTTGCACCACAGCGGACAAAATGAGCGTCTGACTTTAGAATAAAGAATGTTACAAAATGGGGTATGTTCTGTGGAAGTAGTATGCATTACCTAAAACTGAAAATTGTGGTCTGTACAAGAAAAAAGAGTAAAGTCTCATGCACATTGTTCTAGAAATACAACACATAGGACCACTTTGCTTCTATTCTGCATGTTTTCACAATTCCATTTTTCTGGTGGTATTCACACATTCTCTGCTGTTTCATGATGCAGACAGTTACAAGCCAGCTTCTCACTGTGGAGGCCCAGGTTCATTCCCAGAGTATTTCATGCGGAATTTATGCGGACAAAATGGCACTGGGGTAGTGTTTTCATTGACGATTTAATTTTTCTATGATCATTTATAATTACATGTTTGCTTCATAATCAGTTATCACCACCTGGTACAGTAGTCCCATTTATGAAGTGACTTGGATCTCATTTCCTTGCAGAAACAAGAGATGGTATATTTTGTTTTATTATAATTATAGTTTGGAAAGGTGATTAAGTACTGCAACCATCACACAACCAAAGGAGCTGCAGATATGATAGTATGTAATGCAGTGAAATACTTTCCAGGCTGAATGTATTTGTGTGTTACAGCAACCCTTACCTTGTAATCAGTGTCCCCTTCAGGGTAGTCTCTTGTGGATCAGGCCACCATTTGAAGCATTTTGTGAAGTGCCTTTTTTTTTTTAACTCAGCAAGCGCATCCCGTGATTTTGTCTCAAATGTCGTGGTATAAAGTCTCCTTTTCTTTAATGTCATCTTGAGATTTAGGGAAAAGAAAGAAATTCACAGTGCTAAATGTGGTGCGTACAGAGAGTGTGGAATAAAAGTTACTTTGTTTTTAAACTGAAATTCAGACACAAAGCAGAGTGAGCAGTTGCCTTCTCACAGTGTAGAAACCACTTCCCAAAATTCATCCTCTCAGGTTGTGTTTGCCACTCTTTTTACCATGACTGCTGTAAGGTTCCTTCACTCCAACCATATTTTCTTTTGTATTGCTTGTTCTGCATCCTCAGCAGAGGTCACGACACTTTTGAAGTTGGAAAAATGACTTGCATTCTTCCTATTGTCTGCCGTCCAAAAGCTACGTCAACGTTTCGAAAGTTCACTTAGCATTATTTCGCAATTTTGAAGCAAAATTTGATGCAGACACACCATTCTTTCAAGTCTGCCATTTTCTAGGTGTACCAGAATCACAGATGGAACAGGACACACTTTTACTTAATGAGACATTACTTAACAGCCACATATGCTATAGCCTTATTACAAGCAGGAAATGACTGAGCAGACTATTGTATCTGCACCTATTGGTAGACGTTTGTTCTGTCAGCGGTAGTGTCATCTCATGGTCAGTCCAGAAACCATTTCATTCCACCACGTGCATATTGCCAAATAGGCTTAGTGTACATTGCTGTACTCCTGAGTGGGTGGTGGTATTTTTCTTTGAATGTCTGCTTCATTACTTGTATTTGGAAATTCCAGCAATGTAGAGGAGACTTGTCCATCCAAAAGATGGAGGCAGCTGGTTTCTCTGAAACATTCCTGATTTCTACCAGACTAAACATTGTCACATTCCAGAAGACATTAATTCTTTATCGTCCCATCTGTGAGAACCTCAAACCTCACGTACCTCTCCACCATGTGAACTTAGTGGCATGTACCGTATATTCTCGAATCTAATCCGCACCCAGTTTTTGGCGACTTCTTAAACGAAAAAAAGTTAGTTCGCGATTCTAATCCGCACCTTTCCTTCAACCACCCCTTGCCCACGGGGCGACTGATTGAATAATATTGGATGTTACCAATGCATTAACCTTTAGCGGCCAGACTTATTTCTCAGCTTTGCCCTTTAAATCGAGATAAGTGGCCTACTTTACGGCACAAGCCCTGTGTGATCGGGTCTGCGGTCCCCGCGTTGGCCGTTTAAACTTTTGCGCTATTGTTAGAAAAACTGTAATATTATTTTATCTGGAAGAGATAAAATGGTGGAATTACTTCCATTTTGTAGAAAATGGAACACGCTTTTAGCAGAGCACTTTAGAAATTCAGCATGTATCCTTACTGCCTAAATAAACAAAATGCAATTTCATATTCTTGTGAATTTGAATTTTATGTCATCATTTTTGTGTAAATAATATAATAAAATAATAGATTATTGTATTGTATTGTTCTTAGTTGTTTATTAATTACGTTAATTACGTTATTGTTATATTGTACAGCAGCTCAATCATTTTTCCAAAATCCAGCTCTAGACCGCGAATCTAATCCACGCGAATCTAATCGCATCTGATTTTTTAGCCCTCTAAAACTGTAAAAAAGGTGCGGATTAGATTCGAGAATATACGGTATATCCTGTTTGTTGCTGGTTCCTTTTTAATCATGTCATTGCATATCTGCATAAGACTGTTAGGCATTTGTCAGTTGATACATCATTTATAAATCATAGCAGTGGGCTTTTGATATCGAGATTTTGTTGTATTTATGTTCAGATCTACACCGTGTCCCAATGTGAAACATGGGGATGAATGGGGTGAGCCTGGGAACTGTGACAGTGGCGATTCTTGCCCGTATTGCCACACTAGAACTGAACAGCAATTTCATCCAGAAATATACAAATCAACTAAGTGCAATGATGTTCAGACTGCAGGCTATTGTCCAAGAGGAGTATTCTGTGCTTTTGCCCATGTTGAGCGTAAGTTCTGCATATGCACAACATTTAATTAGCTAACAGATTTTTATCAGGAACACCTGATGTCTCTGAGTATACTGTTAATAGCATAGCAGAACTGAGTTATGAAGAAGCAATGTAGGTGTCAGGCGAGAGTATTCACCTAGTGGTTAATAATTATTTTTAATTTTATTTTATTGAATGCTCAGCTTATCAATTAATGCATTTTGTGAATCTTGGAAACTGCAGTTTGTTAGGGTTGGGGAGGGCATGAAGCAACCCACCCTTGACATGTCTTGTGAGACATGGTAGAAATTGACCGCGATGTGCGACTTGTATCATGGTGTACGTACTGTACGAAGTTCATTCATGAAAGACTAAATGGTTTTGTATACAAATATTTTCATTGTAAGTTTTGTGGAGGAACTTAAGGAGAATTTTTTTTGTGGAAATTTATGGTGTATTTGTGTATTAGTAAATTTTCATTGGTAAATAACTCAGGTTTTCAAAAGACTGCATCCAGAATTCACTGTACTTTTCCACTATGTTTGCATCTTTTAAAGGGTTAGGAACCAGTAGTAATTGGTTTATAATACAGAAAAGTTGGAAAGTGAATGTATTTTGTATATATCTGAAGTAAAAGAACAACTGGTAATTAAAACCAGTATGCAGATGGACCAAACCCCCCTTTTGGAATCATAAACCATGTACAGATACATCTGAGTACTACAGTGATGCAAGCAGTAAATGGAAAGGATTATGAAATTTTAACTAATTATTTTGTGTGAACTGATGTAAACCTTTTTCATGTCACACGGAACACTTGTGTGAACATGTCAGAATAAATAGGGTTGCCATTTACACCCATTTATTTGTACCAAGGTGGTTTGTATTTTATAATTATTGTAACAGTATTTGCTTCTTCAGAAAACACAGGCTTTATGATATTTGGTGAAGTTAATGCAAACCAGAAGCCAGCTTTGGTCACAAAAGGGAACTGCGTGGGAATTTTCAGAGCACCAGTATCTCGTATTTTGGCTGTTGTACTTAATGTAAACCATGCCTCACCTGAAGAAAACACACATTTTTGCGTTCTCTTTGTCAAGCATTGAACCTGTCATTTGACATTTTCCCACTGTTCTCTGTATTCTTTTACTTAGTGCTGCTGACTAGGAACATTTTCTTTCCTGTGTCATGTACTCTTGGACAAATAGCAGATGAACACACTGTTCAACTAACAGCATGCATTTAAAAAAGTTCACTGAGACCATCTGAGGTCATGTGTAATGAGAGACTACTAACACACAAGTGCGTGTCCCAGCCACTCAGGTATCAGCAGCAATGACAGAGGTGCACAGTCTGCTGTTCTGTTGCAGTTGCCAAAATTTTTGTCTTTGCTCGGAAATGCAATAAATCTGCCTGTTTCTGCTATCAGGTGGAATTTGAAGCCGCATGGTTTGGCAGGTAGGCCTGCCTCTATCTGCTGTCCTAAGACAGTGCTATAGTGCCATAGATTAGGATCAGATGAAGGCATCATGAGTATGGGGCTAGCGGCCCAAGAATGTAGTTCGTGGAGCAGATCATTCATCTGCTGTGTCAGTGGGGTGCTTGCCTCAACCACCGTGAAAAAATGTTAGTTTAAGTTTCTTGAAATTGGTGTACTGAAGTGACATTCTGGTTGCTTCACAGAGGAAATGACTCTCGCTCGAGATCTGGCTGCAAGGGTGGACTCTGGTACGAATTTAGCAGATATATTATCAAGTGCTCTCCCACCAGACAAACGAGAATCTACAGTAGGCCAAGAATCTTCAAAAAGGGAAGAGAAGAGCAGTGATTCCTCGGTAAGTATCGTGATAGCCATTATGCGTACACCGAAACTTCAAGTATATTGTTTTATTTAGTATGTCTGTTTTTGAATACAACTACTACACCAGAACAGTTTACACAGAAATGTATCCATTTATATTTCTGAGTGGAGTATAAAGCAGGATGGTCTGACTACAGGGCCATGTCTGATCATTTGTGGTCCTTTGTTTCTCGGTTCTCTTGACGGGGCGGTGTGGGGACTAAATATGTGAAGTCAAAGAAATTTTCCTCATTTTACAGAATCCAAAGGTCCATTGCCATGCTCACAAGAGCTGGCTGCTTGTCCCTGTCCTGAGCCAGATAAATCCAGTTCACACCCTCCCAACCCTTTCCTTAAGATTCATTTTAACCATTTGGCCGTGGGGCTGGACATTTAAATATTAGCTCACTCTGTGTATGAACAAAAAAAGATAACATGAAATACACAGCATTTTTTGAACAAAAAATGAAGACTGTAGCATGTCTCAAAAAATGCAGTAAGTACAGTCAAACTCGGTTATAACGTCATGAAAGGGACTGAATATTTTGTGATGCTATAAAAGAGTGTTGCTCTAACCGAGGAGTATAATGTTATTTTTCACAGTGAGGAATTAATTGGTACCACAGAATACAGTAAAACCCCGATTTAATGTTCCCACATTTAGTGAAATCCCGGATTTAGTGATGATTTTTTCATGTCCCGACAATAGCTCCATATAAACAAACAAAAACCTCCATTTAATGAAAACCTCGATTTAGTGAAATACAGGGAATACACAAAAGAATGGTGCGGTTTTAATAGTGAACACTATTAAAACCGCACCATTCTTTTGTGTGCCCTGTATATTCTGATCCCCCAGCAGTTCATTAAATAGGGGTTTTACTGTATTTGAGACTATAAATGAGGTGTCACATAAACTAATGTCATTATAACCAGGTTTGACTGCATATTGGTTGACTAAATATGTGAAATATGGTAATTTGGTGGTAGCAATACTTCTATCTTATATATATATATATATATATATATATATATTTATATATCTTTATGGACGGGCACTGTCTAAAGATTGATAGTGTCCTTCCTACACCTGGATCTTCCATGCGGTTTCTTTCTTTAAGGTTTCCAAGCCAGAACTCTGTATACATTTCTGTCAGTAGTGTAGTTGGTTTAGTGACAGGGCTGCAGGTTGGATGAACTGAGTATCGTTCAATTCCCAGCAGGGGCAGGAGAATATTCTGTTCACCAAAATGTCTAGAACAGCTCTGGGTCTCACCCAATATCTTACTCATTGCACACGGCTGGCTCTTGTGCCAGAAGTGAGTGCCCAGGGCGCTCAGCCAAACACCTCTAGTGTGGTGTCAAGAATGCATGGAGCAGTATGTCCACTCTCGTATGTCTTCGTGGCTTGCACAGGAGAGTTTTCATTGTACAAAAGCTGCTCATTAAGGATATACAAGTAGCCCAATTTGTTTTTCTGAGAAAGTTGGCATGTCAGGTATGATATTCCATAAGAAATAATGGAATAGGTAGGGGTAGAGGCAATGTTACCAATGACAGCCTCGTCATATATGATGTATATACATATATATTACTGTTGTGGTACTGAGATTAATATAGAGATAATTAATATTTATTTTAGTGTTCATAAATTGGAAAGGAATTGTAACATCTTGCATGTACTCACATTAAATGCTGGATGTGGTGGTTTGAGGACCTGGTTGTAGCTGTGAAGGAGGGGTAGTGAGTCAGATGACAACGAGGTAGGTGATAGTGACACTAGCTGTGTTAAGAGTTACCGGAGGGAGAGTTCTTGATTTAGCACTGTCTTTAGTTTTTTTAAGCATTGTCACAAATTGTCCCTAGAGTGCAAGCCAAGAGCGCTGCGGGTATTAGCAATGCGTTCACCTTTCTCGAGTCCATTTATTATGTCTATTTTCTCTTCAGTGCAGATTGCCTTTCGCTGTTGTTTTACTGGGGTAGCGATATAGTGCTAGGGGAAGTAGATTTATATTTCTCATGCATTTAAGAAGAATAAATGGTCAGCTGTGATATCGGGGGCCCACTCTCGCAAGTGTCTAGTTGGTAGTTAATGGCTTTTTGCGTATGATAAAATTCAGTCTCACTGACTGTCATGCAGTCTGCGTCAGTGTGCCAAAGGGCATTAAACCGGAAGTAAATAATAATAATAATAAATAACCATGGCTCAACAGCCCTATATGGGCTCGGGCCTCCTCTTTCTGAGGTTACTGGGTCGTGCGCATTCGTAGCAGTTGTGACTGGCCAACTGGCCGCGCTGCTGTTCTGTCGATCCTGATGTGACCGCCAGAGCCATCTGGCAGGCAGTCAGGAGACTTGGGTGAGAAATGACCGCTTTGAATTTTGCTTGCGAGCACTACTGGTTCTATTCATGCCCGAAGGTTCTTTTACATGCCGTAAATCTACGACATGGGACCGACGGCTTTACTTCCCCTCCGAAGGAAGTTGTGCTACGGATTTTTATCACCCTTTTTTTATGCGAGGGCGATTCACATACACCTTTTGCTTCAAATACCCCCATAGAAGAAGTCACATGCAGATAAATCTGGCGAGTGCGTAGGCCACGCTACGTCTCCGAAACGAGACATGACGTGTTTCGGGAAAATTTCTCTCACTACTTGCATCGAGATTCTTGCGGTGTGGGCGGTAGCACCATCCTGTTGAAACCATACTAGACGCTATCAACACGCCACTGGCAAAGTTCTTCATGCAGAAACTCTTGCAGCATCACCACATAGCGATCTGATGTAACCGTCACTGATTGACCATTGGCATCCTCAAAAAAGTAGGGCCCGAGAATTCTGAACGCACTAACTCCACACCACACTGACTTTTTCGCTATGCAGAGGTGCTTGATGCAACAGGCATGGATTTTCTGGTGCCCAGTATCTGAAGTTTTGCTTATTAACGTATCCATTTAAGTGGAAATGGGCCTCTGTCATGATTAAATGGTTAAAAAATTGTGGATTTGCGTCTATCATTTGCAAAAGGTTTCTGCAAAACTGCACCCGTTGCTTCAAATCACGAGGGATTAATTCCTGCACCATTTGGATTTTGAATGGATGACAGTGCAAATCCTCGTGTAACATACGCCTAACATTTCTATCCGACATGCCTAGGACTACTGAATGCCGACGAGCAGAACGCCGAGGACTCGTTGCAACGCGACTCTCACTCTTTCCACATTTTCTGGAGTACGTATGGTTCGAGGACGACCTGTGGGCTTCCTGTCGACAGCAGATGCAGTTGTTCTGAATTCTTTAACCAAATTCAAAATGGTTTGTCGTGTCAGAACCCTTCCATTGCTTCCTATGCTAAAATGTCGCCTGAATACACGATGTGTTAGTGTGGCTGAATCATTGTTTTTAAAAAATATTTCTATGGCAAACGCACGATGTTCTCTCGACCAACGCTCCATGCTGACTAAAGGCTATGAACCGCTCCACACATCACCATGCGTTATGGCGCGCCATCTCGTAAAACACGGGAAGTGGCGCCAAATTTAAATCGTCTAATTGTTTCTGCCAGCACCTGTAGTAGAAATTTTATTTTATATTAATTTTATGTATTATTTTATATTAATTATTTATAAATTAATACATATCACAATCTTGATTGTGTTATGTGGCATAATTCTATTATTTCTTGAATATTAGGAGTATGGTGTCTTGGAACCTCTAATTTAAACATGTTTAGGTTTTAGCTTTTCATGTTATGTAGCATTATAAACTTTGAAAACATCCCACCACAACACCAACGAATAGTGTAGTGACAAACTCTGCTTACCAACACCGACTCCCAGCCATATTTCTACACCCCATACATTCACGTCATATAACACCAGCAACAACATAGTGCAGTGCGGAGTGATTACAAAAGTGCAAAGTACCCGAACAAACCACCACCACATGAAGTGACAAAAGTGAAGTACGCCCCAAAACCGTAACCCCTGATGATGGTCCATCGGACCGAAACACGTGTAGGGTTTAGTGATAGAATAGTATTAATAGAATTAGTGCAATACTTGTTGGTTATAGAAATAAATAACATTATAATGTTGCACGGTGAAAAACAAAGCCAATTTTGAAAACACTATTAATATTGCTGTACTGATTTCATATCTTACAGTGTTCTGGGCATCTAAGTTTGTTGGGTTTGTTTTCTATAGTCTGTGCAGTTCACTTATCCTGTTTCCTTTGATCCAGTAATTTGCTGCACTGTTTATTCTGCTCTGACTCATAAGAGCTTAGAGCAGGGTTACACATCCCCAAGCACCATTTCACCATGGAAACTTAATTTTGTACAGTGGTGCCTTATGTATGTGGGTCCTTGTGCTTCATGTCACCCTTTTGGTGCCTTCAAATTTTGAGGTGGCTGTTAGAGTTTTGGAAAATTTGTGCACCCGTGGCTTAGACTCTTAGACTGAAGTTTTGAGAGTTGGATACTAAAGTCCTCTTGATGTCCACATCATTCAAGTATACCAGTACCACATACCTAGTGAAAATTTTAACCTGATATTGAGCATTTTGACTGTGATGTAGTTCCACATGTCTCTCAGTGGAGTAGAGTTCCAGAGAAGCCACAAATCACTTGGCCAGTCAAATTCTTTGCTTCTTATATAACTGAAATGCTAATAACTGGAGTCCCCAGGAGAGCAATGCTGGTCGGTCTATGGCCAGATAATTCCGTTCCACACCCCAGTTCTTTAAGATACAGTTTAATATCCTCACTCCCATCTATGCCTAGGAATTTGAAGTTATCTGTTCAGGTTTTCTGACCAAAACTTTGTAGTTCTTTTTTCTCCCATGCATGTTACATGCCTTGCTTTCTCGTTGTTGATTTGAGCACTCTTTATAATGTTTGGTATTGAGTACAAAGTATGTATGTCATCATGCAGTTTCCTCCAGCCTCCATCATTTCCTCTGCTTTAGGTCCAAATATCTTCCTCTGCACCCGCTTCTCTTGATCTGTTCTGTTACATGTAAAGATGCACATTCTTAGTTTTAATAATACCTCGGTGTATCACGCTTGGTACAGATCGCCAAACCATTCACTGATTCCAGTGACCTGTGTAATGGTCTTGATATCAAAAGCTCTAGCTGTAGGTAGACCTTGATTTAAATTAGGTATGTTACATCATGTGTAAAATAAGACATATAAATGATGATAATTCAACAGGCCTGAGATAAATCTTAATTAGAATGACTTTCTTCTTTAAAATTTATTTCGGTTTATGATCGGTGTTCTGTATCGTGTTCTCAGTTTTGGCTGTGAAGCTACTCTGCATATGCACATCTTAACACATTCACTGCCAAAGTCGACCGTGGCCGATTTAAGTATTTACGTTTTAATTTGCCAGCGTCGACTTTAGTCGATCTAAAGTTTACTCTGCTCTTTTGCCTTAAATAGGCCACGCACACAATCAGTTCTTTCAGGAAACATATTTTACATCTTTATTAAAACCTAGCTGGCAACTAGAAAAAATATATGCATTTTATATATCATTTTATATATAATTATATTTTATAATTTATAAGATGACGCACTAGTAGTTTAACATTCAAAAAATCGCTGGCAATTCAACACCGTCGGGGATTTAAATGTCCAGCAATGAACGTGTTAAGAGGCAACATTGCTTACAATATGATGACTGCCAGTTGTCTGTGTCTTTGTGCCACAGGTCTTAAAAATAATAGGTTCTGTTTGAGCATGGTGGTCCATAACCTAACCTGTTATAAAATCTGAGGGTAGCCAGCATATTGTAAAATTGTGTTTTTATATATATTTCAGGATTGAATGGTAAATGTTGATCCTGTTGCTACCTTGGTATGTGTTGCAGAATGGGAGTGGAGAGGTGTCAGAATCAGCATCAACTAGCAGTCTTGGTTCCAATAGTTCCCACAGTAAAGCTCCAGGTTCTCAGTTAACTCATAGCAAAAGTACAGGTAGCAGCAGCAGTCACATGCTGTTTGGAAATAGCAGCAGTAATCAACATGAAGTCATGCAAGCTGTAAGTAAATTGGCACATGGCAATGATTATCTGTAACAGCACTGGATGTTAGGATGTAAAGGAAGCTGAGCGCTCTTTATCTGGTTTGGTAATGCAGGCTGCGTACTGTGTGCTCATCAAACCATATCAAAGCAAGGCATACCATGCCTACAGATTTTAGTAACCGTATTACCACATAAGTTTCACAGTCAGATTACAGAGCATTATTATGAAGCAGTATTTTATTACCATCAACACAGCTATTAATTGGGATTACTAACAGATCAAATTCAGTTATGCCAATAACTAGTGGTGGTGATGATAAAGTACTACTTTATAATATTGTATTAACACAATGGGATGTTCACAAATTATACACCAACGAAATGCACTATTTTCATTTTATGTTCTTTATTCTTCAACCCCTGCAGATGTTTTGGCCTTTACAAGGCCATCATCAGGGTACAAACCGCAACACGGACACACACAACATAAACAGGACATATTTACTTAACTGACCGCCCATATACCGTATATTCTCGAATCTAATGCGCACCCTTTTTACAGTTTTAGAGGGCTAAAAAATCAGATGTGTATTAGATTCGCGTGCGGATTAGATTCGCGGTCTAGAGCTGGATTTTGGAAAAATGATTGAGCTGCTGTACGTGCCGTAAGAACAATACAATACAATAATCTATTATTTTTATTATTATAATTTATTATTCATCAGACTCCCGTCATCACTCATAACTGAATTGTTATCCGTGCTCTCCACCCAGTCACTATCATCTTTATCTTCAACATCGTCCTCCCATACAATGTCATCTTCGGTTCCGTCCAAAGCATTGCTTATGCAACGCTTCTTGAAAGATCTGACAATAATGCTCTCCGGGATGGCTTTCCATGCAGCCTACACCCACCGCGCCACTTCTGAAGGAGCTGCGTCACACCCGCTGATCGCTGCCTTGTGTTTCCGCCATAGTCGAACGTTGCTTTCATTAACTCCAAAAATTGCAGCGGCTTTGCGGTTTCCATTCTCCTCTGCGCACCGAATAACTTCACGTTTGAACTTCGCCGTATATGAGAGTCGTTTAGATTTCAGGTGTCCCTCTTCCATAACTACGGTACACGACAAATTGGAACAAGCACCTCCCACGTTTCAACAACTAAAGCTCAGCTGGCTTCAGACGAGATTGCGCACGTCTGTTGAGAAAGGCCCCGCCTCTATCAGTATGACTAATCGGCCACAGGCGTAGCGTCGGATTTTAACGCATTGGTACATCCAATATTATTCAATCAGTTGCCCCGTGGGCAAGGGGTGGTTGAAGGAAAGGTGCGGATTAGAATCGCGAACTAACTTTTTTTCCGTTTAAGAAGTCGCCAAAAACTGGGTGCGTATTAGATTCGGATGCGCATTAGATTCGAGAATATACGGTATATACAAAACCAAAGCCAAAACTGAAAAACTAACCAATGATGGAAGACATAACAAAAAACCATATTGTTTCATTTTAACATTTTACTACGAAAATTGACGAACTTTTTAGGATTGTATATTCTGTGTGTTTTACAATTTTAAACACAGACATTGTAAATAGCTATAATATATATGACAATGAAACTGGACTAAATGTGATAGCAGACAAAAAACATTGGATGTGAAGTGAATGTAGTTTACGAGCCCCCTGAGGATTGGCCTTGTGAAGGCCAAAACATATGTAGGGGTTGAATAAAGAATATAAAGTGAAGATAGTGCATTTTGTTGGTGTGTAATTTGTGAATTGTAAAAATGCACGGTGAAAATAATATAAAACAGTTGGATGTGTAAGGTAAAATTACAGAGCTTTAATTGTTACCCTACAAAGCAAACATCATGCAAACAATAATTTCATAATTGGCAAGAGTCCATCACAGAATTTCTTGACCATTCTGTATGTAGGACTAACATTATTCTTATCCCACAAGTTTGAGTCAACTTCAAATTGGTGTTGTTGACATAGGGGTCTAGAAAGGGGTAAATTTGCTAATTATTATTATTACTTACTGCAATTGGGTTTTCACCCGGTGGCAGTAGTCCTTACACTAGTACACACAATACAAATGGACATATAAATATACATAAAAGTAACAATACAATACAAACTATACACAATTACAAAACAATACATGCAGTAAATACAAGTACACACATTAGAACACCATTCACACATTACAAAAACATCCACACCTTAACAAAAACATCCACTCCTTAACAAAAACATCCACACCTTACAAAAACACCCACACACAATACAAACAAAACACACGCACATTACAAAAAACAACCCCACAAATTAAATAATACAAAAACATCAAAACACACATACTGCAAAAAGAAAGAGTTGTTAAGCCTAACCTAAAACCTAACGTAAATGAATCAGAGTTAAAAGTAATTTGGTATACCAAGCAATGAGTCAAACACTATACAAAAATAAAATTCCATGTTTTCAAAAAATGATACACACACATTTCAACTGCACCATCACTTCACTACGCTTATATACACATCACGGCATTCCCCGTTTTGCCTCCCTGGGTCTGCTGCTTTCCCTGTGTAGTATGGGGTGGTCTCAAATGACATGCTTTTCATACTGAATATCATGAAAATCAGTTATTGTCTATTATGTTGTTGTATGCAGTGGGATCAGGTGACAGACATGTACGGCTTAGTAATGTTCTGATGAAGGAACAGTTTCGAGCTCTTTGCTCTTCTGGGTTGTTACACAACATCGATTGGTGGTAGCACCCGACATTTCGGGACAGGACTGCTTGATCCTTGAAGATGGGACCAATAGGCTCACCAGAAAAGACGGTAACTAACTGTAGCCGAACATTATTGAAACATTATTAAATGCTAGTATTGTTGGAGCAGTTCGGCTCTCCCCTTCCACTCGTCTAAATATAGCAGCAACGACAAGGGACCAGGTGTCCCGAGTCAGTTGGCGGGAGTAAAAGGAAAAGAGTAGACGGATGGTTTTGTGCTAACGTTGTATTGTAGTAAATAAACAAAGTTAACCTTTTTGAAGAGAACAGTCTCTTAATTTGATGTATATCAAATTAATAAAAAGTAACCAGCAAAGTTCGGTTATATAACTAAAGAGCAATGCTGCAAAACATAGCAGAAGAGCAAAGACCTCATTTACAGTGTAGCGGAAGCCTGAAATCACACAAGGAGAGGTTTCCTTCAGACGTCGAAAAGAATGTGAATATGTAAACAGTTGCTTTAATTTCAGAATGGGATCATGCATTGGGTAAAGCATTTGATTTTCACAGTTACGATTTTCTTTTCCAGAGTTTAATTAAGAAGCAAATGATAGCAATTGATAGTGATCCTCTTCTAGACCCACTGGAAAAAGCCCAGAGGAAACAGAGCATTTATCTGGCATATAGCATCAATAACTCTGCATCTATGGCATCTGCTATCTCACCCTTATCAACACCTTTCTATCCAGCAAGTGATACTGTGGAATCTGTTGTAGGTGAGGACTTTATTGTGTATTTTGCGGGGAGAAGGAGTTAGTATCTTGTGTATTTCCTATGCTTGAAAAGCTTGATGCCATTTGGCTGTCATGTCATGGGGTATTTCTTCTTGATTTAAAATGAGTTTTAAGGGTATTAAAAGGTTATTCAACAGACGGATTAAGCTATATACATTTGCATTGGTATTAAGGTACCTGCTCAAAGTAAGGGCATGTTAAGTTGTGCTGACTTATGTATGCTTTCTGCTGGGAGAAACATTTTCGAAGTTTGTGCAAACACCCCGTGACTTGCGCAATAGTTATGTTCTGGAAGGTCTGGCAGAAGTCGGAACTCAATATGTGTACGATGAACTGTATGTGTATCTATATGAGAGTCAACGTCCAAACTTAATACATTGGAACCAGATTGGCCGCAGC
Organism: Reticulitermes speratus; assembly: GCA_021186555.1. Classification (NCBI taxonomy): domain Eukaryota; kingdom Metazoa; phylum Arthropoda; class Insecta; order Blattodea; family Rhinotermitidae; genus Reticulitermes; species Reticulitermes speratus. The sequence goes on from JAJKFL010000012.1 coordinate 26,997,743, forward strand.
ATGACCACCCTGCCACCTGTGTTAACGCACAGAAGTATTCTTCAACCACCTTTATCTCCCTGCTCTTTCACTCCTGGAAGGAAGAAGACGGTGCATATATAAAAAATGTTATTGTTGCAGTTTTTTATTATTTAAAAATTGTGTAAATCTGAAATTACATAAGTTGAAACTGGAAGCCACTGAGTGTTAGTACCATTTGTGCCGAGGTCAAACGTGTAAATAGCTTGATACGGAAACCTACTATATAGCATTTGAAGGTGTAAAGGCTTCCAAATTTTGGTTTTTGAGATTTCTTCATGTATTTTTAGCTCCAAAATGAAAGTTTATTGCCCCAATTTCACTCAGTTTTTTAATTTTTTTTAAAATTTGGTATGCACAGTACACTGTCTTTCTTACTTCTCGTTTGAAAATTCAGTCAGAAGGATCTGGAAGCAAGATGTCTTGTGTATTCCCAAGGTAACAAATTTAATGAAGGTATTAAGGAATAAATTATGACAGCCATAATTATGTGTGATTTTATATTGGTCCTGTGCTGATAATAGTCTATCGCAGTATACTGGACAGTTCAAAAAAGAATTGAATCTGACTGATGCCTATCACTCCTCCCACTAAGAGTGCCTAACAGTATAATTATTTTTAATTTTATAGGTAATGCATTAGAAGATTTAAATTTAGATGAACCTCTGAATTTAGCAGCATCAATAGACAAAGATTTAGAAGCAGATTCTCCAACTGTTAGCAATTCAATATCAGCTGGACTTGCAAGTTCTGGTAAGTATTCTGTCTCTATCTAATATTAGAATAGAACTGACACATATATATCAACAGGGACAAATATTTTTGTGGTTTTCCTCAGCCCCTTCAGGCAAATTGCAGGTTCACTTACCATTTGACCCTCTGTAATTAGAGTTATTAAGAGTGTCATTAAGCTAGCCTTGAATAGACATATGAAAATTAATTTTTTTTTAGGTATGCTTGGCAGCTCTGCTCCGGTCAACATCCCTGGCAGTGCTCTTAGTGAGAGGAATACTTTAGGAAGCAACTTTTCACCTTCCACTTCATCTCCATTACAACAGTTGCAGTCTGGGTTCCTGTCTGCAGCTCGCTTTTCACACCAGGATTCTCTGGACTCTGTAAGAACTTTGGGCTTCCTTGTGGCAATAAAATTTTTAGGAATTCTACTTTTTTTTTAAAAAATACGTGTATGTATATAGCTGCAGCAAATGGTCTTGGTATGGACGTCATATTTGTTTTGTGAATTTCATAACTGAAAAATCGAAAATGTTGAAGAGCCACAATTTGCTGCTAGTGTCACATCTCTGAATGTCCAATACAGGCAATAGACAATAGACTTATAACATAACATTTATGCAGATTTGCATAACCATTGTTGCTATTAATTATTATGAGTGTGTGGTGTGTGTGTGTATTCTTGCCTCAGTTATCTGGCATGCAAATTGCATGTTTTGTGTCATAATATATTGCCATCTTTGGTGTATCTGGCTGTACCATATGTTTCCACATTATCCCGTAAACAGCACTGTTTTTTGGGAAAAAAGTTATTGAACATAAAATGCTTGTTTTGATTTTCTCTACAACTTCTGTGTGAAACATTTCTCATTCTAATTCAGCGATGTATCATAAATGTGTGTAGGTGTTTCATGTAAAGTGCCCATTATTCTTGTTAGATTTTAATCAGACTTGGATTGACTCGACAGGTTTTTCGAAAAATCCCGAGTATCAAATTTCATGAAAATCCGTCCAGTGGGAGCCTAGTTGTTCCATGCGGAGAGAGACAATGAAGCTAATAGTCACTTTTTGCAGTTTTGCGAATGTGCCTAAAAACCACACACATGCATTAGTATAAGCTGAATTAAGGTGGATTAACGTTATAGTAGACCACATAAAAGTACAGTACATTTTACTGTAGTAATAGTAGTAGTAGTAATAGTAATAGTATGAATATTTTGGGGGTCAGCTTTCACAAATTTCGTGCGTTCTATTTGAAATCGGGTTTTTAGTTTTGAAGAAAAGTGGCACTCGTCATTGTTTGCCTGTACATGTGGAAGGCTGTGTTGTGAGTGAATACATATGAAGACTTTTGTTAGCTTTAACTTCATTGGTATCATTTAATTTCAGTCCATATTTGACAGTAGGGACTGTCATACTTGGTACACTCCACTCACAAAATGATAACTTTTAGGTGTGATCAGATGACAAAACCATATTTGTTGAGAAGTAAGGTTAATGTGTGGAATGTATTTTTTAGTCTTGTTCCTTAGGTCAGAATATGTTTGTGATAATGTTGTTAGAGTTTTGGGTTTGTATGCATTATGTAAGTACTGATATTGAGTGAGGAGTTTGCAGTTGCCCTTGGCAGGTGTTTGTGCTGTGGGAAAGTTGGCCACCTCTTGTTTGTCACCAGAAACTTTTATTCCCATTAAAAATATATGGGTTGAAATGTAGTTGTGTTTTGTGCTTGTAATTAATACAGTTATTTTCTGTAATGTCTGTGTGGTTAGAGCTGTTCATAAATTTGACTTTAGGCTTGTTATAGACGAAACACCAAACAAATGGTGACCAGTGGAGAGAAGGTCATGCAGTGATAGAGACTCATGATTCTGACAGGATCTGTATGTCCCCCCCCAGCTGTTACCACAAGTGTTAAGGGACTCTACCCAATCTTTGCAGGTCACCTGTATTCTCTTGAGTAAGGAACAGTAGGCAGAATATTCATTCCCAGGTTAAAGTTGCAAAATTTGGTTGGTCACACGTTCTCTGTTGTTATTGCAGCTTGTGTTCCAGTATGTGCATTTCACCAGTCTCTTCTGTCTTCAAGGGAGTGCTATAAAAAGTTTCATTGTTCATTGTTTCAGAGCTCGGCATTTATGAACACATCTCACATCCAGTTAAGCAGTAGCGCGTCAAAGATTGGTAGTTTCACGTCTGGAGGTCTGTTTGACTTCACTTCACATCAGAACATGTCTCCAAGTAGTCGCCCCTCTCATCACCCCAGCTCGTCTTTAGTCAATAGCTTTCCCTTAAGTCCATCCTTAGGAACAAATCTGTCAACTGAGGTGAGAAATTTTTGTAGTATTGCATGGGGCGGTGGTTTCCAAGCACCTGTATAGCCTGCAGGGAAAATATCATCACACAGTGTTTGTGTGACATTATTGTTTTAAGGTAAAAATGGAAAAAACACTTGTTTTGGTATGTATGTGACAGGGTCAGGGGGCACTGAATCTCATAGGCTTGTGTTCATATTGATACTGTCCTTTCTACTAACTCTGCGGTTGAGACGATCTTGGGGATTACATAGGGGTGTGTTAATCGAGACTAATTTTCAAAATACCCTACATACAATAAAAAGAAGAAAGGCTAACTGGATTGGTCACATCTTACGCAGAAACTGCCTTCTGAAACATGTTATTGAAGGAAAGGTAGAAGGAAGGATAGAAATGACGGGAAGACGAGGGAGAAGACGTAAGCAGCTGCTGGATTACCTTAAGGAAAAGAGAAGATACTGGAAATTGAAAGACGAAGCACTAGATCGCACCCTGTGGAGAACTCGCTTTGGAAGAGGCTACGGACCTGTCGTAAGACAGACTGCAGAATGAATGAATATTATACTTATGACAGCACATATGATCTCTGACTGCATCACTCTCCAGACCTACAGCGAACTGCCCCCTGTATTCGGGTCAGTCCACCATCTGCCCTCTAAATGTTTTGTTTCTTTTTATGATGTGGTTGTTGTGTTCCCTTTTGTTTGAATCCTGAACACTGGGTTCAAAATTCTCTGAATGCTAGGAAGAATTGCTTCCTTAGCAAAACCAAGTAATTTTCAAGAGGGTCTCTCTTTCATACCTTTCTTGCAATGATTTTATGACACTAAACGTATCGACCCAAATTAACGCAGCTGCTTGAGCTTGTCCGGATAATGTCCTTCAGCATCACAGTCTCAAGTCTGAAACTTGTAAACAGTGGGGCCATGTTCCCTGCTGATAGCTCTGTTTTTGAAATCACTGCTTTCCACTGCCACAGGGTTTCTGTCCTTTTGGGTAGAGGGGCGAGGGGCTCGAACCCTTCGCCACACACATTGTTATTATTTTTGTTAAAACGTCTCCCAGGCTGGACTCGAACCAGGCCTGGCAAGGGATGTCCGGTTACAATATTCTTCTGACAACTGTGGATGTGATGACAACCACGTGTTGATGAACTAGACATTCCAGCTGACGCACTGTGTTACAGAAACATTACAAAAACTACTTCAGGAGTCCACGTTGAATTGGGGTGGGGCAGGAAGATTTGACTAAACAATCTGCTTTCCACTTGGATGAACAGAGCACACTGTTGTCAAGGTCATTAGGAGATGAGCATGTCCAGTAGGGCTGTACAAGAATGTCCATTATTGGCCAGTGATTTTGGTTGATGTTTTTTTTGTTTTCAGTAACGCACTGTGTGACATGTAGTTGATATTTGGCCTTGAAGGGTTAAGGATTTTGCATTACTGCATAAGCTTGAGGTACAAGCCAATGTTCAGTCTGTAGCGCACAGCTGAACTGGGACAACTTGAGAACGGCAAAATATGTAAGGTTGAATCAACATTTGTGGATTAGTTCTGCCAAGAACGATCTCTTCATTAGTCAGTTGTGCTTGTAAAAGAAGTCATGTGTTCAAGAATGTGTCGTGTAAGACTTGAAATGTGGTTGATGAAGGATATATATTATTGATGCAGAATTTATATTGAATAATACTCTGGTAAAAGGAATTTAATTTTCAATACAGCAAAAAAAGACATAATATTTTGAGGCTCACCCTTTTCAGACATTTTACTGCTTATTGAGCATAATTTGTTGAGTTTTCCAGAAACATCTTAAGGAGGGTTTTGTGGTAGTTGCAGTGATCATGGCTGATTTTAAGATACTGTCCAAGCATTAGCCTGAGGAGAACCTTTTAAACAAATTCAGAATGGCTTTGATTTCAGGCTTCCGCCGCGATGTTGATGAAATCTGTGGTCTTCTGGGTTATTACACGGTGTCGTGTGGTAATTATTTACCGATGTTTCAGGACAACGTATCGGTCCCATCTTCACGGGTCAAGATTCTGAATAGCCTATTCGGAGTCTCGACCCGTGAAGATGGGACCGATACGTTGTCCCGTAACGTCGGTAAATAATTATCACACGATGCCATGTAATAACCCAGAAGACCACAGATTTCAAATTCAGAATGGCTGTTTGTAATTCTGGATTTGAATTGAGTTGTTGAGATGAGTCTGGTGTTCTGTCTTGTTGCTAACAGAAGGCATGTTGGGGGCTTGGAAAACATTGAGGAACTAATATTGTACATGTTCTGTTCAACTGTCGCATGTAAACAAGTTTATTACCAACTAATTGAATCAGCGTTTGATTTACAAAAGTACTTGTTGATCGACAAGTCACTTTACGCTGTGTATGTTTTTGAACATTGTAGCTCCCTGAGATGGCCACAGGTTGTAGCCAAAACGTTTAGGAGGTATTGGTGCAGTTAGTTGGTAATAAACTTGTTTATTGAGGAGCTAGTTTTCATAACGCTCACGTGCTTGTAGTATATTGATTTCATGAAGCCAGAGTTAAGTTGGGGGCTTCTGAAAGATTTTGCGGTCTTATAAAAGCTTTAATGTTTTAGGCACTTTAAAATAATTTGTAGTAAAAACAAAAATTCTTGTTTCACAAAGTTTTTTAAAAAATTTGCCAAATGTTAAAACTCTTATCTCTCTGCTGTCTGAATCTTCCACAGAATAAATTTTATGTGGTATTCTTCAGTGCAGTGATATGCTGTTTCATTTGAAATTTGAACATTCATGCACACACAGTAGAAATATATGGCTAGAACCAGCTTGTTATTACTGTACTATTCATTTAATTAGTTGTGCACTTTGGACTTTGTGTGTGTTGTGTTTTTGGACAAATCATACTTTCTACCTTTTGTCTGTGTAACTGCAGTAGAGGTGAATGTGTGTGTGTGGTGTGACACTGTAGGCCGGTAGAAGACAAATGTTTCAGAGGATCCTGTTGTCTCCAGCTGTTGTGGTGATGGAGGCAGCGTGATTCTCTGAAATATTGGTACACTTGTACCATAATGCACAGTCTGACGTGCCAGAAGATGAGGCTAAAGCCGTAACCACCCAACGCAACCTCCTGGCTTATACAGTGTCAGTGCGCGCACATGCATGTGTGTATGAGGGAGAGATACATCTGTCACCGAAATACATAACAGTGAAGAACAATGTCGGTGTTGCAACTTTGCTGCACAATTGGTACTACATGCATGTGTGTGCATCCATGCACAAGAGAGACAGTGTGTTAGAGAATGGGAGAGAAAGAGTCATTCAGAGAAATATAGTGCCAGAAATGTTATTCTGTCTTTTCAGTTTTTTTTAACCACCTAATGCACTTTTTTATTTGTGTTCATTTCTGTAGGGTGAATTGAACAGAAATAAAAAAGTGCATTCGTTGGTTTAAAAAAACTGAAAATTAATGTCAAGACGCACGGCGAACACAACGTAAAATTAATGTCAAGACGCACGGCAAACACAACGTAAAATTAATGTCAAGACGCACGGCGAACACAACGTAAAATTAATGTCAAGACGCACGGCAAACACAACGTAAAATTAATGTCAAGACGCACGGCAAACACAACGTAAAATTAATGTCAAGATGCACGGCAAACACAACGTAAAATTAATGTCAAGATGCACGGCGAACACAACGTAAAATTAAAGTTATTCTGTCTGTTGAACATAAGAAACTGGCCTGCTGTTGAACAAATCGGATTGTGGTGAGTGTTTGAAATGTCATAATAAACACCTAAGGAAAGCATAGCTGATCTTTATAAATCTGAAACACCATCAGCATAGAGGCCAAAGGTTACAGCATTGTAGCTACATTACTGAATCGGCAGACATTGCTAGGGGTGTCCAAAATATGGCTGGACTTTTGTTCCCACATGGTAATGCATCACATACAATTTCCTATAGCAGTACCGTATGGGCATGGAAGTAATGTAGTGTTAATATTGAAAGCCTTGCATAATGGTAGCATTAAACTTTTGAGCTGAGGGAGAATTGATGGGCATATTTGCATTTTGTTGCACAGTGGTGGATCAGTTCTGTTTGTGATCACATTGTCTCTTTTCTTTTAGTTACATATGCAAAGATTGTGTGAAGAATTAGTATCTAGCAGATCAAAATTTGCATCTTGGGATGAGAGGATAAATCAAGCTAGGTCAGCTTGCGAGGCATGGCAACGGGAAGCTGAAGAATCCAACAGGAAAGCAAGTATAGCAGAACAGCAGCGAGACGAGGTATGTGTTATATGCTTTTAGCTAATACTTTCTCCATGTTGGTAACTTTGTGAAAATCATTGACTTTGGAATAACGTACTCTGTTTACATAACGCACATGAACCTTCATCCCTGTGAATTTGCATATGCAGTTTCTGAGCATCATGGATCTGCAGTGTCTGTTTCTTTTGCTTCTGTGGTTTAGTGTACATTTTTAATAGGCACAATTACCTTGAAATTTAAAGTGAATAGCATCATGTTCTTGATCAAAGTATGTGACATTTCCCAGCTTTAAACATAGGATTTTGTATACTTTTTAATGCAGTTTGAAATACAGTTAAATTGTAATTGGAGGCTTTGTTACAGCTTTTTGATTACTAAAGGTTCAGTGTATTATTTCCTGGAGAGTTTGTGTAAACATTCATCATTTTTAGGCACATACTTCATCGCGAAAAGCACGTATTGGCTTTGTCATGTCTGTCCATCTGTTCGCATGTATTAGTGCTGCTGCCACTAGATGGATTTCTGTGAAATCTGGTACTGGGAACTTTCATGAAAATCTGTCAAGATCCAGATTTGGTTAACATCAGGCAAAAATACTGGATACTTTTACTTGAAGACTTATGATACATTTTTATTGTTGCCAGCGATACATTTTTATTGTTGCCGGCGACATTAAATCACCATAAAAGCGCTCTCTTAAAGTGAAATGGTATCAGGCTGTTAGTCCGTGTGCCCATCTGCATGGATCAGCATATCTCCCACTGGACGGATTTCCGTGAAATTTGATATTGAGGATTTTTGTGAAAATCTGTCGAGAAAATCCTAATTTGATTAAAATCAGGTAAAAATATCAGACACTTAGGTGAAGACTTATGTATGTTTTGTTGCTGGTGACAACTTTACCCTCTTGCCTTTTATATTGAAAGGTTTGTAACTGACTACGGGGTTTTTTACTGTTGCTAATGTTCCTTTAGAATCTAGCAGCAAGTTCTATATATCTTCCCATTTTTCTGTTTGTTTACTTCTGTGCATACCTCCCACTCATGATATTTAATGCAGTCGTCTAAGGACTGCATCGCAGAGACTGAAGTACGTGCTAGTTGTGTACAGTGCAGGTGAATAATCAGGAACCTTGTTCCTATTTTTATCAACCATTTCTATTCCCATAATACTTCATTTTCTACATGGTTTGTATTATAATACTTGTGTTTCAGGCATTGTCTCAAGCAAAAGCTCTTCAGAAAGAAGTAGATTTACTGCAAGGCAGTCCTTACCTTCATGGTCTTAGAAGAGTATCAGAATTGAAAACATTATCACTTCCGACACTAAAATCTTTACAGGCACAGCTGAGGTCTGACTTGGAAGAAATTGAAAAGGTACTGTTACAAGATAAGTTTATTACATGACATGCTGTCCTCTGTGTTGGCTAAATTAGAGTAGTACTGTTTTCTTCTCCTTTCAGTTTCTTCTGGTCAACAAATAAATCATGTACTCAGAAATACACATTATTTCTGATGTGAAACATAGAACTTTCATTTGTTTCTGTACATCAGTGCTATCCTAGCCATAAACTTCAGTTAGCTTTGTACAGCATGTGTAGAATTGTATTTCAGGGTTACTTCTGTGGTTAAAAGATGAAAATGTTAGTGACACGGTAGTATGCAATGTTTCTCTTTCTGGCTTTTTCTTATTTTCTGACAACAGTGTTTCAGACAGTCTAATTATTTTAACATTAACACTGAACTTACTGATTACCAGCAAGTAAATTATTTTGCATAAATAGGGTGTACTGACAGCCTTTCCCACCCCATCCCCCACCTCCCAAAACTATGGTAGCTAACTGCTCGTTGTACTAAACGTCTTTACAGGACAGAAAAACATAGCTCTAATAACACATTTACTGTCATAGTTAAAAAGGTTGATTAACTGGAACTAACAGTGTTAATATTAAAAAGAGTACAGTGCTTGGTTAGCAGGATTGCAGGCTTATGCCCTTCTATATTTTTGATTTGACAGCACAGTTAGTATTCGTATAGGTATTACCCTTTGTCCACTGTGTTTTAAGAGCCCACAATACTTTTTTATGGTTAAGAGTTTTTCACATAGGGTGTGGCCATTTAAATTTCTGGTATGCAGAACTTTACAAAATAAATTTGTTCATATGGACATGAATTTGTGAGTGAGTTGTGCCAGATGTCACAGTAAGGCTGGAAGCTCAACATTTCGTCCCATGTCCGAGTCTTCGTGAATTAAACTTAATATTATTCATTCCGTACATTGTAACTCTATATTTAAAGTCCGACAAATGTACAATTTAATCACATTAATTGTGTAATTTCACTGTCCTACATGTTTCAAACCCTTAATTTGGGTTCATCTTCAGGGACTCATCTCAAATCACACACTATTTACACCAACTGGTACAAGTTTATAAATGCCAGACAGGCAAAAGAAATCTGTCAATACAAAAACATCAAAGAAAAATGCACAAGACTAATGCAGCAATATGGTACAATAAAATCTGCAAACTACAGCATTTAAACTCATGTAAATAATTGTACCAGTTGGTGTAAATAGTGTGTGATTTGAGATGAGTCCCTGAAGATGAACCGAAATTAAGGGTTCGAAACATGTACGACAGTGAAATTACACAAGTAATGTGATTAAATTGTACATTTGTCGGACTTTAAATATCTTCGTGAATTGTTATGCGAAAGCTTTGCCTTTACCATTTCTTTTCAGAAGTACAGGTTTTGATCCTTTTGCAATAACTGTAGTGTAGGTTAGCGTTTACAAAAACTGGTGTTTCGTCCGTGTTTCTCATTCGTCATCAGAGGTTTACAGTGCAGATCAATTATGTGGAACTGGTATGCTATTAATTTGAAGGTAGTCTGTTGGGAGCTTCTCAAGTATAGAGCTAACCCTTTATGGCGCTTAATCTTGACGTAGAATCTCCTGGGATGTTACAACTTCCTTCGTTTTTATTCATATTGTCTGGTAATTGGAAGGACACTTCTTTGTTGTAGCACAAACTCCAGAAATATTCATCATTGGCATTGAAATTCCCATGCTTGGGCCACAGAATGCTTCTCAGGTGTAATTCTGTTCCACAAGATGGAGTTTCTGTGCCATGTTGTTGTTGTTTTGTTCTGTATGTCATTCATTTAAAATTAATATCAAAACTACACTGTATTGATGTTAACAACTTCTCAGTTCAATAATCTCACTTGTAGTGAGCTTTCAGCATATCAGTAATGAAAAAGGAAGTAATGTGTATAATTATTGTAGCAGCTTTGTAACATTTTTATTCACCTAGCCGCTGCAGATGCAGAAACATCTGCTGTCTTGACAGAACGCGTGTAATTTTGTGTGCAGTTGTGTGGCGATGCTCCATTTTTCAGATGATGAATTAGGAAGACATTCTCGTCTTGTGAACAGGTAATACAGAAAGTCCCCGACTTACGTAAGTGGATCGTTCCGCAACCCTATGCGTAAGTCGATTTTTACGTAACTCGGAGCCATGTTTTATTATATACCTTGTACACAATAATAATAATTGACATAATAATAATTAATGATAATTTTAATAACAATTAATAAAAACATAATAATAATAATAATAATTAATAATCGATACTGGAGTCACTGTCATAATCAATTGAGGCAGGTGTGGTGGTGGTTGGAGTGGTGGTAGTGGTGCAAGAAGTTTTTTACGTATGTCGGAGCTGCGTAAGTCGGGGTCCGTCTGTATATGATCGGTTGGAACTAACGATAGAGGAAGTGCACTGCTTCTTTGAAGGTGGTGCCTGATGTAAAACAGTTACTGAACATTCGTAGTTCAGTGATAAGTCTGACAGTAGTACTTCCTCTCATATAAAACTGGTGTTGCTTTTGAGCTGCTGCATTTTAAGACTGGTGTACTGGTTTATTCACAGGTTATCTACCTGCAGACAGCAACCAAGTGTATGGTGTGTGAAGAAGGCAACCGCAGTGTTACATTAGCTCCTTGCAATCATTATGTGTTGTGTAGTAATTGTGCTTCGACTCAGAAAGAGTGTCCCTACTGTCAGACCCCTATAGTAGCTCAGACTACAAGCATGCCTTTATAATAAGACACGTGGTAGGTATGTACTATTCCATTACCATACTCACTTTGCATTATAAACTTATTATATCACATTACTGCATAATCATAGACCAAATAAAGTTTATAAGTAAGTAAGAAATGACCTGTGGGTTTTTCTTGTATTGAACTGCTGTGTTATTGATAGGCATAAAATGCTATGCCGGGACTCAGATTGGATGTAGAGAGCACTGCTTTGTGTAGAGCTGCATCATTTCATATACAAGAAACTTTAATAAAACCCCATAAATTCAGACCAAGGGGATCAAACATTTTGACGTTGGGGTAATAATATCCCACTATCACAGCATGGAAATGAACACATTTTTCTTGTGCCCTTTAATAGGCAGTGTCTCTTTGTGTAATGTCTTCCTCTCTTTGTATATGTGGATTGAGTGAATAGGACTGGCAGCACTGCTGTCAAACGTGCAGAACGTTTTTAAAGTGAGCATTTGTGCAGCATGTAACTTCCAGACCATGTTTCTGATATATGCTATCAGTGTCATACCTGTACGACAGTAGAGAGCACGTGTCGTGTCGCAAAAGTCTGCATCTCATAACATTGCACCCTAACATGTCTGCAAACTTGAAACAGCGCTCCTGGATCAACATACAGGTGGCATGTAGTCGTAGTACAAGGAACGCTTGGTGTGGTCTGCAGGAAGCATGGTGACAGTGCAGTACTGTACCAAACTGTCACATGGTGGGTGGAAGCGTTTTGCCAGGGTCAGGACAGTGCTGAGCATAATTAACATCCAGGATGGCCATCATCCTAGGCTAGTCGGTTCGTCTCATAAAGTCGCTGCTGGAAGTGGAGAGGTGTTGGGCAACATGCCGGTTGTCTGTGGAAGTTTTGGTCATTTCATTGTTTGGCAAATCATTAAAGACATCATTGGGATGCAAAAAGTTGCATCACGTTGGGTTCCTCACCACACTGAAGTGCAGAAGTGTCACACACTGAAGTGCAGAAGTGACACACACTTGTGAACCTCAACCATGAATGGTATCACACTCAAGGTACACTCATTGTCCTTGATGAAGGATGACACCATTGTTATCATAAGTGATAATTAGCATCACTTACAAAGTTTCTTCAGATGTTGAGAGCCTGGATGGTGCCATTCGTTTGACTCCTATTTCATTTCAGGCTCTTAAACCCCTGCCCAGGTTTCATCAAAGACTGCGATACATCACAGTAATACATCACCTTGTGGTACCGCAGTTTTTCACATACCATTAATGTCTGCAGTGATGTCACACACACTGACATCACTTTTCAAGTTTTGTAGAGTCAATTGGAACATCATTCAGTGCCTCTTTGCTTCAAGCAATGTCTTTACAAGCTGAACCTGCTCATGGATGGTGGGGTCATCTTGCACACTGATTAACCTCAGTAGCATCCTTACGCTGGCGAAAGACTTCCGTTCTGCACACAACAATTTGTTACAGTGATGCATTGTCGTGACATGATTCCTGCAGACCATACCAACACAACCTAACACCATGACCAAGTGCCCCTCTTTTGATCCAGGAGTATTCAAATTCAAGTAATAGATGGACATGTACTTGCAGGGGCTCAGAATTTTAGATATTTAGGTACCTTGATAAGTTTCAAAAATTTAATGAGTGAAGAAAGTAAGTCAAGGATTGCTGCAGGTAATAGATGTTTCTACAGTCTAGGACTAATATTTAGGTCTAGAGCTCTGAGTAAAGCAGTTAAAATTGAAATGTATAAAATGATGGTGAAAACAGTTGTAGTGTATGGAATTGAAACATGGCCTATGACAGAGATGAATTTGAAAAGATTGAGTGCATGGGAGGGGAAAATATTAAGGTGGATATATGGACCAGTGATAGAACAAGGAAAATGGAGAATAAGAACTAATCAAGAATTGCGGGAGCTATGCAAAGATGTAGACATAGTAGCAGACGTTAAAAAGAACAGTTCGGAATGGATAAGACATCGAGTAAGAGTGGATCATGGAAGGGTAGTTAAAATATATGAGAGTAAATTGGAGTGAGGAAGAGGAATGGGAAAACATAGATTTAGATGGTTGGAAGATGTTGGAAGAGGTTCTATGGGAGGTGAAGGTTAAAAGATAGCGACAGAATGCAATGGACAGAGAAGAATTGGCGTCTAATTAAGCGGACGAAGGCTCTTGGAGGGCCATAGAGCCAGAGTGAGTGGGAGTGAGTAAGTGTGTGTTCAAATTTGTAAACGCATTGGACATTATGTTATGAGACACTGACTGTCAAGGCTTGTTTATGTTGGCGATACTGCCATACAGGTGACACTGATAGCATACATCTGGGACGTCTCCAAGCTACATTTGAAAATTGATAGCATTGTTGCCATTACTTTTCACTCAGACCCGCGTATCTATTCATGTCTCACCCCACATACACATCTACATTACTTGTAACAAAAATCCTTTTATCTGTCTTCATATGGAAATGGTAGTTACAGTTGTGTGATAGGCCATTAATGTGGGAAGAGGAAGATGTGAGCACAAGTAATGTCATATTGGACAGACACAGTGGTGCATTGTTTTGAAAAAAGTTTTAAACGTACAGTGTAGTTTACCCTTATTTTATAAGGAGAAATGTCATTAAAATTATTTATTAGACCTAATAAATTAAACTCAGTTTTGTATTTCTGGGAGGGGATTAAAAAATCTGCATCATAAATTATTTGTACTACAAATTAAAAGATGTTCATCTTACATGGGTTTGGGGTAGGCTTTAGGGATTTAAGTCTTGGTTGTGGGCAGTTGCGTTTCTTAGCCTGAATGATTTTAAATTTACTTTGCAGTTGCATTTTGTTATTTATCTATATGACTGAATTCTTTATAGAGTTTATATCTCATGTCCATGCTTTAAAATGTTTTTGTGAATTTTTTTTTTTTTTTTATTTGAAACTTGTTTACTTCATGCCTTTTGAGTAGATTGTACATCTTCTTCTGTACTTGCACTACCTTCTTTTCCATTTTACTCTTCCTGTTCTGATTTGAGTCAGGTCAGAAGAGAATAAGTAATCCTTGCAGAGTTGAAATATTGTGGAAGTGAAAATATGGAGATTTTTGTAAAGGAGTATTTTATTTTACTGTGCAGGATTCAGTTTGCGTTTTGTTTTCACAGCATGAAGGTAAAAGAACTTCATTGAGGTTGTGGTCTAGTAGGCACATACCAACAATACAGTAGAGCCTGTTGCTTTCGTCTTTACTTCTGCCTTGAAGATGGAGGCAGCAGGTTTGTCTGAAATGCTGCTAACCACCCGTAAGGGTACATAGTGTTGTAAACTGGAAGACCACAGTGCTGTGAAAACCTCAGAATTCAAAAGAACCTCATACTGTACTGCTGTCTAACAACTGCTCTTTATCATACTATTGTTATCATGTAGACAGCCACAGTGATAATGACAGCAATTATGATTTCTGTCTGCAGAACCCTAAAACTGAACCCTGTCATTTTGTGGAGCTATATTCAAAGTTCCAGCTGGCAGAACTGAGGTGTGAACATGTGAGAAAGTATTTTTGGAACTGTGAATATGTCTTGCCTTACAATTCTTCTGCTTTGTTCAGTATAGTTTTACATTTTACCTTTATTTAAATTGTGAACGTTTGTAATGGATATTAAAATTTCAGTAAGCATATTTATGATCACATTTTTACTTTACTGTTCGTTCCGACAGCAGCCTTACAAAGCTGGTGCTCACTATCTCTTGTGGCATTTCTGCCAAGCTTTGTGTCATGAATGAATTCTGTTTTGTTCACCTATATGCATTTATAAATCATGTAATGGAACAATGTTTTACTCACTAAGAAGTAAATAATAATTCAGTATACTGCTGTGTATGCAGTTTACATCCTCTATGCTTTTGATAGCCAAGTATTTTACGTTGTTTTAGTCTGAATAATGTATACATTTCTGTGACTCATAACGGCTGGAAAATGTTGTCAGCTTTTTTGCAGATAGAACAGTCAGGCTGACCAATAATAATTGCACTGTCAGAAAATTATTTTGTACGGCATTTTTTTGTCCAGTTTTGCACATTTTCTGTAAGCCTGGCCATTTTTTTAAGTCTTTCAGAAGAATTAATTATGGAACTGGCGTTCTCCCAGATCACTAAATATGTATGGTAGGATACCATGAGACAAAGCTTGGTCCATTTATTCTTCTAAAATGTTAGGTGAATTACTTTTAAGAAGTTACATGCAATACATATTTATGGAAATGTAAAGTAGTTTAACAGGAAGTGATATGGAGTGTTGTGAAAATAAAGTGAAATCTTGGTATGTTGAAATCTTGTGCTGATGAAATTGTATTTGTTATAATGGTATTTCATTACATTGAAGACATTAAAAATGTCAGAATGATAAGTACATGTAAAAAACCAAAAAGAGACAAACTTACTTTACTTCATAAAAAGGCCGTTTCTCAATAAATTCTTTGAGAATTTCACTGCTCTTTTGTACACAGTCCAGAACATCTTCACTGTTCATTACAAAGTGCTGGAGACTTTGTGCAGTGTTGGCTGCTTATGTAATTGTCATGACAGATTACACGAATAATGCATGTGACAATTTGTGAAAGGATTGAGACTGCATATGTTAGCACGGGCAATTTAGTCGTGTGGCTGTGTTCAAATTGACCCTTAACGCTGATTTACGTTGGTTGATGTGAGTTGCATGGTCGTTGGAACAGGTGGTCAGATTCAAAGCTGAAACTGTTTACATTGTTGTTTGTCATTTCAATTACAGTCAACAGAAACTGCGATGAATGAGCTGGTGAACATGGTTATGTACTGTTATTCTCTGCCATCTTTACTCAGTTTTTTTTAATTAGCAGCCAATAGACAATCCACAGGATAATTGAAAGAGTTGAGAGATAGGTTGCTCAGTTGCGACAACACTAAAATCAAATGGAACGAACGAGTCTCAAATGCAGTTATATCAAAATACTCGCCAACTGATCACATCAAAATGGGGTTTCAGTTTTCACGTTTGGTTGTGTAGCTAAAGTCGTGATCGACCGTCATAACTGCACCTTAAGTGGTACTGTTTTGCAGCAGCAAGGTGGAATACATTGCTTGGCTGGCATTTGGGTTCCAGTGGAGACATCATGGTTTATTGTGGGGTGTTACTCATGGAATTTCTACCATGAATGCCATGGCCAATGTGTACACTGTTGCAGTTCTCTTTAATGAGTATACCTTTATGATCCTTTGTATTTCCTTTCTCCCCCCCCCCCCCCCCCCCCAGTCTCTTGGTCTCGCACATGAAGTGATGGATTTCATAAAGTATGCACCATATTGTTACAAATTGTTATATCAATTTCTTTTTCATAGCAGGTGGTATCTGTATTACATTTTCATTGCAAAGTATTTGTTGAAGGTAAAGAATTTTACATAAAGGTATATAGTAAATTGGTGCGGCCCAGAAAATTATTTCTTTGTCCTGAATATCTCGTTACTGTGGTGTGCCCTTACGGCTGCCTTGCTCATACATTAAAAAAGTTTTTTTCTTACCATTTGAACATACTATCTGTGAAGATTGTTTCACTTGCAACTATATTACATTTATTTTATCCGTCTTATAATATCCTGTCGGTTACCTTTGAGTACCCAATATGTTTTATGTCTGTAACTATTTCTCATTTCATGTAGGAATCTGATTCTGCTATGTAATTTATGTCTGATTTGTAACATTTTCCTGATATTCTTTATTATATTTTCTAGGTTATGATGGACAGAAATTTGTTTAAGCTGTATATTAAAACTTTACATTTTAATATAATATGGAAGTTGTCAAAGTATAATACGAATAAAAAATTCATAAACTATACGCGAAGGCCTCTTTTTCTGCGTCATTTTGATTTTTTAACATTCCAAGTGTAAAATATTGCAACAAAAGTACAAAAAATCTCTTCCCACAACTTTTTAGGGAATAATTTCTATGCTTCTCATAGAGCAACTCAACCACAAAACTACAGTACAAATTGGAATGAAATGTTGAATTGTACTTGAAGTTAATTCATTATAATTGTAGTTCGTTATTGTTGGAATCATCTTGAAAATAATTTGTACTTTTTTGTTTACTAGGTGTGACATTTAATTCATAAAATGAAGTATCATACTCCTACCTTTGTGAAGGTAAAATGCTTTAATGATGTCATAAAATATAATACATGGTTCACAGTATATAAGTTTAAAGTCATTTTTTCTGCCCTACAGTATTTATGTCCTAAGTCCCAAAAGTAGACAGTTCACTTTCCCAGCCCTACATCCACCCTCCCACCCAACCTATTACTACTGAATCAGACTTTGTTCAAGGTTTTCAACAAAAAAGGGATCAATGGAAACTACCATCTCACCCTTTTCATCCATTGGGCTTGGTTTGTAAAAGTAAGGTAAGGTAAAGCAATCCCATTACAGGTCTGGACAGGCCCTTAGGGTTCCAGGAGCTTGAGGCTCCCAGATTTCTAGACAATCGGCACATGAAGGTGGTAAGGTTGTCAGCTCTACGCATCGGCCGCCTTTACCCCCAGGAAATACTCCTGGTACTCATTTCTGTTAGAGGCTTAGTCGACCCCAGGGCCATAGTACGACCGAAAGGATTTATGTCGAAAAATTCCAATGACACCATCAGGAATCAAACTCGCGACCTTCTGGCTTGTAGAGCAGTGCCTCAACCAACTGCACCTCTCCCTTTGGTATGGCCAGGGTGTAACTTGCCACGCTATATACTGAAACCCAGTAGCTGAGGGAATGAAGCAGAGGGCCCACTTCAATTCCATATGTTCGTTTTCTGCTTTCTATTATTTTTCTTTCCTCCTGTTCCCCATCAATGAACATGAAAACTGCCACAAATCATATACATTTGATCATGTGTAACTTGCTTGTGCAGCATGTCCATATATACATGTCTGCAGATTTTATTTGGGGTTTTACATGTATTTATGAGGGATGTGTTTGTGACAGCAACAAAAACCTTCATCTCCAGTGTCCAGCAGTCCAAGAAGACTGACTGACCAGGAAGATGAAGGCACTATGATCGTTCGAAACATCAGTAACCAACGCAACATCCCAGAAGACTTTAAGCGTCAACAACACTGCTGTGAGAACCTAGAAGCTTGCATTAACAGTGTTGCTTGATTGTACGCAGTAAGACGTGTCATTTCCTGAAACAGTATGTGTATCAGTGCATGGGATTATCACTTCAGCAATGTCAGTACATGAAAGGTTTGTTGTTCGGAAGTGTCCGTCAGTCTGATATGTTGTAGTTATCATAGTGTGCAGTCAAAGTTATCCAGAAACCATCCTATTAAATTACGAGACTTCCAACTGATTGTGAAAGCCCCACTTTATGTCACACTGCCAGAAAAAGGTTCCAGACACTGCAGAAGAGTACTGAGTTGTGTCTGACATGATAGTGTATAATGGGAGCTGCTACAAGTAAAGATATTTTGCAAAAAGCATAATTTTGAGTAGTAAACTGAAATAAAATTGAAACCTTGGAAGAAAAAATTTCTTATTGAATTCTTAGTGAATTGAGAAATAAAAATCAATCATCTCACAAGGATACAGATGCAGAACTGAGTTTCACAATTTCATCTTGCATAGGGAGCAGTGATTTTCCATGAGCTCCTCGAAGGAGGTGCAGACATAAACACATAGATTTGTATTTGAAAATTAAGTTTTTGTATGGTTAGAGAACATCCAAAATGCAGCTTGCATACAGTAGAGAAGCATGGGGACGTCTGTTGAAGCAAGTGTTATTTACATTTTTTGTCTCCTATTTCTAGTTTGTAGCTTCATTAAACTGGGGAAGGGATTCTGAAAGAACACATATCCAGAAATGCAAAATTAACTTGTTACATACAAGAATAGGAATAATGCATCTCATGGAAGAGTACCTTAATTCAACACAAAGACTTCAGGAATTTTCTTGCTTCAGAAACCCAGAATTTGATTCAGACTTACGTAATTAACACCAATCAGAGTGGTGCATATAAGAAAACGGGATGTGTGTACACACACACAAGAGAAAGGTGTGAATTGAACAGTAGGACATGAATAATGCTACAGTTCCTGGTAAAGTACTTCAGTAAGTTATTTTTTGTACCACCACAATAAAAGTAACATATAGATGCCAAGTGCAAACAAAATTTAAATAGCTTATGACAAGTACTGTTGATAAGTCACTGCATTGATATGCATAATATTTGACCTTTTCAAACCATATCTCAATAAGCATTAGCAAATGTTTGTTGAACATAAATTCTCAAGTCTTATATTTTTGGATGACAATCCGATTTCTAATGATAAATATACTATTAGAAAGGTGAACATACAAACAATGAAATAGTCTACAATGTATCCCTTTCTGCCATTAAGTAAGATTACCCAGGTTTAATTACAAAGTGCAAAGCATTACATGTTTTGGGCAATCTTTCCAACAACCCATCTCATCAAATTAAATCTTGTCTTGTACATTTCTAACTCTTTAAATTCATGTAATACTTAACTGCGCTGTCTAGGACTTGTCATCATAAGACCATAACGTTGTTCAAAATGTTACACCATCCCATACAACGATTTCCTTAGTATTTCTTCAACTTTTGAAACAGTAAACTGACTTCCCGTATGAACATGCCTACTTACAAGTATCAGTAATTCTTCTTATTACTACTAGGCATAAAACTTTCATTTGTTTTTTAGGACCTTGTGTTTATCACACTGGTTTCTCCAGTGATTGTGGGGCAGAGGGATCTTTTGTGCCATATGTGCTCACAAACCACCATGCCAAGCAACAAGCGTTCCACTGTTCCACCTGATGGGCAACCAACCAACACCCAGCAGACTGGCATTATTACAGGTACTGTGTAACTTTCTGCTGGATTGAACATGGAAACAACAGTAAAGTGCAACACAGTACTACAAAAGAGTACCTGTAACTTGAGTTATGAAGCATGAAAGCAATCAAGCTCGCGTAATGAATTGCAGAGTTTTGAAACTGAGCTGTGCATTAGCAGGAGGGTGGAGGAAGTCAACACACTGCTCATGTGGTCTCATACCAATTTGTAGTAACCATTAAGGACAGGATGAAACAATGGTATTAAAATTGGTAATCACAAGAAATTCAAAACTGCAAACAGCAATATTCACGAAATTATGATGCTGCTGCATATCTTTCTTTCACTATAGTAATACTAGATAGGACCCCGTCAGCCACCTGTACAATGGGTAAACGCATTTTCCTAGAGTAAAGCGGTCGGAGGATGGTCCTGACCCCCCCCCCCCCCCATCTAGCTCCGAGGTTGTGAATGGGTTGGAACTATACCTCCGCCCCCCCCCCCCCCCCTGTGCCGGTATACGCACTGGGGTGACCATATGATTGGGTTAAAAAAATAGACCCACTAATCCATGCCATCCCTAGTTACAGTTTACACAGGTAACCCATCAACTGATCCCTTCTTAAGCATTGCAGCTCTAGATGGATACTATGAAATCAGAGGTTCATTTAATATTCAAGCCATGAATTCGAGAAGTTCTTACGAGACAAGTTGATAGACGTTATCGGCAAAGTGCGACACTTCATAACTTAACAAAATGCTTTACACAGATCATTCGTGCCATTAAAAAGAAGTTCTTAAGATGGTATCGATGGTTAACGGTAAAGTAGGACGCTGCTTAGCCGATCGAAGTATACGCACGTCTTAGATGCTTCATAATGACCGCTGCCACCTGGTGGTGCTATCGTATCTCAGATTTTCACGTGGTTTCCATGGAGACCCCGTAACCATGGCAACTAAGTGCTAAGTTCACCTCCCTTACAAACCTAGCGGATTATGTATGATACATTCTTGGCGGCCATGTTTGTACGTGTTTGAAGTCGTACGTAATACGTACTGCACGTGATTTTATGATTTTGGAATATAAGTTAATACAATAGAACGCAGCCGCGTCTTGCTTCTACAATCTGACCAATGCGAATGGGTTTTATTATAACCAATCACATTGGAGACTTTCATAGCTTTGTCCAATAACAAACCGTTTTATTTTAGCCAATGAGATTGTAGCGTCGTGTGACGTATAGCGAATAGGGTTTGACAGAATATCGGCTTTATTCTGTGGTAGGAAGGGTTTCCGTTGCGCAAGAGGATAGTGGTGCATATCTTACATTTGGTTTTAGAGAACTTGGTAAGGAAACACGTGGTTTTTTTTAATCCAATTTGGAGTTTATTTGGTAATAAGTGTATGGTAAGACGGAGCATAACTTTTTGTGTAATATAGCATTTGCGAAGCCCGAGAAGGTGCGATAATTATGATGAAATAATCTGCCGCCATTGTTTTTGTACTTTATGTATTCCATGCAAGTTACGACCGTTTGACGTTTGGAGTGCTGTGTGGTATTCAAGCTTTCATTAATGAGTTGCATGTTCAAGAATGTAGTGGTTTAGTTATTTGAAGCATGTTCAAGGATGTGGCTCAGTTATTTGCAGACTGAAGTTTTACATTTCGTATTGGATTAATGTCGACTGAGTGGAGACCTACTTAGTGTGAGTTCCGTAATTTAGCATCTTCGTTTTATGTAGATTGAGATATGGCACGTACGAAGCAGACGGCACGTAAATCCACTGGAGGGAAGGCGCCCCGTAAACAGTTGGCCACAAAAGCAGCCCGTAAAAGCGCGCCATCCACAGGAGGTGTGAAGAAACCGCATCGTTACAGGTATTTCATGAATGGTTGTATGGCCCCAGTCGACTTTTGGAACATTATTCTCAAAATTGAAGTGTTTTTGAAACCAAGTAACGCTCGCATAGCACTCGTCTGTTTGGTGTGGACTAATTGTGAGATCGGTTGGAATGCTTTGTTGCGTCTCGGTAATCCAGGTATTATGGATTGTGTTCTGGACTAATGTTTCTTGTTAGTGTGGGTTGAATTCCGTTAATATTAATGTACATTAGTAGCAAAACTTCGAACTAGCGCTACTAAGTATGCCATACCAGTTGGGGAATCTTAACATGTACCAGTTACACATCCTTGGTGACTGAACTACTTTGGAGTGCTGTACCATGCAGGTGACATTGGTATGGTAATGGGAAATGCTGAAGTGTGTTGCTAGTGTGCCAGATTATCTTTCCACGAGGAGTGTAGGACACTACCAGTCCAACCATTTAAAAGAAAAGGTTTTGTGGTGCTGTGCTTGTGCAAGTTTCCCTTCCTGACATTGCAGCGAGTCCCTGAATTTAGGTTTAGGTTTTAGGTCTTATATATTGTTATGCTTGATAGCAGGCTTGTTGATTGATTGTGTTTCAAGGGATTGTACTTCCTTCATGTGTGAGGGTTGACAAGTCCTAGAACAATGCCAGACACAGGATACAGGTGGAAATGTCTTTAACCAAATAGACTGCTGGATCTGTCACCTGTTTCCTTGTTTGGCAATCTTTTAGGTGTCCTTGACCCTTGAAGATCTGAAGTAGATTTGAAGTGTTGGGAGTCATGAACCCTGCCGCTGAGCAGAAGAGCAGAATCTCTAATTTGGGATTGCCTGGTGTTCCTTGCAGCACACAGAAAATGTTTGGGTATAAGTGAAATAGTTTACATTTGTAATATGGAACTGTAACTGAATTTATGTATTTGCAATGCCTTGGGTGAATGTGGACCAAATTGAACCAGAAATCTGTGACTGATCTATTCTAAGGCCACACTTTACTCAAGGTACTCTGTGAAGTGTTGTATTCAGGGTGCATTGTTACTGGTGGAGTGTTGTTGGGAATGTGCTATGGCCATGGATTGGCGTGGTGGTAAGTCACTTTTCAGGTGTAAAATGGTAGCCATGTTAATAGCTGCGACCCTTATCTTCTTGTAGGCCAGGTACTGTGGCCCTTCGAGAAATTAGACGATACCAGAAGTCCACCGAGTTGTTGATCAGGAAGTTGCCATTCCAGCGTCTTGTTCGTGAGATTGCGCAAGACTTCAAGACAGATCTTCGCTTCCAGAGTGCTGCCATAGGCGCTCTTCAGGTATGCGTTGGTTGAGGTGCCTTCAGCAATAAATGCATCACTGATTTTGTGCAGTTGTGGATGGACTAAAGTGTCACAGTCATCACCAGAAAACTGCCTTGGCTTTCCCTGTCGATACGAAGATTTGTACCACAAATTTTTCTATGGTTTTTTTTTTCTCTGTCCTTGTTCATTGAGGTTAGTGCAGATATGCAGTGAAACCGACATCATGCCTACGGTGTTTGAAAAATTTAGTACCCAAATTTTTCAGTACTGTTTTGTATACAGGTTATCTCAAGTAGGTTGAAGTTACACTGTATTATGTTGCTACGTGTCCTGTGTTGTGATCTGCACCGACTGGCTGCGTTGTGACTTGTACTGCCATTAATTTATAAACAACAATAGATATGTAAAAACTTTTTAAAGAAGCTTTTAACCTTTTTTGAAAGAATAGTGCAACACATCCACTGGATTTTACATAATTTGACAGCTGGAAGCAGTGATACCATAATCCATTGGGAATTAAGATTTTATTTTATTCTATGTGGATGTTGTTTTAAAAATTGATCTAATAGATGTGAAGCATATGTAAAACTTTGACCCCCTGAGGATGGCTTGTTAAAAGCCGAAACATGTAGGGGTAATTGACTGACTTATGAGAATATAGTGCATATGTTGGTGTCTAAAACTTTTAATTAGTTATGAAGATGCACGGTGAATACAACGTGAAGTCTTGTAACCATGTTGCATGCTGTGATACAAGTGGTGTGTGTTGTGTTATTAAGCTGTTCTAATCCAGTTAACTTACGAAGTCTGCGGTCTTCTGGGGTATTACGCGGCGTCGTGTGGTAATTGTTTCGGGACAATGTATCGGTCCCATACTCACGGGTCTACTCGGACTCTTGACCCGTGAGGATAGGGCCGATACGTTGTCCGAAACATCAGTAAACAATTACCACGCGGCGCTGCGTAATGCCCCAGAAGACCGCAGATTTCATCAACATCGTGGCAGAAGCCTGAAATCAGGCAGGTCATTTACGTTTATGCTGTTAAGCCAGTCATGGTAACGGGGCTGCTCTTGTAGCAAAGTAGCTGCATTTGTTGAGTAGTGGCATGTATGTCCATGTAGCATGAACGTGATGAGTTGCCTGCTGTCATCTGCCATCAGCTAAGAATATACAAACCTTTGTGTCTAGCTAGGTCCATCCCACCCACTTCATCAGCTTATCTTTGCTGTCATAGGCATACACAAGTGTTTATAAACCATCTTCATAATGTAATGCAACTTCAAACCACCGAGATGCTCCACTGTACTCGGTATATTCCACCACCAAGGGCGTGATCCATGCTTTGAGTGCGAGAGATTTTGTAGTTGCTACTACCCATCCTGAAAGCGTTTGCACAATGCACTCAGTACATGTGACTCAAAGTACAGTGGAACTTCGAACACAATCCATTCCAGGAGATGGTTCGACTTTCGAGTTAAATTTCCCCATAAGAAATAATGTAAATTGAATTAATCCGTTCCAGACCCCCAAAATTTACCCAATATAAAACATTTTAAGTGCCTATTTCAAAAGATCATAATGATAAAACAATTGTATTTAATTTCAATAATTGAAAATTTTTATTTATAATAGTACATACATAAAAAATATTGTATAATAATCAATCAATAATAATAGGAGGGATATTACTGTTCACTGGAAGGTGAATTACCCTTCTTTCATCTGGACCAAGCAGAGAGAGAAGGCGACCACATGATTCTTTGTTTGACTTTCGAGTTTCTGTTTGAGTTTCAAAACCAGATTTTCTTCGAATTTTTTGTTCGAGTTTCAAGTTGGAACATCAAACCGTTCGAAGTTCGAGGGTCCACTGTACTTCCATGTATTCAGTATGTGTTTTAGCAGGAGAACTGCTTGTTGCTCCCACCAGTAGGAGTTGGTTCTCTGGCCCCCCAACCCCACAGTATGTCAAGATATGCCCACCCCCAAAAGTGATCATCTTGTAGTCTGCTACCTGCCTTATGCATTGGCCATATATTTTGCAGTCTACGGTGAAACCTATCTAAGTTTGTGTGTGCGTCTCTTGTCGCAATTATTTATTCTGTCCCAAAGACACTCATTCATATAGTCTGTTGTTTTTATAACATACTGTAGCAGTAATGTGCCCACATATAATTACTGTTGCAGCTATTACAGTACATGTGAAATGTTGCCACTGCTCAGCCAAGTGAGGAATGGTGATGCAACTTGTGGGGGGGGGGTGAGGGGGAGACATTGTGGAGGATGTCAGCACTTGTATGAATGTAATTTCATTTACCCAGTGAATGTACAGTTTTTACTGCACCAATTTTCACAGAACTTGCACTAGGCAGCATTATATTCATTTCCTTCATACCCAGTTTCACCCGGATTGGCAGTAAATGTGGCAAGCCCAGATATAAAATTTGTTTATGCCCGTAAGTAAGGTATGGCTTTCAGTGCACTGATTCTCAGGAAACTCGTGCTGCTCAGCAACTTTTGTAAAGAATTCCTGTAACGAAATTCATGAAGTCTTGGGTTCGTAAAGCATGCTTGACATTGGTAGTACACAGGTGTTGAAGTTAGGTTTTTGTATGTTATTTTTTGGGCCTAAGTGGAAAGTGTGTAGTGTTCATTTGTTGAATTCTCATATTTCTGGCAAAGTAATGCTTTGTCACAGCTGTGATTTCACATATGTTATTTTTCCCTTGCAGTCTATTCAGAAATGGTGTATTTCTCCGAGATGTTATGAATAACAGGCAGTGCGATAAACCCTGTACCAACGAGGTTCACAAACAGTTGTTTAAATTTAATATACAGGGTGAACATAAGAAATGTAGACCATTTTAATGTAGTAGTGCAATAATGAGAACTAAACATGTTTTGGTGGGTTGTGTGATCAGGTGTTTGGACCAGTTCTGAAGTCCATAAAGTAGAAGGAATAATTATGTGATTGTGGAAGGTTGCAATATGGTATACCTGTTCAAAATGATTGCATCAGAACCGTTGTTTGAAGTTGCCATCGCTGTGCAGGAATAAACAGCACGTGTTCAGGCACTTCTCACCACTGCAGGTGGGATTGAAAGTATGTTTGTAATGCATGTTTCCTTGTGTGGTCATCATCTGGTAATTTCAGTAAAATTACTTTTACTCTCTAATACAAGTTATCGTGGTTACCGCGCATAGAACACCGGGCAAACAATGTTAAAAGTTTTTTTTTTTTTTTGGTGATGTTCGCAGGAAGCGAGTGAGGCCTACTTGGTGGGTCTGTTTGAAGACACCAACTTGTGTGCTATTCATGCCAAGCGTGTGACCATCATGCCGAAGGACATTCAGCTTGCTCGGCGAATCCGTGGTGAACGTGCTTAAACAGTCGTGATTTAAGAGACAAATTTCTGTTCAGGATTTGTGGTGGACATCCTGATGTCACAGGATCAGTCATTGTCATTCAGTTCATCTACATAGTCATTTGTATTCAATACATAAATCCCCTACAAATACACTGCCAAGGTTTGGATGGTATGCAGATTTGCACTGCTTATGGTTAATTTGAGTTGGCTAAAACATGATATTGTGATTTCCCACAAGTTCTTTGCAATGTCTGTCTTTTTGTCTGTATAGTAAAGTATTTTATACATTGGTGTCTTTTTCAAAGAAATTCTTGGAAGAATAGTAATACTTAGTGGGAGTAATGTAGGAAATTGACATTGCTGTTAAATTTGAGAGTTTGATTTACAAGTGACAGATTGTCTCCTCTTGTGTTGTGTCGTGTCGTGACTAGATTTGGTTAAACATTTTAGTAACCAGTAAGAATTTCTTTGCATATTGTTTTTTTTACTAGTAACGCTGGTGTTTAAATTAGATGTAGTTAATATATATCCATTCCTATGGAAAGGGACTTGCATTGTGTTTAAAAGAGACATAGTATCTTAGACATTGTTTCTAGAGATGACGTTATTAGTGATGATGCATACATAGCAGCTCTCAAATTACCAGGGGTCATGCAAATAGATCTCCATTTTTTCTACAGTATTCATGTTAATTGCAAATAAATATAATTTAACAGTTTACATCTACCCATCTTTCCATACTACAGTAAGTCCTCATTTAATAGAGCACTTTGTCCCATGGGAACTGTTTATCTAAGAATTATGTAAAATGTCATTACAAGTCCAGGCAGTGTTTGTTGAATCTTTCAGTACAAGTTTCCACCGTTGAATCTTTGTTTACTAAAATTTCTGCTGTTAAAGTGAAACAACATTCAGGACAACTAAATGAGGATTAACTGTGTGCTTTTCCCCACTTCTACCACCCCCCCCCCCCCCCCCCCCCCCCCCCCAAGGATTTTTTTTATTGGGGATTCTTTCGTACTTTGTCATTGTGTGTGGAGAATATGTTCATGGAGATTGTCACAGGTAATGTTTAGAAATAAAAGGTTATATGTGGTATTCAATTCCTTTATTCATTAAAGCATCAGTCATTCAGCTACAGGTTGAATTATTTCTCTTGCAGTTCTTGCAACCTTGCTGTTATTGCTGAAGTGTCATGTCCCTGGGCAGAGTTATATCTTAGGGCTGCTTGCAGTTGGCTCTTTTCCAGACCTGGTATCCTCTCATACAAGGATTTTCCTAGCTCTTCATCAATATCATTTTCTTCCCTGAATACACAGAAATAAAGCATAAATACAGTCAGGCTGCCAGATACTACATATGGCTGGAACCAAGGATAGTCCTCGTAGTAGCCACCGCTTCTGGTGTCCTGTGCTTTCCATGTTGCAGCTGCACTTTTTGAGTACTGTACAGGTCGTTCAAGCTCATCTTGGGACTTCCCAGACTGAGAGTGGGTTGGACAGGTTCCAAGCCTGGAAGAAAACTTGAAATTACTTAGAGTAGGTAGCCTTTGTAGATAAACCATAGCACAGACATTTATTTAAAAGTAGGAATTATTTCTGAGAGGTTGAGGAGTTCCAATGTACAGTAGCACCTCGATTATCCGAAATGAAGGGGGCGGATCTGATTTAGGATAAGCAATATTTTGGATAATTTAGAAATTCGGCTTGATGTGATACGTTGCAATAAAAATAACATTTACTCAGAAACACGTCTTATAGTAGTAAAGTATATTGCACAAGAAAATGTATGATATTTACAGATACACTACAAATTTCTACGGAAAAATCGGATGCTTTAGTTTGAACTTGTTTTTCACGTTTTTGGCTGCAGTGTCCCTCCATTCGGCATTTTAGAAGAATTTTCTTCGGATTTAGATTTTATCCAATCTGAAGCTGTTGATATGCCAACACCGAAATGTGCTGCGACATTTTACAAGATCTCCCCATTTTTAATTCGTCTTGCAACCTCCAATTTCTGTTCAATTGTTTTTACAACACGTTCTCGTTTAGTCATTGTTTAGAATCACTGTTGAATGCAATTTTTAAACTTCACTGTAAGAAGCGTGCACACGTCAATTTGCCACTTGTCCACTCCTGTCAACTTTTCACAACAAACTGACTGGAGAGACTCAGAGGTGTTGTGGCAAGCAGTTCTGGGAATCGCAGCACCTGACAGGCGAAGTTCAGATAATCGAGGTTCTACTGTATGTGGATTTTCTTGTGAATTGTACACAGTTTCTGTGCAGAAATCAGTGGGTCAAACTAGAGCAGTGGTATTCAACCTGGGGTGGGCGAAGACATCTTAGGGGGTACGTAAAATAAAAAAATGAACATATTATTTCATGATAAACACTGAATAATCGGGGTGAGATTTAGGGTTGGCCACAAGAGACCTGGGCATAATGACATGCGATTTGGGAGCGCCATTTATTTTCTCTCTTGATTCTTATCTGGGTGGCCAGTTTCATTTTATTCCACAAAATGCATATAATTTTGCTTTGCTAAAATACCTTTGTTCATTTATTAATTTTTATATGATAGGCAATAATATATTTGGATAAATCCTTTGAAAGGGTGGAACAGTTCAAATATTTGGGAACAACCCTAACAAATCAAAATTCCATTCAGGAAGAAATTAAGGGCAGATTGAAGTCGGGGAATGCTTGTTATCATTCGGTGCAGGATCTTCTGTCTTCCAGTTTGCTATCCAAAAATACAAAGATTAAGATATACAGAACTATAATTTTGCATGTTGTTTTGTATGGGTGTGAGGCTTGGTCTGTCACACTGAGGGAGGAACATAGGCTGAGGGTGTTTGGGCTTAAGAGAGACGGGGTAACGGGAGTGGAGAAGACTACATAACGAGGAACTTAATGATCTGTACTTATCACCAAATATTATTCGGGTGATCAAATCGAGAAGAATGAGGTGGGCGGGGCATGTAGCATGTATGGGAGAGGGGGGAGGTGCATACAGGGTTTTGGTGGGGAGACCACTTGGAAGACCCAGGCATAGATGGGAGGATAATATTAAAATGGATCTTCAAGAAGTGTGATTGGGGGGGGGGGGCTGGACTGGATTGATATGGCTTAGGATGGGGACAGGTGGCGGGCTGTTGTGAATGCGGTAATGAACCTTCAGGTTCCATGTAATGCGGGGAATTTCTTGACTAGCTGACGACCTGTTGGCTTCACAAGAAGGACTGTGCTACATGGAGTTAGGCAATAATATATTTGTTATTTAGTAACTTGATTCTCCTTTTTTTAATCTAAAACTTATTTAATACATTATTTTGGATGTAATTTAACTTATTTTAGATGTAGATTATAGACTGTATAACTTGAATTATGCACCAACAATTTTGGGGGTACAAATAAAGAATAACAAACAAAAAAGGTTGAATACCACTGAACTAGATTACTGGCATCCTGATTACCACTTTAGCCTTTTTTTTGTTCCTGTTATGAACTTGGGGAATGTAAACTTCTATACATGATATGCAGGGAAGACTTATAGGTGATGAGATACAGCTGTACTCATTTTTAACCTTCACATAGTTGTGTGGCCAACTTTAATTTTGGAGCTGAACACTGGCTTTAGCATTGTGCTGAAAATGCCATGGGACAACTTACATCACCACCAAGAACTTGCCAATCATGGGACATTCTTGTACATTTTATGGGATATTTTCACACAGTCAAAAGTGGAATTTGTTTATATTTCATGACATTTGTATGATGCAGTCTGTTGGCATGGCTAGTGTTTTGGGACTTGTTCTTATTGCTTGCACTGAGTCCAGTGTGAGAATATGAACAACTCGCTTTGGAATGCAGTATTCAGTGACCAAAATTTGTATAAATCAGTGCAGGATCATGCCAACTTGGGGAAATAAAAAATGGAGGTTTACAGCTATATGACAGTGTGTAGGGGTACCTTGGGAGTTGTCATGGGAAGTGAAGCACAACACAGTCCCACACAAACTTAGGGTTCAGCAGTGAATCTAAACCTCAGACAGTGTTCATGCCCTAACATACATATTTTGTTCTTGCTGCACAGGTGATATCTTCATGGGGTTATTTTCCTCCAGTGAAGTATTATAATACGCAATTTAGGTTCAGACATGACAACTAAAATGAGCAAAAGTCACAAGAATGTAACAGAAGTACTTGGCTTTTAACAGAATACAAATATTGCAAAGGCATCTAATGGATGATGAGAAACAGACATCAGTTGTGTCTAATGACGTCTGTGATGAAGCTAGCGATATTTGCAAAGAAACTAGCAGACTGTTTTGTGAAATTTCAGGTACCTGTGTGAAATGAAACCTGCCTGTAGTGGGAAAAAATTCCTGTCACTTCTATTTCAATTATAGGCATGTTTCACTGTACGTAGCGGCCTTGTTTTGCATTTTGTGATGGATGTTTTTGTATGATTAACAGGAAGATAGTTGCAAGATTTGAGGTTCTTGCTGCTGAAAGAGTCTCCTAGGATGTTACTCAATGTTAATTGGTAGTTTCCTATTGACACCTATTTACTAATTGATGTGGCATGATATCCCAGAAGACAAATCTATGAAACATGCTGCTTATGAGATTTGAGTTTCTCATGGTGATGACTTCTGACATCACAGTAATTTGAGATGCAACTCTACAGTGTGGTCAGCGTGTAATGACGTTTCAATCACTCCCCTTGCAGAAGGAACCCGTATTATTTCTCTACACTCCTAGTGCTCCCCTGGCCAGATCTTTCACTGTGATGCACTCTGTACCTGCACTTACGCAGTGTTTTCTACGCCTGGCTTATTTGTTTGGAGTGTTTGAGGCAGCAGACTGCTCTGAAATGTCAATATTATCTACCACATTATGCAGCTATATGTCCCAGAGGATGGTTATATTCATGCTTCTCATAGTTTGCCTTTGGAGGAGTCATATGGATGTCAGTTCTTGGTTCTCAGAAATACAGTATGTTCTTCACAAAATGTTGAATGAATTAAAATGAACAGCAAGCATGAGAGAAAATCAGTGGTACAGATAGGATAGTTGGGCCTCTACACAAAGCTTACTGATGGGCCCTGTTGTATCAGTGGGGCACATGGCCACTTTTTATACAATTATAAAAAGACTTGGGTTTTCCAATAAAACAATTTAATATTGTTAATTTTTATAATAAACCCATAGTGTTCACAATTTTTTACTCACGTTTTTTTTGCGGCCCATTACTTTTTCTCAATGTTTGCAAGCAATTTCTTAAATAAATCATATGGCTGGCACCTGTGAAGTGTATTCGCGCGACGTTATTATCGCGAATACGCCCAACTTCCACCAAATAGTGGGTAATGTGTAATATTCACAAAATTTGTTGCGATTGGCTCGTGGGCCTATGTGCGTTGCATACTCTGCTATATGGTGGCTACATCCCTGGGACAAATGATCACCGTTTGCAAGTTACTGACAAGATTTTGTAATCCCTATCATGTCTCACAATTTTGGCCATTCTTATGTGAAATTCTTTGGTCATTCTGATTTTAAACTTTTCAGTTGTGCGCTTAAAAGTTAAATTATTAAAATGCACCTTTAATTTAATGATCATCATTTTATCACCGGTATGATTGAATTAAATATTCAATCTCCTAGTTTTCAAACCCAAACAGAAGTTACCAGGGAGGGTTTGTGCTTTATTGGATTTATTTGTTCAGCACTCAATCATTACAGAATAATATATGAATCTTGTGTGAATGACTTGTTCCATACGAACATACCTAATCAGTCTAATTTTCTCTTGCAGGGCACATATAAAGAATGAACTCCTATTCCATAACAACCTTCTGTGAGCCATCTTGGACTTCAGCTATCGATTAGCACAGATTAAAAAGGAAACTCTGTTAATCCGTGGCAGAGGTTATAAGTCGTACCGTTCATGGACCAGAGATGGCTACCGTGCGGCTAGAAGTGACCTCATTTACATACTGCATAGCCATCTTCATCGAGCAGAGCCATACTTGATAAGCTAATAGTTCCTCAGCTAGACAGAAATTTCCCCCACTTTATGTTACCTGAAAGTTTATTACCGCGTCTACAAGAGCCCACGACTTGCCCCAATCCAGAGCCAGATCAATTCAGTCCACGCCCTCTCAAAATATTTCTTGGAGATGCATTTTAATATTACCCCCCCATCTGTTCCAAGGTCTTTTAAGTGGTTCTTCCTTCAGGTGTCTGCACAAAACCTCTACGCACTTCTCCTCTCCCCCATACGTGCCACATGCCCCGCACTTCTCATTTTTCATTGTTTGATCACCCAGAAAATATTTGGCGAGGAGTAAAATCATGAAGCTCCTTATTGCGCAGTTTTCTCCTGTCCTCTGTTAACTCTTCCCCTTTAGGCCCAAATATCTTTCCTCAGTACCCTATCCTGGAACAACTACTATGGCATGACAGCCTAGTTTTGGGCCCTATTCTCATTACTATTTCTTCCCCAGAAATACTGGTCTAATGCCAATATTTGCCATTCTGTGGACCCTCGCAGTTTTCTATTTGTCCATCAGATCTTCAGCTTCCGTCCTGGGTGGAGTGCCATATATCTTTCCTTCTAAGATTTTTCCTTGGTGTTCTTTATCCATCCAACTTGCAATTATGTCCAACCCATTCCAGTCGTCTGAGTTCAATATTTGTTACCAAATCTGTGTCCTTATATAAAACATCGGTTTTATTATTACAGCAGATTTTCAGCTGTGCTTTTTTGTGTGCTGGACCATATATTATTCTATGTGTTTTTCATTCAAAGGCTACAAGGGCCTAGGTTATGGATGTGTGGGAACTCTTCCCACTGTATCACTGGAGCAGGAGCTCCAGCATACTACCGGCCCCTCTTCGGACAACACACTCCACTCGTCCAGCCAACCAAAGAGCTAAGGGCGGAGACTTGCGCGGAGCGCCAGTCGACGTCCCTTGGTCTGTTTAGCCATTCCTACGTTTCAACGCATCGCTGGGCTCAATAACACACACCTTATACTATAGCTGTGGATTGCGCTTACGCTAACGTTTAATAGTCTCGGTTAATGGCCGTGACTTGGTATGCTAAAGGCTACAGCTCTTGTATAGTCTTCTTAGTGGGGGTACACTTTGGCTGGATGGCTCCCTGGGGTTTGAACCCAGAGTGGCGTTTTCGCTGCTATAGTCGTGCGTCTACAAACGGGGGGGGGGGGGGGGGGGTTCGGGCAGTGCCCCGACTTTGTATTTTACCCTGATTCACCTTACAACTGAAGAAAAATCACGGAAAAACCTCAGTCAGGTACTTTATTCTGATTTCACCGTGCATTTTTTAACATAAATATTGTTTTACACCAACCAAATGCACTTATTTATTTAAAGAACACTAAAATATTCTATAAAATATAGATAAAATCCCCTGAGGATGGCTTATCGATAAGCCGAAACATATGTAGGGGTTTTTATCTAATATTTTATAGAATATTTTAGTGTTCTTTAAATAAATAAGTGCATTTGGTTGGTGTAAAACAATACTCAGTCAGGTAGTCGAAAAGCGCCTATTTTAATCAGTGCTAGGCATGATACCGTACCGTCTTGGCCACCGTTTTACTCTGCTGACCTGTCCCCATAGCTTGGCGCTAGGCGGCGGAGTCAGCGTAAATACGAGTATCTGCCGAGTTGCAGAACTAAGGGGTTCCCCACACCAGCTAACTTTGAGTCGTAACTCTCGGTTAGGGCTCTGATGTGTTCACCAAAGAAAGGAACGCCCAAATCCTCGTGAATTTGCACGTTACTGATGTACCAAGGTGCACCAGTAGCAATGCGATGGCACTTGGATTGAATAACCTGCAAGTTTCTGAAGTGGCTGTAGGCAGCGGACCTCCAAATGGGGCACGCATAGTCCATCATGGGCCGTATAAGCTGCTTATACAGCAGAACTCCGTTCCTGATGGACAGACCGCTTCTCCTGTGTAGGAGAGAGCCAAGCATACTCAGTCTTTGGGCAGCTTTCTGTCCGAACTGTACGATATGAGGCGACCAGGTCGGCACTACGCTCCAGAGCACTCTCTTTGCGCAGCAAACGCTTTACGCACATATCTCATTCCGAGATCCTATATAGTTGAGGAGATATTAATAAAAGCTGAGTGGAAGTTACAAGGTTATTTCTTGCTCAAGCAACCAACCGACTAGCTACCACAACAATTCTATGTGTTTTTATTCAAAGGCTACAAGGGCCTAGGGTATGGATGTCTGTCTCTTTCGAGTGCTGTGTGTTGTCAGGTAGAG
This sequence comes from Reticulitermes speratus, assembly GCA_021186555.1. Taxonomy (NCBI): domain Eukaryota; kingdom Metazoa; phylum Arthropoda; class Insecta; order Blattodea; family Rhinotermitidae; genus Reticulitermes; species Reticulitermes speratus. The sequence continues at coordinate 27,032,890 of JAJKFL010000012.1, forward strand.
GTCTTTGCGACGGGCCGATTACTCGGCCAGAGAAGTCCTACCGAACGTGGTGTGTCTGAACGTGATCTCGAAACCTCAACAATGACGAGGCCTAGACCCACTAGAGCTGCCAAGCCAAAAAAAAAAAAAAAAAACTAGCTGGCTGACTAATTTAATTTAACTAACTAACTTAATGGACTAGAACTCATCTTGAGAAGCTGACAGGTTATCAACTAGTCACAAAATTCCCTGCGTTTTATGGAACCCGAAAGTTCAGTACAATGTTCCAAGAGCCTGCACTTGTCCCTGTTCTGAGCCAGAAATTCAGTCCACCCGTTCCCATATCAATTATATAAGATTAACTTGAATATTATCTTCTCTTCTACGCCTCCTTGATTTGATTACCCGAATAATATTTGATGAAGCGCCTCGTTATGCAATTTTCTGTCTCCTGTTACTTCCTCCCTTTTAGGCCAAAATATCTTCTGCAGCACCCTATTCTCGAACAAGAACAAAGACAGTAAATACAACAGAAATATGTAAGTTCTATCGACTATCAGATTTACAGTTGTGAATTATTTACTGCAGCACAACGGGAAGCATCACCTTACTTACATCCTACTCGTGCCGCTACCTTACTGCACCGTAGGTGACATTACTCTTTTCCAGGTATTATCCGTGCTTTTACTAATCCATAGTCGAAAAGTGGAAAAGCACGGATCGCACGGATTTTGTGCGGTGTGTCAAACAAGTGAGCGAGCGCTAATGAATTAAGTGTAAATGATGTATAACTTGGTAGGCCGGTGTAATGTATATAAATGATTGATAAAATTTTGCAGCGCCGCAGATAAATCGAAAGGTCATGTTATCGTACAGTTGAGAAGAACTTCGCATAGTTGGCACGTGTAAGTTGAAGGTAAGAATACTGCATTCCGCATTTATCCTGCGTATGTAAGCCACATATACACATTTCGATTGTGAAACTATGGCGATTAGATAATGTTCCTGTACATATCTGCCTGACGACTTCGGGTGGTTATGCTGTTGCGAGTAAATGGCTGTTTCTCCACAAAAAATGTTACGTCCACTAAACGTGCCCAATTACTATAAAGAATATCGTGCATGTGGGACGGACAGTTCTGTTGCATTTTTTTACCGTAACCTTGTAAATAGATATTTACCATGTATTTATATTTATTTCTGTATTTGAATCAGGTATTGTAATTTGATAATGAGTATTCTACACTCATGGATTAGCTCATGAAATAATGTAAATAACCTTTTAAAGCCTAGCGGTTACTGTATTTACCACCAGTGTTAACATTCCAAAATTCTACATTCTTCCCGCAGTGTATTTATTTGTTTTGTGTGGATCTCAGAACGAACAAAGAATTTTGCCCTACACAGCATTCAGTAAAAATATTTGTATAAATCTAATATTACTCCTAGAAATACAGAACAAGATTGATAAGTGATGATACAGTTGAAATCTTTCAACATTCCTTAAAACAGGAAGCTTGGGAACTTGTCTATTTGAACAAGGATATGAATGGTATGTTTAATACATTCTTGAAGATATTTATAAATATCATTGAAGATAGTTTCCCTGTAAAATATAAAAATTTGAATACTGATATATGGATTTGATTACGAAGAGTATAAAAGTGTCTTGCAGACATAAAAGGAGTTTATATATCCTTAGTAGAAGCTGTGATGGCCCTAGAATTAAAAAAAAACATTATAAAACATACTGTCTAATTCTAAAAAAAGTGTTAAGCGAGGCCAAGAGACAATATTACAGTCAATTACTGGCTTTATCTCATAATAAGACGAAAATGGTATGGAATATAATAAAAAATGAGACAGGTGGAGGGAGTACCTTAGATGCCCTCCAAATTTAGTAATAAAAGTGCAACAGTAAATCTGGGAGATGCAGCTGATGCTTTTAATAAATACTTTTTAACCGTAACTGATAGTTGAAGCATTCAGAGTCCAAAGCAAAATACTGCAATTTCACTCTTAAGAGATTCCTATCCAAATTGTGTAACAAAATGAAAACAAGCAGACAACCGAAGCAGAGATAATAGGCGTAATTAAATCTCTTAAACCTACAAATTCTTCAGGATATTATGAGATATCAAGCAAAATTCTAAAATTATGAGGATCTCTAATTAGTAGACCATTGTGTTATATTTGTAATAAGTTGATTTCTATGGAAATTTTTCCAGAGCGGCTTAAATATGCTACAGTAAAGCCGCTATATAAGAAGGGAGTTAAGTCCAGCATGAATGATTATAGACCAATTTGTTTATTGACAGCAATTTCAAAGGTATTTGAGAAAATTATGTATAATAGACTGAATCGTTATCTGCAAATTCATAAAATACTGGCAGTTGAACAGTACAGATTCAGAAAGGGGTTGTCTATCCAACATGGTGCTTATAGACTGACATTGTATTGAATGCCTGGAACAATAAAATGCATGTTGGTGGGATTTTTTTGTGATTTGGCTAAAGCTTTCGACTGTGTGAATCATGAGATTTTATTAGCCAAATTACAACGCTATGGTATTGAAGGAGTAAAAATGCTGATTGGATCGATCATATTTATCTAACAGAAAGCAGAGGGTAGAAATAAGGACAAATACAGCTCAGAGTTACCTTTCCAAATGGGACACAGTCAAGCATGGGGTTCCCCAGGGATCGGTTTTGGTCCTCTGTTGTTTGTGATATATATGAATGATTTACCTTTACAGATTAATGCAATTTCAGATCCCATACTGTTTGCTGATGACACAAGTGTCCTAATTTCTAAAGATAACTGCGATGATTTTCAACAAACATCAAATCTTGTTCTGTCTAATATGAGTAAATGGTTTGAAGCAAACCAGTTAGTTTTAAACATGGAAAAGACTAGTATGTTAAAATTTAAGACTAGTAACTTACCACATCAACCATTGACTATAGGGTATAAACAAAACTACGTAAAAGAAATAACAAATATAAAATTTGTAGGTATAAAAATTGATAGTTGTCTTACTTAGAAGAATCACATAGATCAAGTGATACCTAAATTGAGTGCTGCATGTAATGCAGTTAGGATGATGTACCACATTATGAATATAAATGCACTCAGGATGATCTGTTTTGGATGTTGTCACTCTGTGATGGAATATGAGGTGATTTTTTTTGGGGAAATTCTGCTGGTGTAGATAAGGTATTTAAATTACAGAAAAGGATAGTTAGAATTGTGGCTGGTGTTAGATCCTGATGTTCATGTAGAGGTTTGTTTAGGAGACTGGACATCTTGCCAGTCCCATGTCAATATATATTTTCTCTAATGATGTTTGTTGTGGATAATCTGGGAAGTTTTCAAACATATCGGACTGTGCATGGTCTTAATACAAGGAATAAGACGCTGCTTCGTAGGCCTATTGCCAATCTACCATGTTTCCAAAAGGGTGTTTCCTATGCTGCTGTAAAGATTTTTAATAGCTTACTCTCAAGTATTTCAAATTTAAGAAATGATAAAAAAAGCAATTTAAGTGTGCTCTGCGGAAATATCTGATGACTCACTGTTTTTATTACATTAATGAATTTCAAAATGTAAGCAGAGTTGTTATTAATGATAAATCTTAATCCTATTTATAACATACAATTTATATCTATTATAATTTATAAAATCTGAGTCTTATAAAATGTTTTTAAAATTATTTAAAATTGTTGTATGATGATGTGACTAAGTGGAAGTATTCTTCTACTGTGGTAGTTGACTTGTATGTATTTGTGATTGTGATGTTTTTGTGTATAGTGTATTTGTGTATTCAAGATGACTTGTTTCATATCCAGCTGACCTGTGACAGATTTAGGATCTAAGAAATGTATATGTATGTATGTAATTGGTTTTTATAACAGATGGCCAGTGTTTACTGCACGGTACGAACTCGGTCTTTAAATGGAATGGATTGCGTTTTGTCCTTATGGGGAAAAATTTTAGTCTATTCTTCTCTTTTCTGAGGTTTGTATATACTGATCATAAGCTGGGTCATTATCAGAGAAGTTTTACACCTAATAGCATTGATGGTGGGTGCTATTAATTTTGTAGCAATTTGATGTGGGTTTGTTTCTGTGTATAACTGAGGTTAGAGGTGTTGAAACACACCTCGATAATTCCTGAATTGGCCCAAGTAACACATATTACAGATATGCTGTACTGGAATACAGTGCCCACATTACTGTGTAGAGGTCTGTTCAACAATTAAAGCTGTTAAATGTCTGTACAAATATGTGTATAAGTGCTAGGATTGCCTGCACTTGGAGTTAACCCAACACATTCACTTAGGACAGATTGAATGGGATAAATCTGAGGCTTTTATAGACTCAGGATTTATCATCAGTACCATGTGGCAGCATGGCACATTTTTGAATATGAAGTGCACCATCAGTCCTACACCATAATTATTCTTGCAGTCCACTTGCCCTTGCTGCAAAAATAATTTTTACTGACTGGTAGAGAAGAAGCAATGAGGCAGCAGAATTAAAAACCTTCTTGTTTGGTTGAAACAAAATGGTTCCAATCCATCAGATAATAATTATGTGGGTATTCCGCATTATTATATCTTGGACAGCAGGCCTAAATCTTGGGCATTAGAAAACATGGCAGAATGTCCTGAGGCATCTTTATTCTGTGAAACCTTTGGATCAGTTAAAATATTTGCTGTAAATTCTTTGTATGAAAGGTGTGAAATAATATAATGGCATAAAACGTGTAACACACCCATTTGAATGATAGACAGTGCACAAGGAAACATTATTTCCTGTCAGACATTGAGGAATGGGAGAAATATTCTCAAGAAGCATCAGTGTTCTAAATGCCATACCCAAAGAGAGAGGTGTATGGATGTATTTGTGTATTTTGTCCATCAAGGTGCCCTAGTGCATTATGGACTAAATTTAGGAGCTTTTATCAACATAAGATGAACCATATATATGAAAATATGCACCACTGGAAGAGTTGTAAATTTTTTTAATATTAGTAGGCCCTGCTTTATTTAACGTTACAATTGTTGTCAAACCACCAGTATAGAGGACCGGAGAGAAAAAGAGCAAGGTAGACTTCTGATTCATTTTCTGAAACAAACTACATTATTTTTCAGTTTTTTTAAACCACGGTGAACACAACATAAAATTAAACTACATTATGTAATATCATACTCACATTTTCAGTGCTTGAGTAAAATATCCAATGGATATTGAGTGTTTTTTCAAGAATTTATCATTTTATTTTTCTTAGTGTGTTTCATGCTGAACAAATCATAATTATGGTCTCATTTAAATTTTCTGCAGGAGGTGGAATGTAGCATAATGCGCCGAAGTATAAAGAGTGTGTGCAGATTCCTGATTCTTGCTGGCCTGACTGTGGCCACCACGGTGGTGATCTTTCGATATGTCCGCAGTATTGAAACGACGGCTTTTCGGAATGAAGTCATTGATGTACGAGGGGCTATGCCAGTCGCACCAGAACACCAGTTTAATGAGCCAGAACATGCTTTGCTAGTCAATGTAAGTTACTTTTAGAGGTAAGAATTGTAGATTGCGGGAAGATATTATGTCTTGCCACCTCTCTTCTTCATTTGCTCTTGGGTAATGACATTAGTTGTTCATGTGTGTTATTAGAAAACGTGTGTGTTGTGTCCAAAACATTGTTAGTTACTAGGAAGGTTAATGAGTCAGTTACTTAGACATCTTTGTACTTCAGTTAAAAATGTTGCGCACTGTACAGCACTGAATTGCGTATAATCATGTATACACTTACACAGGATGGTAGATGTAAAATTGTATCCAACATCCTTCTGTCAAGGTTAACTCCATATGCAGAGGAAATTATTGGGGAGCATCAGTATGGATTTAGACGTAACGGGTCGACTACTGATCATATATCGTGCATTCGTCAAATACTTGAGAAAAAATGGGAACACAATGAGGCAGTGCATCAGCTATTTATAGACTTCAAGAAAGCCTATGATTCAGTTAGGAGGGAGGTCTTGTATAATATTCTCATTTAATTTGGTATCTCTATGCAGCTACTAGTAAGGCTCGTAAAAATGTGTCTAAATGAAACCTATAGCAGGGTCCGGGTAGGCAAACATTTGTCTGACACATTTTCTATTAAGAATGGTTTGAAACAAGGAGAAGCTTTATGACCATTGCTTTTCAACTTTGCTTTGAAATATGCCATTAGGAGGGTTCAGGCAAACCAGGGGGATTTAAATTAAATGGTACACATCAGCTTGTAGTTTATGCTGATGATATTAATATATTGGGTGGAAGTGTACATGCTATATAGGAAAACAGAGAAGCTTCAGTAGTCGCTAGTAATGAGATTGGTCTACAAGTAAATGCTGAGAAAACTAAGTATATGGTCATGTCTGGAGATCAGAATGGAGGACAAAATTACAACATAGAACGTGGTTATAAATCCTTTGAAAGGGTGGAACAGTTCAAATATTTGGGAACAACCCTAACAAATCAAAATTCCATTCAGGAAGAAATTAAGAGCAGATTGAAGTCGGGGAATGCTTGTTATCATTAGGTGCAGGATCTTCTGTCTTCCAGTTTGCTATCCAAAAATACAAAGATTAAGATATACAGAACTATAATTTTGCCTGTTGTTTTGTATGGGTGTGAGACTTGGTCTCTCACACTGAGGGAGGAACATAGGCTGAGGGTGTTCGAGAATAGGGTGCTGAGGGGGATATTTGGGCTTAAGAGTGATGAGGTAACCGGGGATTGGAGAAGACTACATAACGAGGAACTTAATGATCTGTACTCCTCACCAAATATTATTCGGTTGTTAAACTCAAGATGAATTAGTTGAGCGGGGAATGTGGCACGAATGGGAGACGGGACAGGTGCATACAGGGATTTGGTGGGGAGACTTCAGGATAAGAGACCACTTGGAAGACCTAGGTATAGATGAGAGGATAATATTAAAATGGATATTCAAGAAGTGGGATGGGGGGGGGGGGCATGGACTGGATTGATCTGGCTCAGGATAGGGATAGGTGACAGGCTCTTGTGAATGTGGTAATGAACCTTCGGGTTCCATAAAACGCGGGGAATTTCTTGACTAGCTGACTAACTTCTCAGGAAGGACTGTGCTCCATGGAGTTAGTTTTAGTTTTTTTGTTTGTAAGCATTTCAACTTTAAATGTTAACCATGAATTGCGCTTGAGGGGTGTGCAAGTTAAACGTAATTTTGGGAAGGATTCTGGAGAAGTAGTGGTACTTTGTTAAAGGGTCCGCATTACCAGATAGGCTGAGAGACACTGCTATAGGGAACTTCCTGTGAAACAGGCCTTCCGTATATGCAGTAATATTGATGTGTGCATTTCTTTATAGAAGGATGTTACATTGACTGAGCATGTAAAGATAGACTGGCATGATTATAAGCTGATTGAAGCAGAAGCAAAACAGCAGGGTATTGGCGAGCAAGGAAAACGTGCCTTCCTGCCTGCTGATGATAATGACAAGAAGGAGGAGTTGTATAAAGTGAATGGTTTCAATGCACTACTAAGTGACAGGATAGCCTTGAACCGATCCTTGCCAGACATCAGGCACAAAGGGTGAGTTGCATTCCCTTGCTGCTTATTATAAGGGGATTTGAGTGAGACTGGAGTGAAGGAGGGAGTTCAGTTCGTATACTGTCAGTATTCAGGGTGTTTATTTTATTTTTCAGCAGACAGGTGAGCTGGTCCGCACCGAATGTGTTAGCATGCTACAGAGTCTGATGCAATTTTTAGATTAAATATACGTGTTTCACTTTACAGATGTAAGGACAAGAAATATCGGGCACAACTTCCGACGATCAGTGTCATTGTACCATTCCATAATGAACATTGGAGTACGCTGTTGAGAACAGCTATGAGCGTCATTAATAGGTCTCCGTCACACCTGTTGAAAGAAATCATATTGGTTGATGACTTCAGTTCTAAAGGTAAGCCCGTCTGGACATCATATGAAAGTGCAGGAACTTTAAATTACTCATGCTGTATGCCATTTATAAAGTGAAACCCTTGGCAGTCCATAATGAGGTAAAAAGGTATAGCAATCCCTGTACAGGCCTGGACAGTCCCTTAGGGTTCCAGGAGGTTGAGGCTCCCAGATTTCAAGACAGTCAGCACATGAAGTTGGCCAGGAAATATTCCTGGTACTCATTTCTGTTAGAGGGCCATAGTGCAGCTGGAAGGATTATGTCAGTGAATATTTCCAATGACACCATCGGGAATCAAACCTGCGACCTTCCGGCTTGTAGCGCAGTGCTTCAACCAACTGCGCCACCATGCCCCACTAATAATGTAATTGGTATTTTGTGGAAAATAAAAGAGAGATGATGCAGCATGTCTTAAAAATTCATTAAATTTCCTTGTTGTCTAAATACCTAAAATGAATTTCTAGGGATATTTTTTATATGCGTTCGCATATGCGAACCTGGTTGTTTAGGGGTTGTACATTACTCAGTTATGTGCCACATCACACTTGTGTACTCTGTATGATTGTGGTTCCACATATGTGCATTTTTAGGTAGTTGCGTGTTTTTAATTGAAAAGTACACTGCTCCCCGGTTATAAAGCGGGTTTGCGGGGTAGGGATCCGACCCGTGTTATAAGACAACCGCGCTATAGCCGACGGCTACAATTATTCTCTAATTCAGTGATTCTCTAATGGTCTAAAAACTCTTCTAATTTTACACTATTGAGCATGATAAACGCAGCTGCGCATTTGTATTTTTTAACAATCAAAAGGAAACCGATGCAGTTTACCTTAAAACTATAAATTATTCCTTTATCAAGGGGCTGGATTAACGCTGTGGTATTTTTTGGTAAATACATAGCCCTAATCTTTCCATCTTTTATTAATGTTTGCCGTTGCCCATTAAATAAATTAACAGATACTTCTCACACTACGGATCGACTTATATTTTTCTCAGAATCTCATTCAAAGGCACGGGGAACAGGAAAGACCCGCGGTATATCCGAATCCGCGGTATAAATGACGGCGTTATATCTGGGGAGCGGTGTAATACAACTTCTTTATTAAATCACACAATATTGAGTCCAACAAACTGCACTGTATTGTGTTCAGATATTCTATAATACAGTATCTTGTTAATCAATCCTACATGTTTCGATCCCTCATGTGATCATCATCAGGGATTCGTATCAAAGTAACATTTCACAAAACTGAACTAGCGATGTGTATACATATTGAAAAGATATAAAAAGACGATCAGTTATGATGTAGCCGATTTTGTAATGGATCCCTGGTATACTGTGTATTGGAGACTGCCTACTTATGTGTGGATGGATGAGACACTTCTTATTGATTTTCATCATCTTCACCTTTTGTTACTGTTTCTTGGTAGAATTAAAAATAAAAACATTTAAATAAACAAAGAAACAAACACTGAAGAAAGATGTTTCTGAAGGATTGCTATCGTGTATATTCTTATTTACTATGTGTAGAACATTGCAAGAAACCACTGGATGATTATGTTGCAAAATATCTGCCCAAGGTGCAAGTAATACACTTGCCAGAGAGGTCAGGACTGATCAGGGCTCGTCTGGCTGGGGCAACGAAAGCTACTGCCCAAGTACTGATATTCCTTGACTCTCATACAGAGGCCAGTGTCAACTGGCTTCCACCTTTGCTTGGTAAGTTTACAAACCACAAACAATTCACTGTTTTTGGAATAATATTTGGAACTTAGGTATTGGACAGCTATACAAGACGAGGTACACACCGGCCTTTGCGTGAAATTTTATGATAACATTGGCCTTCACTGGGCACACAACATCAAGTGATTTAATCTACTATACACATGAAAATACACCATTGCTTACCAAAATTATTACTGCGAAGGAGATTAAAAAGAACCTGTAAATTTCACTAGATTCTCTTCAGAGTCTTCACCCTTCATCAACTTTTATAGAAAACAATACTCACATCTGTATGATATTTTCTGCCTCCAAAAAGAACACAACCTGGCACATGTACCACATATTGAATACTTATTGCCTACCAATGATTTTTTAAATACATTTTTACATGTATTACACCTCACCCTTTTTCCATTTTTGTACATTTTTTAAACAAACCTATTGTATTTCTTTTTACTATTTATTATTCATTTTGTAAAGGGAGAAGTCTCACACTTATTTGTGGTTAAAGTTTTTACTGAACGTTCCTGGGGCCGGGATAGCTCAGTCAGTATAGCGACTCGCTACGGGCTGGACGGTCCGGGGATCGAATCCCAGTGGGGGTGAGATTTTTCACAGCCGTCCAGACCAGTCCTGGGGCCCACTCGCCTCCTATACAATGGGTACTGGGTCTCTTTCCCTGGGGTAAAGCGGCCGGGGTGTGGAGTTGACCACCCACCCCCATCTAGTGCCAGGGTTAAAGAAAGAGTAGAGCTATACCTCTACTCCCCCTCTGGACCTTCATGGCCTGTTGTAGGGCAAACTTGACCTTTACCTTTACTTTATAGTTTATAGTACAGAATTGAAATGAAGTTACAGATGGTGAGAATGAGGATGAAGATGGTGCCGAAGAGTGTGGTGATGATAATGATGATGATGATGATGATGATGATGACAAGGAGGACTGGTTTACGTCTTTGCTGTTTGATATGTTTGGAATGAATTGTCTTGCCTCCAGGAATGTATGCATACAAGATAATAGATTTATTGTATACCTGAGAATAGATTTTTTATATCCTTGGGATTTGGTATATCATGTGGTCTCGCTTGTATATGCACTGGCTGACACATTCACTTTCTGATCACCACTGCAACTTGAGCCTGGCTACAGGTCCTTGAGTTGTCATTTCTTAGTTATAGATTGCCGGTGGACTCATTGTGTTTGTGAAATATGGTTGGTTGAACAGAAAGTAATTAACTAACCTTCAGTGTTAGAAAAGATTTCTGTCACTTTGAAAGTGTTCATTTCTAGTTGTACATATTTATGCAGAAGAGTCAATGCTTGTGAGTTTTTAGGCTTTAGCAGCGGTGTGGTTGAGGTCACTGTTCTCAAGGGATATGGTGCTGTGTCGCTGGGTGAATGGTGCCTGACATGTCGAGACAATGCAGCGGTCTCAAAACATCAGGCATGAATCACCCAGTGATGCAGTACTATGTTCCAGATGAATAGACCTCATTCAAGACACCTGTTACTAGTCTGGCTGCTGTAAAAATTGGTACGTGTGATAGGTCATCAGACATTTGCTGCATGGCTGTTTTTGAGAAACAACAGTTTTGCACAAAAAAGGTTTCTTTCTCAAGCACTTTAATCATACAAATTTTTGTCAATTTTATGTATACATTGCAGTTCTCATCTTGTGATATTTCCGTGTTATTCTACAGACCCAATTGCTGAGGATTACCGTACATGTGTGTGCCCATTTATTGATGTTATTGCGCATGACACATTCGAGTACCGTGCTCAAGATGAAGGAGCCCGAGGTGCGTTTGACTGGGAATTCTTCTACAAACGTTTACCTTTATTACCTGAAGATTTGAAGCACCCAACTGAACCCTTCAAGTGAGTTAATTTATATGTACTTTTGTTAATAAGTTATATGTGAAATTATTTAGTCAACATGTTTCAAGTTTTCAGTGACAGTAACAAAGAAAAGCATTATTTATAATGAAATCAGAACTTTTCTTTTTGGACTTCTTGACCCTTGAAGATGGGACCAATACATTGTCCCAAAATGTCGGTAAAGGCTTACCTTTCCACGTTGTGTAATACCCCAGAAGAGCACAGATCTCATCAACATTGTGGTGGAAGCCTGAAATCACGGGAACCAAAATACATTTCAAAAGTGCACTGTTGTTCATATAGTGCACTAGACAATTAACAGCAATTGCACTTGATTATACATTTTCATTCAGGCTGTGCGTTGAATGCACGTGACAGATTGTGCACACTTTGTTAGAAAGTAAATTTGTATTATGCTGGATTTGAAGTTTACACGGCAGTGTTGTTGAGGACTCTGAGGATGAAGAAGAATTCTTTTTGGACCCTCAACTCTTGAAGAGGAGGGCATTACGTTGTTTTGAGAAGTCAGGAAACACTCTCCCAGGACACAGTGTCATATCACAGATGATTTCAGTCCTCAGTTTAGTATTACACTTTATCTTAATTTCATTAAGAATTTGGTTATTTTTTATTTGTGCACTGAGATGTATTTGATTAGTTTACTTTTTAGGTGCCTTCGCAAAACTGGGAGAAGCAACTAATAGCTTCGTCATGTCTCTGTCCGTCCGTCCATCTATCCGTTTGTTTGCATGGAGCAACTCGGCTCCAGCTGGACAGATTTTTATGACAATTTGATATTTGAGGATTCTTCAAAAGTCTGTTGAGACTATTCAGGTTTTGTTAAAATCTTACAAGAATATTGGGTACTTTATGTGAAGACCTATGTAAATGTAGATATTTCACTGAATTCTTCTTACAATGAGAAATGTTTCAGACAAAAGTTGTAGAGAAAATCAAAACACACATTTTATTTTAAATAATTTTTTTTTCTTCTGAAAATCGTGCCATTTGTGAGATAATGTGGAAAAATATGGTAGAGCCAGACAGGCAAATACAATGAATATGAAAATCGTAATTGTTTCAATTCCATATTTCCTAGGGGAAATTATTTCCATTTTGGCGGGTGGGAAGTGGGGTGTGAGGGATAGTGATATGTCTCCTACAGCCTCTCCTATCGTCATCATCCTCGCCTTCTAGTGGTGTTTTCACAAACAAGGCTCTGACATTAATTAACATGTTGCTGACATTCCCACTTACTGGTCTTATGTGTCTATCTTAAATACGAATACACATAAAATAATAAAACGTCTTGTATGCATGAGGCCCAGAAAAATTATGACTGTAGGAATTAAGTGGACATCAGGATTAAGAGATCTGAACGCACCTCATGTACACCCACATTTCGTACCCTGTTAATTTTAGACTTGATGTACGTAGGACGTCCAGAAAGTAAAGATACAAAAACAATAACATTTTTTAAAAATATTTATTAACAAAATCGAGTGAAAAAACTCTTAACACATACCTTTAGCTATTTTTCAACATAATCACCACCTTTGTCAAGGCATTTGTTTAGCCTGGGTACAAGAGTTTTTGTATTCCGATGTCATAGAACTCCACCGCCTGTGCGCACAACCACGCTAGTGACTTCGTTTTTCACCTCTTCGTCTTTGTAAAACTTCTGGCCGGCCAGATGTTTCTTTAAATGCAAAAACAAATGGAAATCGCTGGGAGCGAGGTCTGGGCTGTGAGCGGGATGGTCTGCGGTGATTTCCCTTCCCCTCCCACCTGTGTTGTATCTTTACTTTCTGGATAACCCTCGTATCTGCCTGGGATAACAGCTTTGTTTCAATGCACTCAGGGTTTTGCATTTTCTGTCATAGAGGTGGAGACGTCATTAATATGCAAGCATTGATTAAGGCCTTATAAGCGACCATACTGTTGGTAAGGGGGATAATATTTGATACTTAGCTCTGTTTGTAGAACTTATTTTGCTTGTTAAACATGCTTCAGAGAGTTTGTGTTTATTACCAGTAAAGGGTAGTTTATAGTGGTGTTTAAGGAAGATAAAAATTAACTTTACAAAATTTATTATTGCTAGATTTTGGAAGAATGAATTCAGCACAGAAACAAATGGAGTTGTTTTGGTTTTAAGGTTTAGTATGGAGTGTTGTATGTATGTGAATTTGTAAGGCTAATATAAACGAAATGTTTGTTCATTTACAGGAGTCCTGTGATGGCAGGAGGATTATTTGCAATCAGTGCCAAATTCTTCTGGGAGCTTGGTGGTTATGATGAGGGACTTGAGATATGGGGAGGGGAACAATATGAACTTTCGTTCAAGGTGTGTCTTCCTCCTCTCCTTATGTTGTCAGTATCTTAGAATGTATGGAATTTATCCACCACTCACTTTGTAAGGTGTGGTGCTTAGATACATGAACATTATTTGTATGTGGTGATGACAAGAATGCAGTACGTTTAGACCTTGTTTTATGCCATTTTGCTTTAATGCCCCTTGCCAATGTATAGCACCTAATTTACGACCTCGTCGCCCTCGGTGGACTAGTGGTTAGCGTGCTCGCCACTGGACCCAAGGTTCGCGGGTTTGATCCCGACCGAGGTCGATGGATTTTTAAGGGTGATAAAAATCCGGAGCACCACTTCCTTCGGAGGGGAAGTAAAGCCGTCGGTCCCATGTCGTAGATTTATGGCATGTAAAAGAACCTTACGAGCATGAATAGAAATGTTTCGTAAGCAAAATTCAAAGAGGTCATTTCTCACCCAAGTCTCCTGACTGCCTGCCAGATGGCTCTGGCGGTCACATCAGGATCGATAGAACAGCAGCGCGGCCAGTTGGCCAGTCACCAACTGCCATGAATGCGCACGACCCAGTAACCTCGGAAAAGAGGAGGCCTGAGCCCATATAGGGCTGTTGAGCCATGGTTATTATTATGTATTATATAATTTACGACCTCTCATTTCGGTTTATGCCCTTTGGCTGGTGCACTGCATAACACTAACTTCTAGTTATTCCATTATTTTTTATGGGAATATTATATTTGATTTAAACCTACTTTTGCAGGAACACAACTACGGCATTAAACAAGGGCTTGGTGTAATTTTAAATGGAATGGGTACTTTTGGTTATTTTATCCTGCAGATTTGTGGTATTTGTGTTGTATACATGTACAGTTAACCCTTGGTTATAGTCTAGTTGTGGGGAAGGCTGGGTCATAAAAGCTGGCGAGTCAGATGTTTGGGGTCCGGTTTCTGGCTTATAGATGCGAAGTTCAGAAGCCAAGTAATTGAACCCAGGCAATGTTTTAGCACAAAGCAACACATATGTCGTATAATTTTGATTTAGAATAAGAAAATAAGTTGTGCAAAATGCACTTTAAGGCTGTGTGGGTAGCTTCCACCATGTAATGAAGTCTGACCTGTGTTGTGTAGGCCTAACTAGGCCTAGACTAGCCTAGGTGTTGGGAGTTTTGTAAATGTACTTCTTTAGACTACATTATTGACACCAGAACAATACAGTACAGTATGTTGCCTGATTGTAAATTTAAGTTTTTGCACACAGATCAGGTCAGTTAATGCAGGGGGTGGTTGATCGAAAGTTGGATGATCGAGGGTTAGTTTTATAAGTGAAATAAAAGTATCATTTATACTGTACATGTTTTATTTGTTCTAGATTTGGATGTGTGGAGGACAAATGTTAGATGCTCCATGCTCTCGTGTAGGGCATATTTATAGGAAGTTTGCTCCATTTCCAAACCCTCAGAAAGGGGATTTTGTTGGAAGGGTGAGATGAATCCTTCAGTTAGTTAATCGTCTTTTACATGTCTTGGTGTTGGTAACTGAGGTGTCAGTACAGTTGATACTGAAAGCAGCATGTTGGTTTGATGCTCAGGTCTGAGCTTTCTTGTGCTTCCTTTTCACGGTCAATTCAGACAAACAGAAAAATGGAACTTTAACTGAGAGCACAAGTTTGCTATGCTGTTGGCTGTGAAGATGTATGTGGATCTCTCTGTTAAGCAGATATCCACATCATTTCACTGTTTAAAAAGTTTCTTGAAGCTGTGGAGTCCAGTGTTTTGCATGAGGCTGGCATCCAAAACAGAAATGGGTTTGTGACATCTGTGTTGTGTTTTTCTGATAACTTTTGAATATGAGTATGAAGGATATGTCACTGAAGAATGCTCAGATATATTTTCATATAATACTGCAGCCGTTCAGACTGGCCCTGGGGCCCACCCAGCCTCCTGTACAATGGATGCTGGGTTTCTTTCCCGGCGGTGAAGCTGCCAGGGCGTGGCGTTGACCACCCACTGCCATATAGTGCTGAGGTTAAGAAAGAGTAGAGCTATACGCCTACTACCTCTCGGGGCCATCATGGCCTGTTCTAGGGTGGACTTCATTTTTACCTAGATTCATTTGCACTATTGTATTATATCGTTTAAAGATACAGCTAACGTGGTGCATGTATTGTTTTTCTGACGGTGACTGATGATCCATTGTAGGCTTGCAAATTTGAAGATCAACAATTCATCTACAAATTTTGTGTGTTTAAAAGCAGTATGATGTGACAGAAATATGGGTTTTTAGTTTATGTGTTCCAAAGAAGTGGGACACCATTTCTTGGTGCATTATGTTAGTGCTGGGACTGCTTTATCCGAGTTTCAAAGACCATGAATTTTGTCCAGTAAATAATGAGTCTGAGAACTAATACTATACAATGGTGGATTATCTTTTTATGTGCGGTTTCCAAAAAGAAAGCATGAAATTACATAGTATGTTCTAAAGTAATAGACACAGTCGTGATGTTTGGACATCAGCACTTATTTCTTCTTCTGCAGTACAGCACAAGGAAAATAAAAAATGCAAATACATAAGATTATTATAATATTGTATGTAATTTACAAATTAAAACTGTGTTGCTTCCTGTAAGTTTTCCTATTCTTGTTGTCTTGGGTCTGAAGTGTGTAATGGAATGTTAAGTAAAGGCAGTGGTTTTGATTATTTTGGCATGGTTTTCTGTTTTAAGAATTTTTAACATTCATTTCTGCCACAAGAGTTCATCGTGAGAAGTGAAAAAGTTTATTTATAAATGCAATAATTAAACATAAATGTAACAACTGTTGTTGTTATTGAGAAGGTTATACAGTAATTACTCAAGAGCAAAGGAAGTCCAGCCCCCCCCCCCTTTTCTTTTGAAAACAAAGGATGCATTTCTGTGTTCACAACATACTGCCATGAGATGCTATCTTGAGTCACAAAAATCTGGCTGACATGTTCACAAACAGTGTCTTTAAGATCAATTTTAATAGTATCTTCACATCTACACCTATGTCTCCCAAGTGGTTGGGGTTTTCAATCAAAATTTGTATACAGTTTTCATTCCTTCCGTGCTATTTTTCCTGCCTGTCTTACTGTTCTCTGTTCGATTACTCTAATACTACCGTATATTCTCGAATCTAATGCGCATCCGAATCTAATACGCACCCAGTTTTTGGCGACTTCTTAAACGAAAAAAAAAAGTTAGTTCGCGATTCTAATCCGCACCTTTCCTTCAACCACCCCTTGCCCACAGGGCGACTGATTGAATAATATTGGATGTTACGAATGCGTTAAAATCCGACGCTACGCCTGTGGCCGATGAGTCATACCGATAGAGGCGGGGCCTTTCTCAACAGACGTGCGCAATCTCGTCTGAAGCCAGCTGAGCCTTAGTTGTTGAAACGTGGGAGGTGCTTGTTCCAATTTGTCGTGTACCGTAGTTATGGAAGAGGGACACCTGAAATCTAAACGACTCTCATATACGGCAAAGTTCAAACGTGAAGTTATTCGGTGCGCAGAGGAGAATGGAAACCGCAAAGCCGCTGCAATTTTTGGAGTTAATGAAAGCAACGTTCGACTATGGCGGAAACACAAGGCAGCGATCAGCGGGTGTGAGGCGTCACGAAGGAAATTCACTGGACCCAATTATTATTTTATTATAATAATAAATAATAAAATAATAGATTATTGTATTGTATTGTTCTTACGGCACGTACAGCAGCTCAATCATTTTTCCAAAATCCAGCTCTAGACCGCGAATCTAATCCGCACGCGAATCTAATACGCATCTGATTTTTTAGCCCTCTAAAACTGTAAAAAGGGTGCGCATTAGATTCGAGAATATACGGTATTTGGAGGATATTGCAAATTGTGAAACTTCTCAGTATGTGATTTTCTTTGCCTCCCCCCCCCTCCCCCCACCTACTCTGTACCTGCTTCTCTCAGTTTATTAAACTGAACTGCATAACCCATATTGTCACAATCTCAGTTTTATAGTTTAAAACAAAACTGCACATCAGTGAAACTGAACTCATTGGTGCCCCTTACATTGGTTGGTTTTATGACAGTTTGTACAGAATATGTTTTGGCCAGAGGGGGTTTGTGCATGGTGTGGGAAATTTTTGACTCTGTTGTGCACATTTTTGCTATATGGTCTGATCTTCATGCATTTACTTTTTTTTATTCATTAGAACTACCGTCGTGTGGCTGAAGTATGGATGGATGAATATAAGGATTATTTATATAAAAGAAGACCACATTATCGTAACATTGATACAGGTGACATCAGCAAACAGAAGGAACTCCGAGAGAAACTACACTGCAAATCTTTTAGGTGGTTTATGGAAAACGTGGCCTTTGACTTGCCAAAGAAGTATCCACCCATAGAACCACCAGACTTTGCTCAGGGAGAGGTATGTTAGAGTGTTCAGAGACTGTCATCTTGCCCTGACTCATCTGAATGTAGTGACAATTTGGAGTATCTGTACTGTCATCCACGTGGTGTGTGTGTTGAGGGCAGTCTGCTGGTTGATGTGTGTTGAGGGCAGTCTGCTGGTTGATGTGTGTTGAGGGCAGTCTGCTGGTTGATGTGTGTTGAGGGCAGTGTGCTGGTTGATGTGTGTTGAGGGCAGTCTGCTGGTTGATGTGTGTTGAGGGTAGTCTGCTGGTTGATGTGTGTTGAGGGCAGTCTGCTGGTTGATGTGTGTTGAGTGCAGTCTGCTGGTTGATGTGTGTTGAGTGCAGTCTGCTGGTTGATGTGTGTTGAGTGCCACATGAACAAAACGAATGCATACAGAAGTCTTCTGTCAGCACTGTTTATGTCTGAAACTATATGGCCAGGAAAATAAGTTGTCGCATGAATTTGTGTATCATGTCAGGCAAATCAGAATTTACTGAATTATTCATTTACAAAACCAACGTATGCACAACTATTATGGGCCTACATAACAGTACACACCTTTTTTTACGCCTACATATTTCGGTGGAACTCCTCCGTGTTCAGGGAGTCTATACGCCAATACCTATAACTTACTAAAATGTAATACGTTACAATCGTCATACATACTATATCGTAGTTATTTCTGCAGCTGAATGTGGAAGTATAAAATATTGTAAAATGTGCTTACAATTTCTTATGTTTGGTGTAAGTGTAATACATTATGTAGCACATATTTAATCGTATTGGTTTCTGCAACTGGTTTAAAAAGTAACGTATTGTAAAACGTTGTTAAAATTCTTGTCCCTGTATTATGTGTCATGCTACACAGAGCACATGATACATAATACAGGGACAAGATCTGTACTGGATCAAGAACAAGACTAGATGTTTGTATACAAAGACGAAAATACAACAATACACCAAATAATATAAAATTTTAACCACTTTTTATGAGGTCTTACTTTTTAAATTAGCTGCAGAAACCACTAAGATTAAATGTGTGCTACATAATGTATTATACTTACACCAAGCATACGAAATTGTAACCATGTTTTATGAGATTTTATGCTTCGAATTCAGCCACAGAAATAACTACGATATAATATGTACTGCAATTGCAATGTATTATATTTTAGTGACTTTTAATATTGGTGTATAGACTCCCTGAAGATGGTGTAGTTCTGCTGAAACATACCGGAGTAAACAAAGAACTGTATTGTTATATATATTAGTTGTGCACATGTTGGTTTTGTAAATGAGTAATTCAATCACAATTCATGGAATTAATAATGTTAAAACAGAATGTACTGTTTTTTTTTTAAAGAAGCCAGCATATTGTGCAAGAAATTGTTGTGTGACAAGATGTAGATCTCACAATATAGTTTTTATTGATTGGCTCTTGATAGGGTGATTATTTAATTAAATACAACGACAAATAATTCTTGGCTATGGAAAATGTTATAGGAAGACCCCAGTTTTTAGTGTGAGAATCGTGAGTCATGTAGAGAAGAGATAGAATTTTGTTAATATTTGTGATAATGTGTGAATTCAGAACTGTAAAAATTGATAAAAGAATCCTCAAGAAAATGGACCCAAAATGGCATATCTCTTTCAGCATGTGATACTAGTACAGTTTTGCTTATTGTTACTGCTTAAAGTTTAAAATATTAGCCATAAACATTAGCTTTTACTGCACAAAATTTGAAATCGTAGCTGTAAGAAACTACCTTGACTGTTCGGGAGTTTACAAGTGCAGTAGCGTGCAGGCAACTATTTTTCGTGGTAGGTGCCGAAAGGAGCCTAACAGATACATTTAGAGCTGTACACTGGATCTGTTTAAGAAGAGACAGATTTCCATAACCAGTAATCAGAAGTTTCTAGCAGTGGCACAGCAGGTACTGAGAGTGCCATAACAAATTACAGGCACCAGTCTGCTCTTACTGGCATGGCCAGACTTGTCCTAACAACTTTGGATTGAACGAAGGCATGCAGATTCTGTAAGGAAAGTCAGGTTAAATTGTGAACACTTGCAATGCAGCTCTGTTTCAGATCCACCTCTGAATTCTGAGTGGTGTAGAGGGAGGTAATTTGTAAAGGATAAGGTGACACATATTGACATTTACTTGTTTTTCCAGTGTTTCTGAGGTTTGTGATATTCAACACTCAGCAGCTGCAGTGACTGATTGACTGGTTATGCTTGACAGACTTTTGAAACTGACTTTGATAACTTCAAGCACCCACATGTTTGAAGGGGCAGGTTTCGTTCTACACCTTTAAAAATTCATGTCATTGCTAAGGGAAACAGACTGTATAGCAACCACAAAGCCTTGAATGCATTGTTCAATAAAGTCACCAGTGAGAGATGTCATTCTGTGTCGTCCTTAAAAGTTCTTGCAGTAACTGGGTTCCAGAAGTTATGGGCAACTAATCAAAATAATTAATATTTTTATGAAAATCACAGTGAGTTCACGAGATGAAAATCTGAGATGACTTGCATGTAAGTTATCCAAAGGTACAGTGTGGACAGACCGTTGCTGTGTATTAAGTAAATTTTCCAAATTTATCAAAGAACTGGCAAGTGAAAGACTTCAATCAATCCAATCTGCCAGTTGTCTTATTTGCTATTTTTACATACCGTACTTACCAGTGGATGTGAGAAAAGTATGTTGGGCCCACTTTAGTTTCATTTTGTGTTATTCTGTCAGAATTTGTCATCAGTTATGCAGTTTGTGTGGACTTTGGTACAGGCTGTCTGTACAGAATATTATGGTAGCGAAAATTGTTTGTAGATATTTGACAGTTTAACTGTTGATTCTTTTCCATGAGGTTCTCTGGCCCCATAGTCTCTTCAGAATAGATCTGTCTGGTTCCCAAGTAATAAGTAATTCCAACCCCTTATTGACAGGTTTCAGGGTTGGTTTTTGTGCAGATTTCTCACAATTTTTTTAAATGTAAAGCTTCATTTGGATGCTGTAAATTATTAGGAAAAGATGTAACAGCTGCAAAATGGAGGGTGGAAGGAAATATCATTTTAATTTACCATGAAATTATGTTCTTATGAAAAATTTTGTTGTGACTTCCAGATTCGTAGCGTAGCAGCACCAGAATTGTGTGTTGATGCAGAAAACAAAAAGGCTGATGAACGCTTTGGACTGAAAGAGTGTATTAAAGATAACAGAAGATCAAAGGGAGAGCAGGTTTGTCTGCTACTTGTCTACTGATATGCCATTCCAAGCAGCTGTTATTAGCTTCTGTAGTGTTTTATCTGTGTTTGTGTTTTTTTAAGATAAAAATAAGCATTTCACATTGTTGACACCGTGCATCTTCGTCATATTAAATTAAGTTATAGACCAACTGATGCACTTTTTAAAGCACTTTTTAAGTAGCTTTATTAAAAATGTTAAAATAGTACCCCTACACGTGTTTCGATCCTAGGATCATCGTCAGGGGGTTTTTTGCTAAAAGCTACGTCACTTCAATCACATGGTTTAAAATATTCCATTGGCACTATAAAACATATGTTAAAATCTTGTAAAAAGATATGTTAAAAAGTTATAAAATTATAAAAACACTGTAGATGTTAGAAGTGCGGAACTGCTGGCTTGTGGTATTGTGGTATTATAAGCATGTGAAATGTTTTCGCGTGGTTAGCGAAGTGTACTGTGTACTGTGTGTTGACGAGTCCTACAAAAAACCCCCTGACGATGATCCTAGGATCGAAACACGTGTAGGGGTACTATTTTAACATTTTTAATAAAGCTACTTAAAAAGTGCTTTAAAAAGTGCATCAGCTGGTCTATAACTTAATTTAAAAATAAGCATGTTTATCTCAGTGATGTGACTTCTTTTTTGGATACACCAAACTGCTTTGTCTGCTATATAATATGGCTTTTACTCTGGTATCATAGGCTGTGTTTGAGTCTGCTGAATTTTGGTCTAGACATCCCATATGATATGATATATAAAATGGGAAAGAAACCATCAATCACAACTCAATTTGACAATTATTTAATGTCAAACTGTGGTACATGTTTTGGCTGTACATGGCCATCATCAGGTACTAGTATTTATAAAAATATTGAGCAAATCATGTGGACACAATAAAATTCATGAGTAAGATTGCTGTCTCATTCTTTGACAAAGATGTGTGGAGTTCAAAAATTTTTTAATGTAATTCATGCCAAAACATGGGATGAACTTGTTTAAATATGTAAACCATTATTTTTAAAATTGGTACTTGTTTTAAATATGTGTTGTTGATATCTTAAGGAGTACCAATTTTAAAATAATGGTTTACATATTTCAACAATAGGTTTATCCCATTTGGCAAGTATTAGATTCAGAACATTGTTAAACTCCACATATTTTTTGTAAAAGAATGATATCTCGATCTTACTAATGAATTTTGTTGCCTTCTAAAACACATGATTGAAGGAAAGTTAGAAGGACGGATAGAAATAATGGGAAGACGAGGAAGAAGGCGTAAGCAGCTACTGGATGACCTTAAGGAAAAGAGAAGATACTGGAAATTGAAAGAGGAAGCACTAGATCGCACCCTGTGGAGGACTTGCTTTGGAAGAGGCTACGGACCTGTCGTAAGACAGACTACAAAATGAATGAACATAATTCTCTCAGTGTTTTTATAAATTCTAGTATGTGATTTTGATTGCTGATTTCCTTCCCTTTTTATATTCTGGATTTTAATGTAAGTGGTTCATGTTATGGTGGTCTGTGTAATGACACCATATTGTACTGTGCTAGGTGAGGTTCTATGTTCAGAGGAACATGCTTTGTCTGTTTTGAGGGTTGAAGTGATAGGGTTCAACCCTGAAGATAGAGGTAGCATGTTCCTTGTACTTGCCTACCGGATTACAGGACAGTCATAACCCAAGAGACAGTGATAGATGTCTCTATTGCAATGAAAACCTTGGGAGTTTTTTTGTTAAATTGTAATGGTTCTTTTAGTTTCGGTTGGTATGCCTCAGAGAATGGATTGCATTTTAAAAAACTTCGATGGGTTGCATAAATGGGAAGGTAGTTCAGGTGATCAGTACTGCCAACATCGACTCTTATAAAGTAACAAGATTGATTACTGAACAGCACACACAAAAGGGACTGGCATGTAAATAATTTGAGGCTTACACCTGCCTTATGTTGAATCTTGCATGTTATGTTGTTCTCTGCAGAATTTTATTCTCACCTGGCACAAAGACATTCGTCCAAAGGGCCGCACTATGTGTTGGGATGTGTCAGATGTTCAGAACAAGGCAGCGGTTAACTTGTTTCCATGCCATGGTATGCAGGGTAACCAACTATGGCGCTATGACCCGGTAAGTTTCAGTTAAATGTAGACTGATCATGAGTCAAAGTCATCACACGAATTTGAAAATTTAACTTAATCTCAGACCGTGTTTATTTTGTTTGTACAGCGTATTATGGGTATGTGTGTAGTAAGAATTTATTGTAGAATTACGATTTTTGAACGAGTTGTTACAAACTTTAGGTAGGTTATTCAGGTCTTTTGAAATTTTTGTCTGATTTATACTTTTATGAGAATAGGAATTCCATTTTTTTAAATCTGTTATTGTTCAGGTTTTCAGCACCATACGTTGCATGACTTTGATATTGCTCTTGCCATCGGAATTACAGCAGCTGCCAGTGTGTTAGTTGTGGATGACAGGGACTTAGAAGAGTGTGACTGTGGCGTAAGCTGTACCTGTATGCTTCTTGGAAAGTACGCATGTGGTACAGAAGTAGTCACTGACGAGGGACAGACCCACATAAACATTTTGTCACATGCCTTATGATGACATGTTTGGCACACATGTCCATTTTTTTTTTCCCAGTGGCTCAACAGCCCTTGGGGGCCTAGGCCGCCTCATTTTTCGAGGCTTCACAATCACATTCACACACACCACACTCGGTAGGACTCCTCTGGATGAGTAACCAGCTCGTCGCAGAGACCTCTACCTGACAACAAATATAACACTCACAACAGACAGACATCCATGCCCCCGGTGAGATTCGAACCCACAATCCCAGTAAGTGAGCGGCCGCAGACCCACGCCTTGGACCGCGCGGCCACTGGGATCGGCGCATATGCCCATAGTCGCGCAAAAAATGAATTTGCTTGTCACATAAGTGTTTTGATGCACTGCCGTGTTTTCATATGAAAACGTAAGTTGTTTCAAGTCTAGAACAATGAAGAAATATTCATTCTTTCCCTCTGCAGTATACGTTGAACTATCACATCTCAGTTAATTTTTACATTTTTTGGTTGAGGCACTGCGCTACAAGCCGGAAGATTGCGAGTTCGATTCCCGATGGTGCCACTGGAATTTTTCATTGACATAATCCTTCCGGTCGCGCTATGTCCCTGGGGTCGACTCAGCCTCTTAACAGAAATGAGTACCAGGAATATTTCCTGGGGGGTAAAGGCGGCCGGTGCATAGGGCTGACAACCTTACCACCTTCATGTGCCGATTGTCTAGAAATCTGGGAGCCTCAACCTCATGGAACCGTAAGGGTCTGTACAGGCCTGTAATGGGATTGCTTTACCTTTACCTTTACCTTTATAAATAAAATTGTTTGTACTGTTGTTGCCATACATAATTTGTGTTGCTGCTTATAATATGATAGTTATACAGACAATTAGTTGTTTTCTAGATTAGGTTACTTGAATAAAATTTAGAAAAGTTATTAATTATGGCATAAAATGCTACCTAAAATACCTCCAGCTCCAGACACTCTCTCGCATCATCCAGCAGTTATACGAGCATCTTACGGGCATGCTTATAAATTTATAGCATTGGTAGCGAACAGTCTCACAAAGGGTTCACCATTCCTGCTGTAGACGATGTTGGTTTTCTAAACAATGGAGGTGATAATGAGGAATATTGTATTTGTTTTTAGTGTATAATTATGCTTTTTTTTCCAGCTTGTAATGTGATGTGACAGAAGTGAACACAAAATATAGAGATAATAAAATTTAAGTCGCTTGGAAGTGTCGAAGTGTCATGATGTGACCAATAATATTTAAGTGTTTTTAAAATGTGTAACTGTTTTGATGTCACAAGACGTGAGTAACATCATGGCCCCTCTGAATGTGTATTCAGTTTAGCATTAGTTATGGTTTAGCGCTGCAAAATAAGACTGTGTTAACCCCTTGGCACTGGAGCTGGACATTTAAATTTTAGTGCACCGTTGATGTAAACTGTGAATATTTTATGAACCAAAAAATGATAAAATCATGAAAAGAACAGAAATTTTGCAGCATGTCCCAAAAAATTCAGTAAATATGTTTGTTGACTGAATATTGAAATGCAGTCATCGGATGGTAGCGATACTAGCATCCTATATATAGGACAGGCGGTGGCTAAAGATGAAAATTTGGTTTTCCTTTCAGGAACAGCAGTGGCTTGTCCATGGAGGTAACCCCAGATGCCTTGATTCTGACCTAGGAAGGCAAATGATTTATGTAGCAACCTGCGATACCTCTTCTCTTACTCAAAAATGGAGGTTTGAGAACATTGACTTCAAAGCTCTTTCCAGTTGGGATAATATTGGGCCGAATTAAACAGCTCACACTTCATGTGTGAATATTATGGTGCTATAGTTCTAAGCCAGGGTAGTAGCAGGAATTAGTTAGAATGTGCATTCTTGCCCTATTGTGTGAGTATTGGTGAAGTGTAGAGCTTATTGATTAGTTGTCGTACTTTGGAACTGAAGGCTGGATTCCATATCAGCAATGAAAGGATGAATGGTTTTCTCTCACACATTGAAGCAACATTTTCTAATGGTGAAGATTTCAGTGATATACAATGTTATTTTAAATGTCAAAGAGACCATATGGAACTGGTGGAATGATGTTAGTTAAATTATTATGTAATAATTCCCCTCTAACTGCCCTGTTAATTTTGTACTGTGATGAAGCAGCAGATAAGGCTGATTTTAACAAATTAGTAGTAGTATTTATATATGTAAATTTAAATAGAGTTTTTAAATGAGTCAGGATTAGTTTGGGAAATCACAGTGTATGGCTGCTACTGTTGTGCCCAAAATAAGTTGAACTGTAAATTTTAGCAGGGATAGGTAAACTGTGATCGGTGGGCCAAATGTAGCCTTTCAGAAGAATTTGTCAGGTCAGCTAGGGTACCTTATTCTTTTCACATATGGCTTTGTGTGAAGAAAGTGTTCAAGATTGTTGTGGTCTGAATTGAAAAGTTTGCTCATCTTTGTGAACAGTGGGGACAAAGTAGCAAACTGTTCTTACAAAGTACAAAGTTATGTCGATCATCTGGGCCACGTGATCATGTTAGTATAGTAACCTTACTGATGGCTTTTATTACGTATATGTTTACAGTTGGCGAAGTTCATGGTGGTGAGGCTTAATTTGGGCAATATTGGATGCCAGTTATTGTTAATTGAGGTGTCTTTTCTTTTCTCTCTCTCTCTCTCTCTCTCTCTCTTTTTTTTCCCCCCAGTATTTACTCTTATCTTGCCCCATTAGCCAGATTGTCTTAATGCCAGTAACTACACAAGGCCAGATAAAGGCTCAACGTTACTCTCTTCTGAGCTGTGATGCCTTGAAGGTTTTTTTTTTTTAAGTGGAACATCCCGTTTTGATGAAGATATACAAACATGGGGCAGGCAGCCATCAATCACAAGAACTCTTTTTATGTCGAAAAGTTTTACTGCAAAGTGTTTCGGCTCATGTATAAGGAGCCAACATCAGGCTGACGAGGTACTGAAGAAAGGCTATCGTGTAGAACACCTTATATCATACACCATGTAAAGTAATGATCCGTATTCTTCCGTGGACCTATTTTTTGCTGGAGGATCAGCCAGCATTAATTCCCAAAAAACATCAGATCAAACGTAACTATTTATTATAACAAATTGAAACACCAAAATCAGTACTTAAAGATTTGTAGTAAACAACATACCACCAATACATCAAAACAATCTCGATGCCTAATTACCGAGCAGCTCTACGTAGCTCCAGAATACTTGGTAGGTGCGTGTCTATTACAGAAAACACACCCCGACCTCGGCACTACCAAGGACTCAAACAATCTGTATGACTTGCCGAAACAGAATTTTGATAAGGAGATCGAAACCGCAATTAGTTGCTCCTTCCTCTGAGCCAGGTTGTTGAGTGAGTCAAGTAAAATACGCAGCTATGCAGGTAAACTCGGGTTCCATACAAAAGTGAAAGTAAGGGGAGGAACGCAAAGGAAAAGGTACTGTCCAACTAAAAGTAGTTCAAGGGTGTCGGGTATCGTCCGGTGGAAACTCCTCGGAATATCGAGGCTTTAGCACGGCACAGTAATGTGTGTTCTACATGACAGCCTTTCTTTAGTACCTTGTCAGCCTGATGATGGCTCCTTATACATGCGCCGAAACATGTTGCAGTGAAACTTCTCAGCGTTAAGAGAGTTGCTATTGATGGCTACTTTCCCATGAAGTTTGGTACATAGACATGATCATTTTTTTAGAAACCTGCTTCTATCTTCATGTTAGAAGAGTGAAATATTGGTACCTATCTACCACACTACTCGTTGTTACAATGCAGAGTAACCGTCTTAGCTACTGTTGTGAGGACCTCATATTTCACACAGATAAAAAAGTTGTTGAAAATGTACTTAAAATGAGTATGTAATTTTAAATGATAAACATTTTGTAAGTTTATTGATGACTTGTTGTTGTGATTGTTATTTTGTTGAAGTCTTTTATGTCGAGAAGTCTGTTGTGGTGGCGACTGTACAGCGAAGGCCATTGATGTGTGGATGTGAAAGTGATGAACGCAAAGCTAATTGACATGATTATTGCTGCGCAGATAAATTGTTTCCATATTGTCATGCATTGTGTTTTCTGGCCATACTGCTGTTATAGGTTTCATGAAGATAATAGATGGATTTTGTAGATGAGTACTGATCTGTGTTTTTATGTTTAAGGCATAGAAGGTGAAGAAAGTCATGGGTCTGTTTCATAATTCTGTAAGATTGCAGAATGGAAGGTTTTCTATGCTCTTTGCACAACTAAAGAGGTATGAGTCAAGATAATGTAGTTGGTGTAGTGACCAGACTATGGGCTAGATGATTTTTGGCAGGGACAGGAGATTTTTTTCATTATATATTTTGGTAAATACAGTATTTCATTTACCAATGTGGAGTGTTATATTTTAAAACGAAAGGAAGGGAAATTCGTGAAGTATATTACTTATGATGCAGTGAATAGCAGAGGCTAAGAATGTGGACAATAAGTAAATTATGACAATAACAATGCAAAGGAATCTGAAAACATGTAATATGTGACTGATCTCAAAGTAAAGATGTAGAAGTGAACATTTGTGGTATGAAAGGGCCGACAAGGCAAGTTAGAAAAAAATAGAATACTGTACAGAATCTAGGACCAGGTTTCTCTACATGTGAAGCAAAAAGGTTGCATACAACAAAAGTGGGGCAACTGCAGGCATGCAGAAAGAAGTGTTACAAAATGTTATAGATGGCAAGATAGGCATAATTTTTAGTTGTATTGCACCTTGGGAAGACAATCATAGGTTGGGCTGATGTGGAAAGCAGAACGTCAACCAGTGTGAGGTAAAAAAATTTGTACACGTTATTTTAGGCAAATAACAGTGCATTCATCACCTGGAGAGTAATGGCTAAAAAGCCTTGTGTCTCTACAGTGTTTTGTGAAGGGGGAGGGGGGGATAAAAGAAGTGGTCCAGTGGAGGTGAAATTCCTAAATACGGGTGTGAAGTCATCTCAAAACAAAAATAACACATAGACAAGCATGCAAATATCTGCTGTCCATTCCTCATTGCAAGAGTCATTATAATAATAATAACAACCATGGCTCGACAGCCCTATATGGGCTTGGGCCTCCTCTTTCCGAGGTTTCGAGGTCTTTGTGCATTTGCGGCAGTGAGGGACCGGCCCACTGCTGCGCTTTTCAACTCGATCCTGATGTGACCGCCAGAGCCATCTGGCAGTCAGTCAGGAGACTTGGGTGAGAAATGGCCGCTTGAATTTAGCTTACGGACACTACTGGTGCTTCTTCATGCCCGAAGGTTCTTTTACATGCCGTAAATGCAAGAGTCATTACACAAGGTAAATATTCCAGCAGGAGTGTTTAATGCCCCGTCTGACCCTTGAATCAGTTACATGATGATCCTAACAATTAATGTTCCACTGAAATTTTTTCGGTCTAGCAGCTGCATCAGTTGGTTCAATGGCGAGTAAATGAAAGTTTTGAGAACCATCTCTGTCCTCGTCATCAGGGAACAGAATAACTCAGATGACAGTCGACGTCATGTATATACTGTACCTGCCTGAACCCTTGGCTCATGGTTGTGAGCCAATAAGTGCTGGTGGGCGGAGTCAAGTGCTCACTCTGCTTCGTCCTACTTCATGATTGACATGTTGGTTACAGGTGCCAGGCATGGCTTAATATAAGGCCACTGTCTGTACCTAAGTTATTCATGTTTACTGGTATCTCAGTTGCTTTCTTTATGAGGTGGTGCATGTATCCAGACACATACATCTAGACCAGTGGTTCCCAAACTTTTTCGGTCCACCGCCCCCTTGGTTCCATATACACACCCACAGCGCCCCCCCTACCTTTTTTAAAAAACATAAATGTGCTTCTGTTTCCACTTTTATTTCATATTTAATAAATCGTTTCAATAAAATTATAAGAGCTAAACTTAATGTTTTATGTGTTAATTAATAAATTAGAATTTATTATATGTTTTATGATTAACAATAATTAATCTAGCCATAGTTTATTAAAAATAATATGTGCTTGAATAAGATTCATAAATTGAAATACTAGGAAATTTAGTTAATCTTTTATTTTTAACACAAAAATTATTTTATTTGAATTTTATTATAAAAATAAATGCACTACTTGTCTGCTAGCGCCCCCCTGTGATAATAACAGCCCCCCTCTTCCACCTCTCGTACCTATTAGCGCCCACCTCGGTAATCCCACCGCCCCCCAGGGGGCGGTACTGCCCACTTTGGGAACCACTGATGTAGATGAACGTGAGAAGTTGACAGTGGCAGAACACAGCATCAAGACAGGGCTTTGCACTGGCACCTCAATATTAGGCAGAACATCAGGATACAGGGACTGCGTTGTAAAGGAGGCAATTGAGATACGTTTGAAAATGGATAACTTTAACAGAGACGTTGGCTTCGTATTAAGCCATGCCTGGTATCGTGTAACCAACGTGTTGATCAGTCAAGAAGCAGGATCAAGCACAGCAAGCACTTGACTGCGCCCACCAATCTCATTGGCTTGCGACCGACTATAAGATACGGGTCTGGGCAGGTATGTGCATGATGCGGACTGACATCCAGGCTATCGAGTTCCCTGATGACGAGACCAGTGATGGTTCTTGAAACATTCGTTTTCTCTTTGTTCAGCCACCTGAAGTGGCTACTAGACGGAGAGAAAGTTTTATTGAAATAAGTTATATTGAAAGCTTTAGATTATATAAGTAATGTTCCGTAGATCTTGTGAGATGCCAAGTGTATGCACATTATTTCATTATCTAAAACTCACTGTGATAAAATCCAAGCAAACTGCTTTATGTGGCACGAGAATATTGCTGGAAGAGGCACCAGTGGTACAGGTTCATGTGTGTTGTACCCCTCCTTTGTATGCGGCCACACAGATGACAATGCGTAATTTAAAAATTATTAGAGATGGAAAAGGGGAGCCAGGGGTAGATACCAAATGAGGCGTTCAGCCCCAAAACTAGGGTTGGCTAATGCAGCTCTGATGATATAATTCAGTAATTAAATATATAGGTAATAAAGAATACAAAAACACACAATTATATCGTAATATTATATATATATATATATATATATATATATATATATATATATTGTAATATATTATATTGTAATACAAACATAAATTTAAGGAAGAAACTAGTAAAGTGCTACATTTGGAGCATAGCTTTGTGTGGTGCTGAAACGTGGACACTTTGGAAAGTGGATCAGAAGTATCTGGAAAGTTTTGAAATGTGGTGCTGGAGAAGAATGGAGAAGATCAGTTGGACCGATTGTGTGAGAAATGAAGAAGTATTACATAGAGTGAAGGAGGAGAGGAATATCGTACATACAATAAAAAGAAGGAAGGCTAACTGGATTGGTCACATCTTGTGTAGAAACTGCCTTCTGAAACACGTGATTGAAGGAAAGTTAGAAGGAAGGATAGAAATGACGGGAAGACGAGGAAGAAGGGGTAAGCAGCTACTGGATGACCTTAAGGAAAAGAGAAGATACTGGAAACTGAAAGAGGAAGCACCAGATCGCACCTTGTGGAGAACTCGCTTTGGAAGAGGCTATGGACCTGTCGTAAGACAGACTACAGAATGAATGAATGACAACCAAATACAAATATAATTATAATGAAACAAGGAAAGGTAGAAATAATGTAGGAAAAAAGAAACCCTATATCACACTGCTGCTGAGCTGTACTCAGCGTGGGCCCTGGACATCAATGTTCTTAGTGTTCGATAAATGGTTTAGAATTACCCAATTGCCGTGTAATTTCCCATGTCAGATGTGCTGCACCCACCTACACCAAGGAACATACATAGATTCTTCATCCGTGGTCAAGCTCAGCAGATGTTTGAAGTAGAAGCCTGGCAGTATCCCAAGGACCAAGAAACTTTGGTAGGAAAGAGGAACCTGTCCAGATCAAAAGAGTAGAATCACCAAAGCTTGCCACAGGCTATCCTCTCACATCCTGGGGAATGCTTCATCCTTCCCACCTTAAAATCACTTCACCATTATGCAAACTAGAGGTTCACACTATCCATTCCTTTTGTAGGAGTCTGTACAAGAAGTCAGTAGCCCAGACTGCAAATTTTCACAGAACACCTAATGTGGCTGCTGCTGCTATGGAGGAAGGCTATCTGTTCGCGTTGCTGGTTGCTTTTGGGTAGCTTCATACCGCTGTTCAGTTAGGCCGACTGTTGAAATTGGTGGTGCCATTTTAGTCTTCACCTGAATTATTGGCTGAAGAGGTTTGCTTTATGGACTTTCCCCACATTGAGACTTTCTTCCTGTTTCTCCAGCAGGGTGCATGCCAAGATGTTGCAAGTTAATTTTTCAAAGGGAAGTTCGGATGACGTGGAAGCATGAAAATATTAAGCAGTAATGTAATTCTCAAGTCATTATTACCAGACAACAGATAAAGACATATGGCAAAAAAAAAAAAATGTAACAATGTCCTTCATTGATTACTTCATATGGTTTTGAGGAAAGTTAAATCAAATTTATACAACTGACACCATAAATCCAAATAATCAGGTTTTTGAGGTTTTATTAATGTAAAATCTTCAATATCTGTATCCATGTTTTGTGAAATTTTTGCACATTTATGCTGTGTGCTTTCTACTTTAGAGTCCACAAAACATGTTCGCAGTGTATTGTATATATAGTGCCATTCCTCCATTATGGATTGTGTCAGGGCTCCGTATATGTTTCTGTCTAGTCTGCTCTGCTTGCTGCTGCGTCACGATAACTACGGAGAGATATAAGAGAAGGACGATATTTACCTTTAGTTGGAAAAATGGTTTTTATTCACTGGGACTTGTAATGGGGTGCAGAAAGTGAATGCACAGGGTTTGGGAGCTCGGCAACTGCCATGTGTTCTGAACACTGTAGCAGCAACTTCATTGAATTTTTGGCAGACGTAAAGGATTGAATGTGGCTAATTCTGGGTCTTCTGGTTTGAAAAAGTGAGGGATTCTCCCTTTATGACACTGTATACCACTCTGCATTTGGCTCTGTTTATGTTATCTGGTGTGTTGTCACACAGTTCCTTAGTAGTGCTATGTGCGAGGAATTTGTCATTGAATCTTGTGGTGCATACACAGTATGGAGACTATTTTGTGTCACCCATCTGGCATATAGAATTTTGAGGTGGTTCCTAGCTCTTTGGAAAATCTACACACCCCTGCTTTTGACGTGTGTTTGGGAGGTGCTTGTTTCAAATCCAGCTGGGATGTAGACTGTCCTGCCTTATTTCCTCCAGGCAGGTGTAGTGTGATAGTACCATAAATTCGGATATCACTGCTTTCTTCCAAATCCTCTGCAGTTCTTTATTTGCCATCAGCCTATCACTTCATGCTATAGACCATAGTCTGCAACTATCACTAAATAACCTGCAGATATCAAAAATAATTTTCGTATAGATGATTTGTTTGGTTTGTTATATGTACAAATTTTCCTGTGTGTTTTTCCAGGCATCATGTGCAATAAAAATATACTAATAATGGTAGGAAATATTTATGAGAAATGCAGTTCACAACATAGGCTTGGGTGTCGCTATTTTTAGCACATTTATACAAAATGAATTAGTAATGTAATGTGAAAGTAAAGTTCACCGTCTAACCTGCCTTGAAGGCACAGAGGGGTATAGAGGAATTGCTGTATTCTTTCTTTAACCTCGACGCCTAGATTGGGGTTTGGTGGTCAACGCCACGCCGCGGCCTTTTTACCTCCGTGAATGACCCGGTACCCATTGTACAGGAGGCTGGGTGGGCCACAGGGTCGTTCTGGACTGGTGCTGAAAACTCGCCCCCACTGGGATTCGATCCCCGGACCGTCCAGCCCGTAGCGAGTCCCTATACCGAAGTAATGTATGTCTTCACAAATAAATAGCTTGTAAGTTTTCAAAATAGCCTCGGCGGTCTATCTCAGCTTTGCCAGGGAAAGGCATAAAATACTTTTTCCATTCCTAATGTCTCCGTGGGAAAAGCAACATGTCGGCCGCGTTGAGCGGACCTGCCGTAAGATGTCTCTGAACTTCGGTTCTGTTACGGATGTTTGTGCATTTGATGAATTTACTTTATTGGTGTGACGTTGCTATAGCTAAGTACGTAGTTATGTCATGGCGTGTGCAGTAATGTAAACATGTGTAAGGCTTCAGTTTTTTATTTACAGATTTTAACTGACGCATTTTGCATATGTAATTATTGTTATAGTTGAGGGTGGAAGTGTGTAAGGTTTGATTACACTCGGAGCGTATTAGCGAATTTAGAATTTTAGTAACAGGTTTCACTGTTAAACATTATCAGTACTGCTGCTATCAAATGTCATATTAAGAGCTGTAACTCTTATTTGGAACGGTGCATTTGACAAAACACCAGAAAAATTATAAGTGACTGTTGTCAGTTTCGCAGTATGATTAGCCTTGTGTCAGTAGAGCTGTAATGAGCGTGAAGGCTGATGAGGTCTGCAAGTTGTGTACTCCAGTTTGAAGTATACTTTTTCCAATCCTTCGAGACTCGAAGAATCAGTATTCTTCCCACGGTATA
The DNA here is from genome assembly GCA_021186555.1 of Reticulitermes speratus. Lineage (NCBI taxonomy): Eukaryota > Metazoa > Arthropoda > Insecta > Blattodea > Rhinotermitidae > Reticulitermes > Reticulitermes speratus. The sequence goes on from JAJKFL010000012.1 coordinate 27,067,589, forward strand.
CGTAGCAGTGATTAATGCGAGACTGTGAACTTTTACTACATTTTAGTGCTGTTATATTTTATTAGTAAGGTTTATGCAAATTTAAAAAAAAAACAGGGGCCCACATTCACCAGCCTTACCCTACATAAATACAAATATTTCCTGTTGCAAGTTAGGCAGTGTATGTATAACGTAACATTGAGGCGCGTTCGCGTAACCATTGTTGACGTGCAAAAGCAAGCAGTATTACATATTCTGAGTGTGTGTCTGTAGCCTTAGTTATCAGGCATGCAAAGCGCATGCGCCGTATTATATTGTCATCTGTTGCCTGTCCGGCTGTACCATATTTTTCCACATTATGTCATAAACGGCGCGATTTTCGGAAAAAAAGTTACGGAGCATAAAATTTGTGTTCTGAGTTTCTCTACAACTTGTGTCTGAAACATATCTCGTTCTAAGAAGAATTCAGCGAGATATTATCATAAATGTACATAGGTTTTCATGTAAAGTACCGTTATGATTGTCAGATTTTAATGGAACTTGAATTTTCTCGACAGATTTTCGAAAAATCCTAAAATATCAAATTTCATGAAAATCCGTCCAGTGGGAGCCGAGTTGTTCCATGCGGACAGACAGACATGACGAAGCTAGCAGTCGCTTTTCGCAATTTTGCGAACGCGCCTAATAACAGCGGTCCACAGTCACCAACCTTACTCTACATCAATACAAATATTTCCTCTTGCAGACGAAGGGACCAGCGACAGATGATAGGTGGAAATGAGGGGAACCAAACAGGACGTACAGGGAGGGAAATGAAATGGCTGCAGAACACACTTCAGTGTAAAAGTGGCGTATCTAGTAAGCACCAGTTGTATGTCGTACCCACAAAAGAGGAGTTACAGTCTTATGGATATTTTGTTTAATATGAGTTGTGGTTGAGTTGTACATGGCAGTGATTTTACCAGATAGCACATCTGTGAGTTGACGTAAGTTGTTACTGAAGGCGGCCGATCGTTGTGTCGCATGAATTATACTCTGTCGCAGTTTGAGCTCACAAAATGACTTCGCTGTAAACATTATTGTCTTGTGAGATGTGACGCCATATTGTTTTGCACCAGCATTTCGGAGTGACGTACAGCCGCCATCTGAAGTGTTCTACCTAAAGATGGAGACACCAGCTTCCTCTGAAATTGTACTCATCGACCAAATTACGTGACATCACATCCTGGAATATCGCAGTCTTCCGGGGCCTCAAAGTGTGGTGAGAGCTGAAGTGGAGGCCTTATGGTCGAAGTACGGTGACCATTACCTTGCTGTCAAGTTTGGCTTTTGAATTATTTTTGCCTAAGTAACTGTGTTTCCTTTAATGGAGTTATTTTAAGTCAGATTTGTACTGATTATATGATGGTGGGCCGCGATAGCTCAGTCGGTATAGCTACTCGCTACGGGCTGGACTGTCCGGGGATCGAATACCGGTGGGGGCGAGATTTTCCGCACACGTCCAAACCGGCCCTGGGGCCTACCCAGCCTCCTATACAATGGGTACAAAGCATCTTTCCCTTGGGTAAAGCGGCCGGAGCGTGAAGTTGACCCCCCACCACATCTAGTGCCAAGGTTAAAGGAGTAGAGCTATACCTCTACTCCCCCTCTGTGTCTTTAGGGCATGCTGTAAGGTGAACTTTACTTAATTGTGATACGAACTTTCGTCATCTGCCCCAGGCGTGAGTGTGTATGTCGGTGCCGTGTCTTCGGCAGTTGTCTTCGGCAGTTGTCTTCGGCAGTTGTCTTCGGCAGAGTGTTCACTGAAGGTTCCTTACGCTAATCTGAATGAAAATGAAAATTGGCTCATAAATTTTAGTGTAAAATGCTCATACAAAATTTTACCCGAATGTGTAAAGTGATTCTGTAGATCAGTGGTATTCAACCTGGGGTACGCGAAGACATCTTAGGGGGTACGTAAAATTAAAAGATATATATATTATTTCATGATAAACACTGAATAATCAGGGCCAGATTTAGGGTTAGCCACAAGAGACCCGGACGTAAGGACATGCGATTTGGGAGCGCCATTTTTTTTCTCTCTCTCTCTCTCTCTCTCCTTTATGCTATTCTTATCTGGGCGGCCAGTTTCGTTTTATTCCACATAGTGCATATAATTTTGCTTTGCTAAAATACATTTGTCCCTTTATTAATTTTTATATGATATGCAATAATATATTTGTTATTTAATAGCTTGATTCTCACTTTTTCTTCATTTAAAACTTATTATTTAATGTATTAATTTGGATATAATTTATTTAACTTATTTTAGATCTAGGTTGTAGACTGTGTATAACTTGAATTATGCACCAACAACTTTGGGGGTACAAAGTTGAAGAGAAATTAAGTGTGGGGGTACGCGAACAAAAAGGTTGAATACCAATGCTGTAGATGAAACTCACGGACTAATGCTGCCTCTGTCTGAGAATTCTTCGCTGTTGGCGTTACCTATAGAACTGATAGCCGATCCCATTGGCCGCGCGGTCTAGGGTGTGGGTCTGCGTCCGCTCGCTTGCTGGGATTGCGGGTTCGAATCCCGCTGGAGGCATGGATGTCTGTCTCTTGTGAGTGTTGTGTGTTGTCAGGTAGAGGTCTCTGCGACGGGCTGATCACTCTTACAGAGGAATCCTACCGAGTGTGGTGTGTCTAAAAAGCGTGTGATCGTGAAGCCTGGACAAGGAGGAGACCTAGGCCCAATAGGGGCTGTCGCGCCATGGAGAAAAATATAACTGATAGTAAGCAGACTGTCTGCTTGTTGTCTTTCTTGCGTAAGTGTCGCCTGAGCCACTTTTATCCTCAGAAAACGTCACTGTGTGAATATATAAGCCGGCATCAGAACCACGGATTTGACTGGTTATTACGGCCTGGAGAGTGAACGTATCCATCGACGAGCCGAGTCCCTTGGGATCACCACGACCCTCTCGTTTTATTCACGTCATCTCGAACATTCGATCTTCCTACTGAACAGAATTTTCGAAGTAGTAATAAACAGAGAAATATATGGCCCAATAAAAGATCAAAATGGCTGGAGAAACCTAAATACTGATGAATTGCAGGTTGTGTATACAAAATCAATTATTGTAACAACAGTAAAAGTAAGAAGACTATAATGGGCTGGTCATGTGGTAAGAATGTCTGATGATAGGACAGTAAAGAAGGTATTTGTGGGGAAACCACATGGAAGAAGAAAAGCAGGAAGACCAAAATTAAGGTGGTTAGACTGTACTGAGAATGATATGAAATCGATGGATGTCAACAGATGGAGGAACAAAGCAGAAGACAGATCTGTATGTGCTATCGTTGTGAAGGAGGTACTGGTTATACTGTAAGGACCGTATGTCAAGAGATGGAGGAAGAAAGCAGAAGACAGATCTGTATGTGTTATCGTTGTGAAGGAGGTACTGGTTATACTGTAAGGACCGTATGTCAAGAGATGGAGGAAGAAAGCAGAAGACAGATCTGAATGTGCTATCGTTGTGAAGGAGATACTGGTTATACTGTAAGGACCGTATGTCAAGAGATGGAGGAAGAAAGCAGAAGACAGATCTGTATGTGCTATCGTTGTGAAGGAGGTACTGGTTATACTGTAAGGACCGTATGTCAAGAGATGGAGGAAGAAAGCAGAAGACAGATCTGTATGTGCTATCGTTGTGAAGGAGGTACTGGTTATACTGTAAGGACCGTATGTCAAGAGATGGAGGAAGAAAGCAGAAGACAGATCTGTATGTGCTATCGTTGTGAAGGAGGTACTGGTTATACTGTAAGGACCGTATGTCAAGAGATGGAGGAAGAAAGCAGAAGACAGATCTGTATGTGCTATCGTTGTGAAGGAGGTACTGGTTAAACTGTAAGGACTGTGTGTCAAGAGATGGAGGAAGAAAGCAGAAGACAGATCTGTATGTGCTATCGTTGTGAAGGAGGTACTGGTTACACTGTAAGGACCGTATGTCAAGAGATGGAGGAAGAAAGCAGAAGACAGATCTGTATGTGCTATCGTTGTGAAGGAGGTACTGGTTATACTGTAAGGACCGTATGTCAAGAGATGGAGGAAGAAAGCAGAAGACAGATCTGTATGTGCTATCGTTGTGAAGGAGGTACTGGTTACACTGTAAGGACTGTATGTCAAGAGATGGAGGAAGAAAGCAGAAGACAGATCTGTATGTGCTATCGTTGTGAAGGAGGTACTGGTTAAACTGTTAGGACTGTATGTCAAGAGATGGAGGAAGAAAGCAGAAGACAGATCTGTATGTGCTATCGTTGTGAAGGAGGTACTGGTTACACTGTAAGGACCGTATGTCAAGAGATGGAGGAAGAAAGCAGAAGACAGATCTGTATGTGCTATCGTTGTGAAGGAGGTACTGGTTATACTGTAAGGACCGTATGTCAAGAGATGGAGGAAGAAAGCAGAAGACAGATCTGTATGTGCTATCGTTGTGAAGGAGGTACTGGTTACACTGTAAGGACTGTATGTCAAGAGATGGAGGAAGAAAGCAGAAGACAGATCTGTATGTGCTATCGTTGTGAAGGAGGTACTGGTTAAACTGTAAGGACCGTATGTCAAGAGATGGAGGAAGAAAGCAGAAGACAGATCTGTATGTGCTATCGTTGTGAAGGAGGTACTGGTTAAACTGTAAGGACCGTATGTCAAGAGATGGAGGAAGAAAGCAGAAGACAGATCTGTATGTGCTATCGTTGTGAAGGAGGTACTGGTTATACTGTAAGGACCGTATGTCAAGAGATGGAGGAAGAAAGCAGAAGACAGATCTGTATGTGCTATCGTTGTGAAGGAGGTACTGGTTAAACTGTAAGGACCGTATGTCAAGAGATGGAGGAAGAAAGCAGAAGACAGATCTGTATGTGCTATCGTTGTGAAGGAGGTACTGGTTAAACTGTAAGGACCGTATGTCAAGAGATGGAGGAAGAAAGCAGAAGACAGATCTGTATGTGCTATCGTTGTGAAGGAGGTACTGGTTAAACTGTAAGGACCGTATGTCAAGAGATGGAGGAAGAAAGCAGAAGACAGATCTGTATGTGCTATCGTTGTGAAGGAGGTACTGGTTACACTGTAAGGACTGTATGTCAAGAGATGGAGGAAGAAAGCAGAAGACAGATCTGTATGTGCTATCGTTGTGAAGGAGGTACTGGTTAAACTGTAAGGACCGTATGTCAAGAGATGGAGGAAGAAAGCAGAAGACAGATCTGTATGTGCTATCGTTGTGAAGGAGGTACTGGTTACACTGTAAGGACGTATGTCAAGAGATGGAGGAAGAAAGCAGAAGACAGATCTGTATGTGCTATCGTTGTGAAGGAGGTACTGGTTATACTGTAAGGACCGTATGTCAAGAGATGGAGGAAGAAAGCAGAAGACAGATCTGTATGTGCTATCGTTGTGAAGGAGGTACTGGTTATACTGTAAGGACCGTATGTCAAGAGATGGAGGAAGAAAGCAGAAGACAGATCTGTATGTGCTATCGTTGTGAAGGAGGTACTGGTTAAACTGTAAGGACCGTATGTCAAGAGATGGAGGAAGAAAGCAGAAGACAGATCTGTATGTGCTATCGTTGTGAAGGAGGTACTGGTTATACTGTAAGGACCGTATGTCAATGAAGAAGAAAAATAAACAGAAAGTCGCTTGACTTCTTGACTAGCTGACGACCTGTTAGCTTCTCAAGAAGGACTCTGCTCCATGAAGTTAGTTAGTTAGTCGCTTGACCAGTCACTTTGTCAACACCCATGTCTGTAATCAGTACCCCACATCGCAGTAAGAAGATGTATCTGATAGGGCACTAACTAACTAACTCCATACAGCTGAGTCCTTCTTGAGAAGCTAGCATGTCGTCAGCTAGTCAAGAAATTCCCCGCGTTTTGTGGAACCCGAAGGTTCATTACCGCACTCACAAGAGCCCGCCACCTGTCCCTATTGACAGTCCAGGTCCGAGGCTGTTTGTAGTGTTTCGTAACATGGTAATTTTTTACGGCGAGGAATTGTTAGCGCCTCGCCCAACCCCTAAGCTGGAGGACCACCCCTTGTCGGCTGTCCGCGACTGCTTATTCAATGTATTCGCAGCTACCCTCCATATCCACAGGCCGTTCCTCCATCGGCAACCCGAGGACGCGCCGTGCCGTGGTGACAGGGACCGACTTATAGTGGTCTGATAGGGCACACACAGCAAATGTCGGCCCATGAATGTTTATGTAACATCGACCTTCTACAGGCACGGAAACACAAAGCGAACAAGTTTACATAGCTATAAAAACAAGCAAGTACATTTAAAAAATCACATGTATTTCTTTATTAAAATTATTTACCAAAAAATTGATAAAAATTTATTAAACCAATTTAAACTCTTTAAATTCTGTATTTACAGACCCAAAGTTCCAAAAGAAACTAAAAGGAAGAAAATTATTAGTATTTTAGAAAAATTCATGGAATTTCGTACATATTACATTAGAATTGCAATAAACATGTTTTAACTCTCCTTCGTATAAACTGATGGTTGCAGTGCCGGTTAAAATACGAGTAATTAGTGCACATGGCACCAATTACCCGCTTAATGCATAAAAAGCAGCGTTGATGTGTGCGATTTTTTTTAGGTTTTTGCAGCGGTATAGCGGACGTATCTGTTCCCCTGGGATATACGTCACGTCACTGGATAATTGCTTCCTGAAGTTTTGAGACCACAACATTGTCTCGAAACGTCGGGATACACGTATCCAGTGACGTGACGTATATCCCAGGGGAACATGTATCTCAGTGTGAAAGTACTTCTCTATACACATGCAAAGCGCACGCGCCGTATTATATTGTCATCTGTGGCCTGTCTGGCTGTACTATATTTTTCCACATTTTCTCACAAACGGCACGATTTTAGGAAAAAAGTTATTGAACATAAAATGTGTGTTTTGATTTTCTCTACAAAGTTTGCTTGACACATTTCTCATTCTAAGAATAATTCAACGAGATATCATAAATATACATAGGCTATTCTTGTCGGACTTTAACGAAATTTGAATTTTCTCGACAGATTTTCGAAAAAATACATAAAATTTATGAGAATCCGTTGTTTCATTCGAACGGACAGACAAAGAGACAGACAGACAGACATGACGAAGCTAATAGTCTCTTTTCGAAATTTTGCGAAAAGCGCCTAAAATGAACTAAAGATTCACATATTCATAATTATGATGTGTTTATTTAGACGACATATTTTCACACAATTACGACTGGTATATCATCCGTAATCATTAATGCCATTATCTTTGTATTATAAGTCTATATGTTCTTTATTTTATCATCCAAATGTCTGTCAATTCCTGTCGGCTCGCTTACCGTATTAGCTTAACCCACTAAACCAACAGCCCACACGCGCGGCAGCATAAAGCGGGAAGTGGAAAACTATATTTGCCACGTAAAACAAAGATCCTGTATCCCCATAAGACACTATGAAGGGATATCTGAAAGAGGACACTACGCTGTAGAGTTGAACGGGTTTAAATTTAACTTGATTTTTTGTTCACCGTGCATTTTGTTAATATATAAATGGAATGTATACCGACAAATGCACTAATTAAGTATATTTACACTTCCGCAGCAAGACAGTGAGAAACTCAACAATTCCCACCACACCAGTGTAGTGCAACAAAACCCATAACAACGTTTATACAGTGGACTGTGCCCAACGGACTTACCAACAATTGCTCGGAGAATGCCACGTGAGTACATACAGAACCAAGTGGAGGCATCATACCTAACAACATTCAAGATATACGAGGGCTGTCCAAAAAGTATCCGACTATATTTTTTCCCGCGGTAAGTAATGGCGAAAGGGAGCGGAAACTGAGCGTAGTGGTAGAAGGGACTTTCATGTGCAAGCGTGATTTTTTGCTGCCTCGCAACACCGCCGGATGCGTCTGTCGGTGCCAGATAGCGAAGTGGTGTAACACGTGTTCGTCGCATTCTTGTTTCGCTCAAGATGACAGAATGTTTGGAGCAGCGATACTGCATCAAGTTTTGTCAGAAACTTGGGGATACCCAAGCGGAAACAATCAGCAAAATTCAGCAGGCTTTCGGTGATGATGCAATGGGGGTCACTCAAATTAAAGAGTGGTTCAACCGCTTTAAAGATGGCCGCATGTCGGCGGATAGTGACCAGCGTTCCGGGAGACCGTCAACGAGCCGAAATGCTGATGTCATTGACAAAGTGCGGACATTGATCATGGAGGACCGTCGTTTGACCGTCCGGGAAATTGCTGATGAGGTTGGGATCAGCAGAGGTTCCGCAAACACGATTTTAGCTGAGGATGTGGGCATGCGAAGAGTGGCGGCAAAATTTGTGCCCAAGCTGCTTTCGCCGGAGCAGCAACAACTCCGCCTTGAGGTCGCGCAGGACATGCTGGAGTGCGCCAACAGGGATCCTGAGTTCCTGAAGACTGTGATCACTGGTGACCAGTCGTGGGTGTACGGATATGACCCGGAAACCAAGGTCCAGTCGTCACAATGGAAGCATCCAACATCCCCGAGGCCCAAAAAGCACGACACGTTCGGAGCAATGTGAAGGTGATACTGACTGTTTTCTTCGATTACCGGGGTGTTGTGCATCATGAATACGCACCACTAGGCCAAACTGTTAATAAGGAGTACTACCAAGAAGTCCTCCGTCATCTTCGTGATGCAGTTCGGCGCAAGAGACCGGAGCTGTGGGACGCACGCAACTGGCAGCTGCATCATGACAATGCCCCAGCTCATTCATCACACCTGATCCAGGGTTTCCTGGCTAAGCACGGCATTCCGCAGGTTCGCCAGGCTCCCTACTCTCCTGATATGGTTCCTTGTGATTTCTGGCTGTTCCCGAGATTGAAGACACCGCTAAAAGGCTCCCGTTTTGACAGCCGCGAGGACGTCATACAGAACGCGACGGCGCAGCTGCACACCATTCCAAAACAAGCCTTCCAGAATTGCTTCCAGCGATGGAAGGACCGCTGGGCTAAGTGTGTGGAGTCACAAGGGGCCTACTTTGAAGGGGATTAGGTATTGTAACCACCCAGATACAGAACTTTTTTTTCCCGGCCCAAGGTCGGATACTTTTTGGACAGACCTCGTACATCTACCCACGATCATACTACACTACTTCAATCATACCAATATAGTGAACAGTGCAAAAATAACCACCCTACATTACTCAAAAACAATGGACAAGTGAAGTAAAGTGCACTTACGTCCATACTGAGCCCGTGATGATGGTCACTTTGTGACCGAAACGTACGTAGGGCTATTGTAAAGTGTAAATATACTTAATTAGTGCATTTGTCGGTATACATTCCATTTATAGGTTTTAAATTTGTCATCGGAAGAGAACCGTTGGGTAGCTAGGGTTAGAAGCTGTCTCAAGGTCCTCACGTCTTACTTGCGACGTGTGTAACGCGCCCTACGTTCTCACTCGCTGCGCAGTGTCGTAGTCACGAACGTTATCAGTTTTATTAGCTCTCTCAGTGCTACGCACGTGGTGTCTTGCTAAGAAGCACAGCCGCATACTCTCCGACTTTATTTGGTACTGGAGAAGATTAGTGAGAGAAACATGTCCTAGTCTGCCGACAGCAAGTCTTCGGGGTTTGTCGGCAAGACACGAAATGTACGTATAACGTAACACAGAGGCGCGTTCGCGTAACCATTGTTGCTGTGGAAAAGCAATAAGTATTACATATTCTGAGTGTGTGTGTGTTGCCATAGTTATCCAGCATGCAAAGCGCATGCGCAGTATTATATTGTCATCTGTGGCCTGTCTGGCTGTACCATATTTTTCCACATTATCTCATAAACGGTACGATTTTCGGAAAAAAGTTATTGAACATAAAATGTGTTTTGATTTTCTGTACAACGTTTGCTTAACACATTTCTCATTCTAAGAAGAATTCAGCGAGATATTATCATAAATGTACATATGTCTTCATGTAAAGTACCCGTTATTATTGTCAGATTTTAATGGAACTTGAACTTTCTCGACAGATTTTAGAAAAATACCGAAATATCAAATTTATTGAAAATCCGTCCAGTGGGAGGGGAGTTATGCCTTGCGGACGGACGGACAGACAGACAGACGTGAAGCTAATAGTCACTTTTCCAATTTTGAGAACGCGCCTAGCAATTGCACTTTGTAGGGCTTATAGACTGCTGACATAAGATTAACTCTTTATGTTGAAATTATTTGAAGGATTAAACTCTGTGACATTGACCGTGGTTTCGTATTAGAATATTGGTCATTAAATGTCTCTCAGCGTATCATGGTTTAGCTTCATGCAGAATGTACTCAAGGATTTAAATGAAGTGATAACTGAACACGTGAAAATTTCAGCTTCCGGTGAATACTCATATTTTACTTTTCTTTCTCCAGTTTGTATTATTTCTTGTATCTAAGTGACCGTAATATTCATTGTAGAGGCACCCTAAGTTAGTTAGTTAGTTAGTTAGAGGCACAGTAAGTTAGTTATTTAGAGGCACACTAAGTTAGTTATGTTAGAGGCACAGTAAGTTAGTTATTTAGAGGCACACTAAGTTAGTTAGTTAGAGGAACAGTAAGTTAGTTATTTAGAGGCACACTAAGTTAGTTAGTTAGAGGCACACTAAGTTAGTTAGTTAGAGGCACACTAAGTTATTTAGTTAGAGGCACACTAAGTTAGTTATTTAGAGGCACACTAAGTTAGTTAGAGGCACACTAAGTTAGTTAGAGGCACACTAAATTAGTTAGTTAGTTAGAGGCACACTAAGTTAGTTAGTTAGTTAGTTAGTTAGAGGCACACTAAGTTAGTTAGAGGCACACTAAGTTAGTTATTTAGAGGCACACTAAGTTAGTTAGAGGCACACTAAGTTAGTTAGAGGCACACTAAGTTAGTTAGTTAGTTAGTTAGAGGCACACTAAGTTAGTTAGAGGCACACTAAGTTAGTTATTTAGAGGCACACTAAGTTAGTTAGAGGCACACTAAGTTAGTTAGAGGCACACTAAGTTAGTTGGTTAGAGGCACACTAAGTTAGTTAGTTAGTTAGAGGCACACTAAGTTAGTTAGTTAGTTAGAGGCACACTAAGTTAGTTAGTTAGTTAGAGGCACACTAAGTTAGTTAGAGGCACACTAAGTTAGTTATTTAGAGGCACACTAAGTTAGTTAGTTAGTTAGTTAGTTAGAGGCACACTAAGTTAGTTAGTTAGTTAGTTAGAGGCACACTAAGTTAGAGGCACACTAAGTTAGTTATTTAGAGGCACACTAAGTTAGTTAGAGGCACACTAAGTTAGTTAGAGGCACACTAAGTTAGTTGGTTAGAGGCACACTAAGTTAGTTAGTTAGTTAGTTAGAGGCACACTAAGTTAGTTAGTTAGTTATTTAGAGGCACACTAAGTTAGTTAGAGGCACACTAAGTTAGTTGGTTAGAGGCACACTAAGTTAGTTAGTTAGTTAGTTAGTTAGTTAGAGGCACACTAAGTTAGTTAGTTAGTTAGTTAGTTAGTTAGAGGCACACTAAGTTAGTCAGAGGCACACTAAGTTAGTTAGTTAGTTAGTTAGAGGCACACGAAGTTAGTTAGTTAGTTAGTTAGTTAGAGGCACACTAAGTTAGTTAGTTAGTTAGTTAGAGGCACACTAAGTTAGTTAGAGGCACACTAAGTTAGTTAGTTAGTTAGTTAGAGGCACACTAAGTTAGTTAGTTAGAGGCACACTAATTGATACACAGCTAATCGCAGTACGTAAGAGCAGAAAGCTAGTTTCTTGTACTTCTTTACATGATTTTCACACGGAAACCAAAATTCTTCCGACAGCTTCTGGTATATAATCCCATTTATCTTTAACATCAGACCAAACACAGGGTATCCATTGTATTTCTTTTGTGTATTTTACGCAGGGAGCAGATTCAATTCTGGGAATGCCTGCTACCATCTTGTCACTTTAATTTTCACATTTTTTCCCCTAAAGACACAGAATAATTTTTCCCTTTGCCATATATGCGTGTGAAACTCGGTCCTTTCCATTAATGGAAGAATATAAGCTGAAGGTTTTCGAAAATAGGGTGCTGAGGAATGTATTTGAGCCTCAGAGGGAGAACGGAATAGAAGAATTAAGAAAATTGCATTTTGATGAGGTTCATAATTTATACTCCTCACCAAATATTATTCGGGTGTTTAAAATCAAGGAGATGGGCGCGGCATGTGGCACGTATGGGGGGAGAAGAAAAATTGATACAGGGCTTTGGCGGGTAATCTGAAAGAAAGAGAACACTTGGAAGACTTTCACGTAGATGGGAGAATAATATTAAAATGGTCCGGCTTTGAGTGAATTTACCTGCCTGCGGACAGGGACAAGTAAACACGGTAATGAATTTCCGTGTTCCTTCAAATGCAGGGAATTTCTTGACTGGCTGAGGAACTGCTAGCTTCTTAGGAAGGAGTCTGCTGCATGGATTGGGTTAGTTATGTGCTAGGGCTGAAGATGGTATTATGTGCCGGAACCTGGTAACGAGGTTAAATGCATTTTGTAATCAGAATGCATATAACTGAAGGTTGTATTTGGAGGAAAACGCAATACACAAATACATGACATAACTGCAGGCAATTCCTAAATAACCTCCATTTTACTCTATGTAATTCTGGATCAGACGTTTAGCTGTTGAGCTTGTAGCTGTACGCACTTGGGGGCAGCACCATCGGGCAAGCTAACGACTGCACCTTCTAGCTACGACTGTAAAGTAGACATCATTTGCAGTTGCTAAGGAGCACGCTTACGGCCATTGCTTTCAAAAGCAGACAGGCTGCATGAAGGTGTCATTTATTCAGCAACAAGTGAAATAACTTTTCTGTGCCTTCTGGCTAACAAGCTTGTTTTGATATGTCTTTTTAGTGACGTCATACGTTAAGGCACTACAAAGCAACTCGTCATTTCCGTTTCTCTCTCGTTATCCCCGAGATGGGCGTCACAAAGAATGAGAGATTAATGGAAAGTGGACAAGGGGAGGAAAAATGGAAAATGGGAAAGGAAGAGAGACCGAAAGCAAAGGAAAGATACGATTGTGTCATTAGTTCGCTTCAAAGGAATGAAGAGATGTAATGTTTGAGTAACGTTTGCTGTGGAGGGCCAACAGAGAGCAGCAGCAGGCTGGCGAGTCGAGGTACCATATTAGGTAAGCTTAACTGTGATACATCTGCTCTTTGTACACAGACAAAATGGAGGGCAGGCCTTAAAAGTAAATATAGGTTAAAAGGGTTTAAGAGCTTCACATAATAAATTTATCCACTTATGGATTAATAATCAAGTAATTAATTAATTCAAGAGTAAATTTGCTTATGAATAATCTGTTACTTATTACGTTTTTCATGGTATATCTGAAGTGCTGATGAAAACATCGCAAATTAGTTGAACAATGAAAGCGTAGAGTTTTATGTGCATAAAAGAGTACATTGATATTTGGCTTAAACAACTTCGTTGCAATTTTCAGCATTTTCAAGTTTGTCATGAGTCATTACAGCTCCAAGTTTCAGTTTGCTTTTTTTTTTTGCATTATTATAAAATTGTGTTCACGTTTGTTGAACCAAACAACAATAAAAATTTGCATGTGTAAATAGTCCGTTCTTAAACTGAAATATCCGAAAACGGCGTAATATTTTGCAGCTCAGTTCGCGTTGTAAATATGTTAGGATTTTGTCAATGTCAGACAAATATGAAAACAAGAATTTTTCTATTAACCTTTTAAAGCCTAGCTGGTACTCTATGCATTGTATCAGGGCAGTCTGAGTTCGAATGTAAGGACTGCCATCCCCAGATGAAAATTGGAGAGATTTTATGTCATTCAATGTCATTATTAATTTTGTTAAGGAGAAAGCGGTTATGGGCAGCTTCTTAGGGATGGAGTTCCTTAACATTTGTGCTGATCCGCTGAACAAAAGCTGGGAATACAGATTTGTTTTGTGGTGAAGGGCACCGCAGCCTTAAGGCTTATTGTGCAACCCTGTGATGAAGATGATAAGATGGAACGCCGGTGGAATGAAATTGACAGGGGAAAACCGAAGTTCTCGGAGAAAAACCTGTCCCAATGCCACTTTGTCCACCACAAATCCCACATGGAGAGACTGGGGATCGAACCCGAGCCTCCGCGGTGAGAGGCCGGCGACTAACCGCCGGAGCCTTGGCACGGCTAGGGGATAGAGATTTGGTACTGCCTATTCACAATTTTAAAAAACCAACAAATGCACTGTATTATCAAGTATTGTTCAATATACCCTACATATGTTTCGGTTTAAGTTGAACCATCTTCAGGGAATCAAGGTTACATTCATATTACATCCATTAGTTAATCTGATGATATAATATAATATATACACACCACAATATACAGTCAAGTTACTATCACATTAACAGACTGCAGTACATACAATTCCGTTGTATACTCTTTTAAACTGTGACACGAATTGTGTCCACTTTTTACATTTTAAAGTACGTATAAATATAAGGTACGAAATGTAAAAAATACAAAATTAGACTCTTCAGCAGGTAGATTGTCATTAAAAATAGCTGGCAGTGGTTTACCTATACAAACTGGAGTTGGCCAAGCCCTGTTAGTTGTCTTGTAATATCAAGGTGTCTTGTGGTGTGGTGATTACTGACTGTCTTGTTATGTGTAAATAAGTCTTGTGGTGTGGTGATTACTGACTGTCTTGTTATGTGTAACTAAGTCTTGTGGTGTGGTGATTACTGACTGTCTTGTTATGTGTAACTAAGTATTGTGGTGTGGTGATTACTGACTGTCTTGTTATGTGTAACTAAGTATTGTGGTGTGGTGATTACTGACTGTCTTGTTATGTGTAACTAAGTCTTGTGGTGTGGTGATTACTGACTGTCTTGTTATGTGTAACTAAGTCTTGTGGTGTGGTGATTACTGACTGTCTTGTTATGTGTAACTAAGTATTGTGGTGTGGTGATTACTGACTGTCTTGTTATGTGTAACTAAGTCTTGTGGTGTGGTGATTACTGACTGTCTTGTTATGTGTAACTAAGTATTGTGGTGTGGTGATTACTGACTGTCTTGTTTTGTGTAACTAAGTCTTGTGGTGTGGTGATTACTGACTGTCTTGTTATGTGTAACTAAGTCTTGTGGTGTGGTGATTACTGACTGTCTTGTTATGTGTAACTAAGTATTGTGGTGTGGTGATTACTGACTGTCTTGTTTTGTGTAACTAAGTATTGTGGTGTGGTGATTACTGACTGTCTTGTTATGTGTAACTAAGTATTGTGGTGTGGTGATTACTGACTGTCTTGTTTTGTGTAACTAAGTATTGTGGTGTGGTGATTACTGACTGTCTTGTTATGTGTAACTAAGTATTGTGGTGTGGTGATTACTGACTGTCTTGTTTTGTGTAACTAAGTATTGTGGTGTGGTGATTACTGACTGTCTTGTTATGTGTAACTAAGTATTGTGGTGTGGTGATTACTGACTGTCTTGTTTTGTGTAACTAAGTATTGTGGTGTGGTGATTACTGACTGTCTTGTTTTGTGTAACTAAGTATTGTGGTGTGGTGATTACTGACTGTCTTGTTATGTGTAACTAAGTATTGTGGTGTGGTGATTACTGACTGTCTTGTTTTGTGTAACTAAGTATTGTGGTGTGGTGATTACTGACTGTCTTGTTATGTGTAACTAAGTCTCCGTTCCACCAGAAAGTCACGAATCTGCTGCCTGTTTACTCGTAGCTCACATAAACTTCCTGGTGCGAGGTCCTCAACTTCTCCCATGACGGTCAAGTCCCCAGGTCAGATGCCCTCCCCAAAACGCGACTCAGTTTCAGGCTGTGTTTGTGGCCAGTTTTATGGCGCGAACGTGTGGTGCTTTGGTTTCACAGCGAAAGGACGCAAATACAGTTTCGGAAATGAACTCGTTAAATTACACATATTCGGAACTCGTAAAGTAATAACGGTGACAGTTGTAGTAAAACGAGTGATGGTGAACTAATTATTTAACTACACTAATGTGTGCGTGTAATACAACGTATGTGCGTGTAATACAACGTATGTGCGTGTAATACAACGTATGTGCATGTAATACAACGTAATCACAGATGATATCACATGTTGCGACAGTAGCAATATATATTTGTGTAGGCCGTGCCATGTCTCAGGCGGTTAGTCGCCGGCCTCCCACAGCGGACGCCCGGGTTTCGATCCCGGGTCAGTCCATGTGGGATTTGTGGTCGACAAAGTGACACTGGGACAATTTTCCCCCGAGTACTTCGGTTTTTCCCTGTCAGTTTCATTCCACCGGTGCTCCATTACAAGGAAAAAGAAAAAAAAAACGAATCATCTTCACCACAGGGTTGCACAATAAGCCTCAAGGCTGCGGTGCGTCAGTAGCATCTGCTGCGGGGCCCTTCCCCATTTAAAAAAAACGAATGTGACTGTATGAGCTCAGAGACCGAACTGTATGCTACAATTCCGAAATATATATATCTGATTAATATCAAAGTTTTCTTTGTGTGTGATTGTTGCAGTTCCATGTTTACACGCCATGATCAGTCGGCAGTCTCGCTATCCACCTATAACCATTACCCGACACGTGTTAATATCATCTTATACGACAGTTACCTATTGGCGCCTGATAGAAGTCGAATGTTATTGTGTGTGATCTCAGGCTTCCGCCGCGATGTAGATGAGATCTGCTCTCTTCTGGTATATTACACAGAGAAGAGTGGTAATTCTGTACCGACGTTTCGGGACAACCTATCTGTCCCATCTTCAAGTGTCAAGACTTTTTTTCTTCTTGGACTTCTTGACCCTTGCATATAGGACCGATAGGCTGTCCCGAAACGTCGGTACAGAATTGCCACTCTACGCTACGTAATATCCCAGAAGAACTCAGATCTCATGGAATGTTAGTGGTTGTTAGTGTGGAGGCACAGTTACTGTACCGCCAGGTTTAACATTCAACAATTCTACGTTCTGCCCACACAGTGTATTTATGTGTTTTGTGTGGATCTCAGAACAAACAGCGATTATTTCACTGTACAGCATTAACTGGTTTGTATAAGTGAGACGGAGTGTGTTTACTGCGCGGTACGGACTGTATTTATGTGTTTTGTGTGGATCTCAGAACAAACAGCGATTATTTCACTGTACAGCATTAACTGGTTTGTATAAGTGAGACGGAGTGTGTTTACTGCGCGATACGGACTGTATTTATGTGTTTTGTGTGGATCTCAGAACAAACAGCGATTATTTCACTGTACAGCATTAACTGGTTTGTATAAGTGAGACGGAGTGTGTTTACTGCGCGATACGGACTGTATTTATGTGTTTTGTGTGGATCTCAGAACAAACAGCGATTATTTCACTGTACAACATTAACTGACTGGTTTGTATAACTGAGACGGAGTGTGTTTACTGCGCGGTACGGACTGTATTTATGTGTTTTGTGTGGATCTCAGAACAAATAGCGATTATTTCACTGTACAACATTAACTGACTGGTTTGTATAAGTGAGACGGAGTGTGTTTACTGCGCGATACGGACTGTATTTATGTGTTTTGTGTGGATCTCAGAACAAACAGCGATTATTTCACTGTACAACATTAACTGACTGGTTTGTATAACTGAGACGGAGTGTGTTTACTGCGCGGTACGGACTGTATTTATGTGTTTTGTGTGGATCTCAGAACAAATAGCGATTATTTCACTGTACAACATTAACTGACTGGTTTGTATAACTGAGACGGAGTGTGTTTACTGCGCGGTACGGACTGTATTTATGTGTTTTGTGTGGATCTCAGAACAAATAGCGATTATTTCACTGTACAACATTAACTGACTGGTTTGTATAACTGAGACGGAGTGTGTTTACTGCGCGGTACGGACTGTATTTATGTGTTTTGTGTGGATCTCAGAACAAATAGCGATTATTTCACTGTACAACATTAACTGACTGGTTTGTATAACTGAGACGGAGTGTGTTTTACTGCGCGGTACGGACTGTATTTATGTGTTTTGTGTGGATCTCAGAACAAATAGCGATTATTTCACTGTACAACATTAACTGACTGGTTTGTATAACTGAGACGGAGTGTGTTTACTGCGCGGTACGGACTGTATTTATGTGTTTTGTGTGGATCTCAGAACAAACAGCGATTATTTCACTGTACAGCATTAACTGGTTTGTATAAGTGAGACGGAGTGTGTTTACTGCGCGATACGGACTATATTTATGTGTTTTGTGTGGATCTCAGAACAAACAGCGATTATTTCACTGTACAGCATTAACTGGTTTGTATAAGTGAGACGGAGTGTGTTTACTGCGCGATACGGACTGTATTTATGTGTTTTGTGTGGATCTCAGAACAAACAGCGATTATTTCACTGTACAGCATTAACTGGTTTGTATAAGTGAGACGGAGTGTGTGTTTACTGCGCGATACGGACTGTATTTATGTGTTTTGTGTGGATCTCAGAACAAACAGCGATTATTTCACTGTACAACATTAACTGACTGGTTTGTATAACTGAGACGGAGCGTGTTTACTGCGCGGTACGGACTGTATTTATGTGTTTTGTGTGGATCTCAGAACAAATAGCGATTATTTCACTGTACAACATTAACTGACTGGTTTGTATAACTGAGACGGAGTGCGTTTACTGCGCGGTACGGACTGTATTTATGTGTTTTGTGTGGATCTCAGAATAAACAGCGATTATTTCACTGTACAACATTAACTGACTGGTTTGTATAACTGAGACGGAGTGTGTTTACTGCGCGGTACGGACTGTATTTATGTGTTTTGTGTGGATCTCAGAACAAACAGCGATTATTTCACTGTACAGCATTAACTGACTGGTTTGTATAACTGAGACGGAGTGTGTTTACTGCGCGGTACGAACTGTATTTATGTGTTTTGTGTGGATCTCAGAACAAACAGCGATTATTTCACTGTACAACATTAACTGACTGGTTTGTATAACTGAGACGGAGTGTGTTTACTGCGCGGTACGGACTGTATTTATGTGTTTTGTGTGGATCTGAGAACAAACAGCGATTATTTCACTGTACAACATTAACTGACTGGTTTGTATAACTGAGACGGAGTGTGTTTACTGCGCTGTACGGCCTGGATCTTTATATGTACACACCTAAAGCCCAGTGGTTACTATATGTACCACCATGTTTAACATTCACAAATTCTACGTTCTGCCCACACAGTGTACTTATGTGTTTTGTGTGGATCTCAGAACAAACAGCGATTATTTCACTGTACAGCATTAACTGACTGGTTTGTATAACTGAGACGGAGTGTGTTTACTGCGCGGTACGGACTGGATCTTTATATGTACACGCCTAAAGCCCAGTGGTTACTATACGTTCCGCCATGTTTAACATTCACAAATTCTATGTTCTGCCCACACAGTGTATTTATGTGTTTTGTGTGGATCTCAGAACAAACAGTGATTATGTCACTATACAACATTAACTGCTTGGTTTTTATAACCGAGATGGCAAGTGTTTACTGCGCGGTGCGAACTGGGTCTTTAAATAAAACGAATTACGTTTTGTCTTTAAAGAGTTAATTAGAAATCTTGGAGTCAGCAATATATCGCCCCACCAAGATTCAAGCTGTCAGGCCTACGTTACACACCCCTGTTCTGCAGTGAGTTTTTGAAACCGTAGCAAGAAGGAAGTTACTTCTGATAAAAAGACTGATGAAGTGCTTTGTAAATCTGTGAAGGGTATCATTAGATTGTCCGTAACCATCTGCGTCGGCTGCTTATTTTAGAAAGTCAGACTCAGAAAGTAATGTCAGTAGCTGGCGGTGTTAATATATCCGTGGAGAATATACAGGATGGCACAAAAGTCGCTTGACACTAGAGGCAACACTTTATGTGTAAGGGCTTACAGCATCAGATATTCAATAGTTGTGTGTAATTTTTCGTATTTTAATTACAAGAATTTTTGTTTGGGATTGTAGACTTCTGGTTTTTTTGCACCGTGCAGATTTGTAGATTGACGACATTTATCGTTTGGCGTCAAATTGAACGATATTCTTTGAGTTTTGAGGATGGAGGCAGCATGTCTTACCGAAACGTCGATATAAAGCTACATAAGTACACTGTCAGGACCCAAAACGGTACAAATTGAAATACCTTTCACAAGCTAACAAAAAAACGTCGACATAGTAGTAAATTAACCTAATACAGGAACATAACGCGAACGCATAAACGGATGTCGTTATAAGCGGGTTCGACCGTACATACTAATTTACAGTCTCACCGCTAAGTTAAGCCATGTTTCCAATAACGTAATATCCCGTGTTCCCATTATCATGGAGTCACTATACCATAATTGGTATAGTGACCAGTCTAGGGGCTTTACGACCTAAGAATCGTTGCTTGATTCACGTCTAGGGCAAGAGATTTTAATTCAACTCTCTAGAACTCTGATGATTGTATATGACTCACTAACATAATCTTCTTTTTTTGGACTTTGTCCATCGTCTAATTTTTAATGAAGAACGACGTTTCGGTAGCTGAATCTGTTTCTGTCTTCAGACAAAAGCACCTAACCTGATGGACCCCTTAGATAGAGCTAGTGACTGAGAATAGCTCTGTCTGAGGGGTCCACCATGTTAGGTGCTTTTATTTCTGAAGACGGAAGCAAACAGGCTTCCGAAACGCCCTTCTTCGTTAGGAAAAATTAGACGATGTACAAAGGCAACACAAAGAAGATACGTGGAAGATATTTTTAATTTCTATGATATTTCCTGACTGACTTTGAATCCCACATTTTTCTTTCTTTAGGGTAAAGCGGCCGGAACATGAAGCTGAAAATCCACTTGTTTCAGGCGGATAAGTTAAAATTGCTTGGAACTAGACCCCCACTGCCGTATATGCCGCCCATTATCACTTCTTCCTGTCACCACGTGGAACTTCCGTTTCCATATGTGACATCAACATTTTTATTGCGTGATGTTTGGTGGTCGGTTTGCAGTCTGCGGGCGGTTTGTTGTATGAAAGAATAGATTTGAATTTCGGATTCCTTTGTGGAGGAGATCGGAATGTTTGCGCATCAAAAGAGGTGGGTGTCTTTCTTCAAAAGGCAGTGTTAGGATGACTGACGCTATCCACAGAGCGTCTCTTCCAGAGATGTGTCGAGAGTTTGGCGGTACAATTGATAGCGACCGACAGAGTCACTGTATGTGAAGGAAATCAAATTTATTTCCTCAATCGATGCATCTGAGGTAGACAGTTCCTTCAGTGCCTAATCCTCGTTTGCAATTTGACCGATAGTCTTACCGTTAACTGTGTGGGAAACACTCTTCTTTAGAATGTAATGGTCTTAGAAAGTCGAGAAACTTTCTGCATTTTATAATTCCCGAAGGTTAAAACCGTATTCAGAAGAAACCGGTCATTGGAACCCATCAGGAACCAGTTCGGTACAGTCTACACATTCATATTACATTTACTTAAAACTGTCGTAATAAATACACAAGTTCAGTCAGTGCAAATACACACGTTTTTCTTTCCGATAGTTCTGCCACATGTTTCGACTTTAAATAGCCATATTGAAGGAGTTAAATATATTCTGTGTGGAACAGTAAATTTCTGCAGCTATTAGGGGGAGCAGAGGTATAGCTCCACTCATTGTTAATCTCGCCAGTAGATGGAGATCAGCGGTCAACATCACGCGCCCGCAGCTTTTCTCTTGGGAAAGAGTCCGGTTTTTTATATATGCCCTGTAGTTATGTATGTCCTGTAGTCCTACATTTGTATCCTGTAGTCGTACGTATATTCCCTGTAGTCCTAAATATATGCCCTGTAGTCATGTATGTCATGTAGTCCTACATTTGTATCCTGTAGCCATACGTATATTCCCTGTAGTCCTAAGTATATGCCTGTAGTCATGTTATTCCCTGTAGTCCTAAATATATGCCCTGTAGTCATGTATGCCCTGTAGTCCTACATTTGTATCCTGTAACCATACGCATATTCTCTGTAGTCCTAAATATATGCCATGTAGTCATGTATGTCCTGTAGTCCTACATTTGTAGTAATGTAGTCCTACGTATATTTTCTGTAGTCCTAAATATATGCCCTGTAGTCCTACATTTGTATCCTGTAGTCCTACGTATATTCCCTGTATTCCTAAATATATACCATGTAGTCATGTATGTCCTGTAGTCCTAACATTTGTATCCTGTAGTCCTACGTATATTCCCTGTAGTCCTACATATATGCCCTCTAGTCCTACATATAAAGTCTTATTACTTCTATCATATACTGGCTTTGCAGTCCTACATAGTTGCGCCTTTGTCGTAGACCTACAGGCAGTCACGACTGTTACATATACGCTCTGCAGTCCTACATATGTGCCTGTAGACCTACAGCAGTCACGACTGTTACATATACGCTCTGCAGTCACGCTAATATCAGCCTGTCGCTTTCTCTCACTTCCCTGTTTCTCCTCTCTCCCCTGCCCATTGCACCACGTTCCCCCTCCCAGTACTGTATATCTGATATTTAAATACATGCAGGTTTCTCCCCAAAAATAGGCCAAGCCCTTATTTTTGAATGACTGCAACACTGATGAAATAATATGAGGAGTGTACACGTGAGCAAAGAATGGCTGTTTTATTTATCTGTGCGTGGGAAGCGAATGTCTGATTAGGCAGGCTGGTGTGACATGGCTTCTGACGCAGTACCTGGCCATGCACTGCCTGCCATACGAAATGCTGCATCCAGGACCTTAACACCACCAAAATAACTAACTCATGGAGCATATTGCCTCTTGGGAGGCTAACATCTCCGTAGATAGTCGAACAATTCCGCGAATTTTATGAAACCCAAAGTTTATTACCGTTGTCACAAATCCCACTCCGCCCCTGTCAGATAAACTCAGTTTCCGCTGTCCTATCCTCGTTCTTAAATCCATTTTAAAATTATCCTCCCATCTAAGCCTAGGAATTTCAAGCGGCAAATCTGTGCCAGGTTTCCCCACCTTAACACTGCAAGCATCTCTTTTTTCCCATACGTGACACATGCCCCTCCCGTCCCGTTCTCCTTGATGAGCCCACACGATTTTTAAGGGCGTGTAACTTGATGTATAATTTGTTGTGAAGAACAGTGTACTGGCAGAATGTTGGAATCAGATAAGAACAGTGTACTGAGCAGAATGTCTGGACTCAGATAAGAACAGTGTACTGAGCAGAATGTCTGGACATCAGATAAGAACAGTGTACTGAGCAGAATGTCTGGACATCAGATAAGAACAGTGTACTGAGCAGAATGTCTGGACATCAGATAAGAACAGTGTACTGAGCAGAATGTCTGGACATCAGATACAGGATAGAAACAGTGACATGAGCAGAATGTCTGGACATCAGATAAGAACAAGTGTACTGAGCAGAATGTCTGGACATCAGATAAGAACAGTGTACTTGATGCCAGAATATCAAGTCTGGACATCAGATAAGAACAGTGTACTGGCCAGAATGTCTGGACATCAGATAAGAACAGTGTACTGATCAGAATGTCTGACATCAGATAGAACAGTGTACGAGCAGAATGTCTGGACATCAGATAAGAACAGTGTATCTGACAGAATGTCTGGACATCAGATAAGAACATGTACGAGCAGAATGTCTGGACATCAGATAGAACAGTATGACAGATGTTGGACATCGATAAGAACATGTATGAGCAGAATGTCTGGACATCAGATAAGAACAGTGTACCGAGCAGAATGTCTGGACATCAGATAAGAACAGTGTATTGAGCAGAATGTCTGGACATCAGATAAGAACAATGTACTGAGCAGAATGTCTGGACATCAGATAAGAACAGTGTACTGAGCAGAATGTCTGGACATCAGATAAGAACAATGTACTGAGCAGAATGTCTGGACATCAGATAAGAACAGTGGGTACTGAGCAGAATGTCTGGACATCAGATAAGATGGAGAGAATTCTGTAAGGAGCAGCTTTGTGGTCTGTGCTGTCATCAGCTACTGTAGGGCGATCACAGCTATGAGAATTATATGGAACAAAATATACGAACGATGGACAGGAGAAAATGCGTACAAAATTTAATCGAACAACTGAAGAAGACATATCTTATAAACATAGGCTAGATGGGAGGACAATATTAAAATGGAACTTGAATAATAGAATTAGAGGGCGTGGACAGGAATTCATATAAATGAAGATAGAATCGAGTGATGTGCTATTGTGAATATGAAAATGCATTTATTAAATATATTTTGTTTATATGAGCAGTATTGTATCTTTATACACTTATTGTTGTAATTACTTGAAGCTACTTGATAATGGCTAAAATGTAGGGGATACTTTATAAATAATTAGGGGTTGCTCCCCATATACAATTCATTTGTTGGTTTTACTTTTTCCAATGGCGCAACAGCCCCTACTGGGCCAGGGCCTCCTCATTATCGATGCTTCACGCCACCGTCACACACTCAGTAGGATTCCTCTGGATGAGTGATCAGCCCGTCGCAGAGACCTCTACCTGACAACACACAACAATCACAAGAGACAGACATCCATGCCACCGGCGGGATTCGAACCCGCAATCCCGGTAAGCAAGCATCCGCAGATCCACGCCTTAGACCGCGCGGCTACTGGGATCGGCATTAGTTTTAATTACTGAGACAAGTAGGCCTACACGGTGATAGAAAAAGCTAGAAGACAAGAATACATTTCGGTGTTCCATAAGAAGGTAATTCCCTGAACAGCTGGGCAACACCCAGCTTCTCGAATAGCGCTCTGATCCATCAAGTTCTTTATTGGTTATCTTCCTGTGCTGCAGATTGAAGACGTGTAACAGACGGATTCCTTTTACAGCATTCAACATAAATTAGGCGCCTGTAAGTATCCTTCGTTCCAGCAAGACTTGCCACTGACGGCTGCTAGACGCTCTGTAACTTCCATTTACACTTCACATGATAAAAGATATTATGCCAGCAGTGTCTTTTGAGCTGTCTGCTTCCTACCGCATTTTCGTCTTTTACTTTCCTTTCAGCCCAAGATAAAAGAACTCTCTTGGGTTTGTCAACAAACTCTCTTCTATCGCTTTTGTTGAAGCTGTCATCATCAACTCCCACTAAAAACGAAAACAAAAATACACACACTCCCTGAATGATATTTCGCATTACCAAAATTCTCTGCTTTGTATTTTGCAAAGATGCTTTGTGTTCTGCATACGCTATATTCTAGTCCTGGCTCAGAGATCCGCAAATCTTACAGCTTCTCCCTCGTTTTTCTTAGATCGCCCAAAGAAAATACTTAGATTTTAGCTTTGAATAAACCACGATCCCTTAAGTTCACATATCTTCCAATTCTAATGTTGCAAAACTTCAAATCACACATTACACTTACCAACAAATGCGCTTAAAACGACTAAAATCATATAATAATAATAATAACCATGGCTCAACAGCCCTATATGGGCTCGGGCCTCCTCTTGCCTCCTCTTTCCGAGGTTACTAAGTCGTGTGCATTCGTGGCAGTTGGTGACTGGTCAACTGGCCGCGCTACTATTCTATCAATCCTGATGTGACCGCCAGAGCCATCTGGCAGGCAGTCAGGAGACTTGGGTGAGAAATGGAGGCTTTGAATTTAGCTTACGTAACATTTCTATTCATGCCCGTAAGGTTCTTTTACATGCCGTAAATCTACGACATGGGACCGACGGCTTTACTTCCCCTCCGAAGGAAGTTGTGCTCCGGATTTTTATCACCCTTAAAAATCCATCGACCTCGGTCGGGATCGAACCCGCGAACCTTGGGTCCAGTGGCGAACACGCTAACCACTAGTCCACCGAGGTCGACACTAAAATCAGATATAACGTAAAAAATTCTTACATGTTTCAGTGCCAGGGAGCCATCTTCAGGGAATCCAAAGTACAAAGATTTGCAAGTATCAAAACAACACTCTTGGTGTGCCATTAATAAAATATTAGAATTATAAATTTTGTTGACTTCAAAATTGAAGTAAGGTGAAGATCTAGACAAGAGTCCAAGGTTTTATGTAATTGTATGCCCTGTGTGCTTACAAACACAACACAGCCCTATAAGAAACACATCGACACACATCATATGGACTAGATCCTCTTGGGTCATACTTGAAGTAGTCAGATGTTTGTACGCACATGTAATTGTAATTGTAATGACATGTAATTGTACGAAACCTTGGACTGTTACCTGCATCTTCATATTATGTATAGTCTAAAGTCAAAAACCTCGTAATTTTGTAATTGTAACCTTTGAAACATTTTATTAAAGTAATACCAATAATGTTGGGGTTGGTACTTTCAAAATTTGCATTTTGGATTCCTGAAGATGGTGCCTCGACGCTGAAACGTGTAGGAATTTTATACATTATGTATGATCTTTATTCGTTTTATGTGCATTTATTGGTAACTGTAATTACTTGTAAGAATAATGCAACGAGTATATAATGTCAAATCACATACCGTAGTTTATTTAATGACGTCAGCAACTGTAAGTGTGTAATCCTGAACGATTCGATGATAGTGAATAATTTATTGGAAAGGAAGCAGCCGTGGCTTATTTTAAGGTTATATTCCGTCATTTGCTTCCAGGGAGGAATGGAAATTACGAAAAACGTCTTTCAGAATTCATATTGCAGGCAAGATTGTAATCGGGTATACCACAACAAGCGGCTTCTACTTGAGACAAGTTCTTAGTGTCTTTAAGTCCTTTATTGGCCAATTATCGTATTATTTAACAATGTATATTTTTGGTACTTTAAAAAAGTCTTGTAAACCAGGAATGAAGAAATATGATATTATGCAATATTATATCTTAAGTTGCGGTCTCTTGGGAAAGCGGTTATGAACTTTCCAAGTTCAATAATTTTTGGAAATCTTCTGACTAGCTGAGCTTCTCAAGAAGGACACTCTCCATAAAATTAGTTAGTCTGCTCTAAGATGTGAAATTTCATTACGGTAAGATTTCAGACCTTAGCGACATTATCATTGGATCTCAAAACAACCGACTGCAGGTACAGTGCAGTGCTGCGTTTAAATTAAAGCCGGAAACATTCTACTTAAACCGTGTATACTGCCGTGTTACTAAAAGTGGTGAAAACTGAGTTATTTCACTTTTGAACCGAATGTGTTTAAATAATAATAATAACCATGGCTCAACAGCCCTATATGGGCTTGGGCCTCCTCTTGCCTCCTCTTTTCGAGGTTACTAAGTCGTGCGCATTCGTGGCAGTTGGTGACTGGCCAACTGGCCGCGCTACTGTTCTATCGATCCTGATGTGCCCGCCAGAGCCATCTGGCAGGCAGTCAGGAGACTTGGATGAGAAATGGAGGCAATTTGGCTTACATCTTTATTCATGCCCGTAAGGTTCTTTTACATGCCGTAAATCTTCCCCTCCGAAGGAAGTGGTGCTACGGATTTTTATCACCCTTAAAAATCCATCGACCTCGGTCGGGATCGAACCCGCGAACCTTGGGTCCAGTGGCGAGCACGCTAACCACTAGTCCACCGAGGTCGACTGTGTTTAATTAAGTATTATAAATAACTACTGTCTAATAAGAACACCGTTAAACAAAACTGTAATTTATTGTAAAAACACTGTCTTGTTTATAAAACACTACATGCTTCGGCCAAAAAGGGCTATTATCAGCGACTATGTAAGAATATAAAAATAAGCTAAATGGGGTTTATTACATATTTAATTTTTAGTGTATAATCTCACATTGACTTGTACAGTTTACAATTATTAATTTATTAAAATATTCTTCTTAAAGCTTATATTTTTACTAATTGTGTTATTCGGACTTAAAAAATGATCTTATCTAATGTTTTAATTTTTAATTTTTTGTAAAAGATTTTCAATCAAATTACAAAAGTATGGGATTTAAGATAAGTTAAAATTAAATAAAATTTTTATACTTTTTGTTCCTGCTGTTTGATTATTCTTTAGCTTTTTTATATTAAATTATTCTTCTAATTTTTCTTTCTTTTTGTGATCTGGTATCGTTTATAGTCGTAGACAACTTACTAATTTAAATGTGGTAAGCGCTATGTATCAGTTTTTCTCGTTTCCTTATTTCCCCGAGTCTTTATATGGCTGAGTTGCGCTTCACTATGTAGAAAGTGCGACGAAGTCTATACCGTATATATCGTGGGTAGAAAGAAAATCACTCTAGTGTGCAGTCAGGTATGGGGATTGAAGCTAGACCCTCCTTGTGCAGAGACAAAATTTGAAGAATAATGTGACAAAATAAAGACTATTTTGGAAAACGAAGAGGGATTAGCGAAAATGGCGTCCTGTGACGAAAACACATTACGTCGCTTCAAAGTTCCCAGTCGTTGATTAACCAACTTCACAAACTCATGCTAGACACAGCAGGGGGGACGTGGAGTTTTTGCTTCGTGGGGGAATAACAATTCATAACAGCGTGCAATTATGCAGTGTTTGTACAAAGAGTGTAGAACTAAGGCACATTTGGAACTACCCAGAGATAATCGAAAACTCCTAGCCGATTTTTATGAAACAGGATAGACCTCTGGGATTTTACAGCAAAATGTAATTTTGTAATTCGTTCTTTACATGGGGCGCAAGATGGGCTTTATTGGTTTTGTAAAAAAAACAGCTTGAAAATAAATAAATAAACATAATATAAAGTGTAGTGATACATAATGTATAAATATTTCAACAGAAATAGCCTTCGCTTGGATGATTATTAAATAAAATGCAAGGAAATCAGTTACAGACTCCGTGTTGTGTTGTGTTGTGTCTGTAGTGTAGTGTAATTGCCTTAGTATCACTCCGTGTTGTGTTGTGTCTGTAGTGTAGTGTAATTGCCTTAGTATCACTCCGTGTTGTGTTGTGTTGTGTCTGTAGTGTAGTGTAATTGCCTTAGTATCACTCCGTGTTGTGTTGTGTTGTGTCTGTAGTGTAGTGTAATTGCCTTAGTATCACTCCGTGTTGTGTTGTGTTGTGTCTGTAGTGTAGTGTAATTGCCTTAGTATCACTCCGTGTTGTGTTGTGTCTGTAGTGTAGTGTAATTGCCTTAGTATCACTCCGTGTTGTGTTGTGTTGTGTCTGTAGTGTAGTGTAATTGCCTTAGTATCACTCCGTGTTGTGTTGTGTTGTGTCTGTAGTGTAGTGTAATTGCCTTAGTATCACTCCGTGTTGTGTTGTGTTGTGTCTGTAGTGTAGTGTAATTGCCTTAGTATCACTCCGTGTTGTGTTGTGTCTGTAGTGTAGTGTAAATGCCTTAGTATCACTCCGTGTTGTGTTGTGTTGTGTCTGTAGTGTAGTGTAATTGCCTTAGTATCACTCCGTGTTGTGTTGTGTCTGTAGTGTAGTGTAATTGCCTTAGTATCACTCCGTGTTGTGTTGTGTTGTGTCTGTAGTGTAGTGTAATTGCCTTAGTATCACTCCGTGTTGTGTTGTGTTGTGTCTGTAGTGTAGTGTAATTGCCTTAGTATCACTCCGTGTTGTGTTGTGTTGTGTCTGTAATGTAGTGTAATTGCCTTAGTATCACTCCGTGTTGTGTTGTGTTGTGTCTGTAGTGTAGTTAATTGCCTTAGTATCACTCCGTGTTGTGTTGTGTTGTGTCTGTAGTGTAGTGTAAATGCCTTAGTATCACTCCGTGTTGTGTTGTGTTGTGTCTGTAGTGTAGTGTAATTGCCTTAGTATCACTCCGTGTTGTGTTGTGTTGTGTCTGTAGTGTAGTGTAATTGCCTTAGTATCACTCCGTGTTGTGTTGTGTCTGTAGTGTAGTGTAATTGCCTTAGTATCACTCCGTGTTGTGTTGTGTTGTGTCTGTAGTGTAGTGTAATTGCCTTAGTATCACTCCGTGTTGTGTTGTGTTGTGTCTGTAGTGTAGTGTAATTGCCTTAGTATCACTCCGTGTTGTGTTGTGTCTGTAGTGTAGTGTAATTGCCTTAGTATCACTCCGTGTTGTGTTGTGTTGTGTCTGTAGTGTAGTGTAATTGCCTTAGTATCACTCCGTGTTGTGTTGTGTTGTGTCTGTAGTGTAGTGTAAATGCCTTAGTATCACTCCGTGTTTGTGTTGTGTTGTGTCTGTAGTGTAGTGTAATTGCCTTAGTATCACTCCGTGTTGTGTTGTGTTGTATTGTGTCTGTAGTGTAGTGTAATTGCCTTAGTATCACTCCGTGTTGTGTTGTGTCTGTAGTGTAGTGTAATTGCCTTAGTATCACTCCGTGTTGTGTTGTGTTGTGTCTGTAGTGTAGTGTAATTGCCTTAGTATCACTCCGTGTTGTGTTGTGTTGTGTCTGTAGTGTAGTGTAATTGCCTTAGTATCACTCCGTGTTGTGTTGTGTTGTGTCTGTAGTGTAGTGTAAATGCCTTAGTATCACTCCGTGTTGTGTTGTGTTGTGTCTGTAGTTTAGTGTAATTGCCTTAGTATCACTCCGTGTTGTGTTGTGTTGTATTGTGTCTGTAGTGTAGTGTAATTGCCTTAGTATCACTCCGTGTTGTGTTGTGTCTGTAGTGTAGTGTAATTGCCTTAGTATCACTCCGTGTTGTGTTGTGTTGTGTCTGTAGTGTAGTGTAATTGCCTTAGTATCACTCCGTGTTGTGTTGTGTTGTGTCTGTAGTGTAGTGTAATTGCCTTAGTATCACTCCGTGTTGTGTTGTGTTGTGTCTGTAGTGTAGTGTAATTGCCTTAGTATCACTCCGTGTTGTGTTGTGTTGTGTCTGTAATGTAGTGTAATTGCCTTAGTATCACTCCGTGTTGTGTTGTGTTGTGTCTGTAGTGTAGTGTAATTGCCTTAGTATCACTCCGTGTTGTGTTGTGTCTGTAGTGTAGTGTAATTGCCTTAGTATCACTCCGTGTTGTGTTGTGTTGTGTCTGTAGTGTAGTGTAATTGCCTTAGTATCACTCCGTGTTGTGTTGTGTTTGTGTCTGTAGTGTAGTGTAATTGCCTTAGTATCACTCCGTGTTGTGTTGTGTTGTGTCTGTAGTGTAGTGTAATTGCCTTAGTATCACTCCGTGTTGTGTTGTGTTGTGTCTGTAGTGTAGTGTAATTGCCTTAGTATCACTCCGTGTTGTGTTGTGTTGTATTGTGTCTGTAGTGTAGTGTAATTGCCTTAGTATCACTCCGTGTTGTGTTGTGTTGTGTCTGTAGTGTAGTGTAATTGCCTTAGTATCACTCCGTGTACATCCGCTGTATCGCATAAATAAGAAGACAAACATTGTACACTGAGAAGCAAGGAGCGCTTTCGACAGCAGGCGTAATTGCTTTATATATTTATACTCGAATTTGTAATGACGTTGAAAATTGCAAAATGTAAGAAAATTACAAAATTGCTCTGCAATATTCCTTCCCCAGTTCAACACAAGTGATCAGACACATCTGATATGACACCACAGAAACACCACAGCAGGAGCCTTCGCCAATTAACCACCACCACCACCACCATCACCATCGATAACAGTAATAAGAAGAAGAAGAAGAACAACAACAATACCGGTCTTCTTGCAGTGATATTTATCAGGGTTTGTATTTGGGAAATAGTTACGGTGTTCGAATAACGAAAAACTTGGCTCTCTTCAGATCGTTCACGCGAATTCTGGGTAAATTGGCTAACTTCAAACAGATACACGACTGGCAGCTGTCATTCCTTAATTACTAACTGTTCATGATCACCTTTTTGTCTCACGTGACTTTTATTTCCATGGCGAAACAGCCCCTTGTGGGCCAGGGCCTCCTCAGTATCGAGGCTTCACGATCACACTCAGACACACCACACTTGTTAATAGCCCTTATACTCTCCCTCTGGTTTTAATAGCCCTTGTACTCTCCCTCTGGTTGTTAATAGCCCTTATACTCTCCCTCTGGTTGTTAATAGCCCTTATACCCTTTCTCTGGTTGTTGTGCTGCCCTTATATATCCCTCTGGTTGTTAATAGCCATTATACTCTCCCTCTGGTTGTTAATAGCCCTTATACTCTCCCTCTGGTTGTTATGCCTTATACTCCCTTCTGGTTGTTAATAGCCTTATACTCCCCTCTGGTTGTTAATAGCCCTTATACCCTCCTCTGGTTGTTATGGCCCTTATACCCCTTCTCTGGTTGTTAATAGCCCTTATACTCCTCTCTGGTTGTTAATGCGCCCTTTACTCTCCCTCTGGTTGTTAATAGCCCTGTAACTCTCCCTCTGGTTGTTAATAGCCCTTATATTTCTCTGGTTGTTGTAGCTCCCTTATACTCTCCCTCTGGTTGTTAATGCCCTTATACCTTCCTCGGTTGTTATTGCCCTTATACTCTTTCCTCTGGTTGTTTCTGCCCTTATACTCTCCCTCTGGTTGTTAATAGCCCTTACTCTCCTCTCTGGTTGTTAATGCCATTATACTCTCCCTCTGGTTGTTAATAGCCCTTATACTCTCCCTCTGGTTGTTAATAGCCCTTATACCTTCCTCTGGTTGTTAGCTCCCCTTATACTCTCCCTCTGGTTGTTAATAGCCCTTATACTCCCCTCTGGTTGTTAATAGCCCTTATACTCTTCTCTGTTGTTTGATGCCCTTATACTCTCCCTCTGGTTGTTAATGCCCTTATACCCTTCTCTGGTTGTTAATAGCCCTTATACCTTCTCTCTGGTTGTTATGCTGCCCTTTACTCTCCCTCTGGTTGTTAATAGCCCTTGTACTCTCCCTCTGGTTGTTAATAGCCCTTATACTCTCTCTGGTTGTTAATGCCCTTATACTATCCCTCTGGTTGTTAATAGCCCTTATACTCTCCCTCTGGTTGTTAATGACCCTTATACCCTTTCTCTGGTTGTTGTGCTGCCCTTATACTCTCCCTCTGTTTGTTAATAGCCTTATACTCTCCCTCTGGTTGTTAATAGGCCCTTATATACCCTTTCTCTGGTTGTTAATAGCCCTTATACTCTCCCATTGGTTGTTAATAGCCTTGTACTCTCCCTCTGGTTGTTAATAGCCCTTATACTCTTTCCTCTGGTTGTTGTATGCCCTTATACTCTCCCTCTGGTTGTTAATAGCCCTTATACTCTCCCTCTGGTTGTTAATAGCCCTTTACTCTTCCTCTGGTTGTTAATAGCCCTTGTACTCTCCCTCTGGTTGTTAATAGCCCTTATACTCTCCCTCTGGTTGTTAATGACCCTTATACCCTTCCTCTGGTTGTTGTAGCCCTTATACTCTCCTCTGGTTGTTAATAGCCCTTATACTCTCCCTCTGGTTTGTTAATAGCCCTTATACTCTCCCTCTGGTTGTTAATAGACCCTTATACTTCCCTCTGGTTGTTAATAGCCCTTATACTCTCCCTCTGGTTGTTTAATGGCCCTTATACCTTTCTCTGGTTGTTGTGCTGCCCTTATATTCTCCCTCTATTCCCAATTCAGTATTTACGCCCTCTGTTCCGTAGCTAAACAGCAGTTCTACTCGTCGTCTGATTGTCAAGCAGTCTGTCTTCACCCTCTTTGCTACGTAGCACATATTTTGTCCCGATGTTTGTTACGGAACAAATTGCACACCGTAGTCTGGACATGTCTGTCTGTCTGTCTGTCTCAATTTCTATCTCATTTGCATGTTAACAAGCAGAAATATGGCGAGTCTCTTAAGGATTTGAGTCACAGTCTTAACGAGTTCGAGATTTTTGAGACATGGCGAGCAAAATTCGACTTTTCTGCCACAGTGTGTGTGTGTGTGTGTGTGTGTGTGTCTAGTTTCGAAAATTCAAACGAACCAGCCATCTGTGAAATGGAATTACGTGATTCTAATGCCAATGTTAGAAGAATCCAGTTGGTGGAATACTAAAAGCTTTCGTCAGTGTGCTTTTTACTCCTTGCTGTGTTATACATACAGCATGCAGCCTGGTTTGTAACAATGCTGCTACAGTGCCGACAGCTTCGTCTGCTTCATCCTCACAGTAACATCTGACTGACAGGAAGTCATGGAATTGGAAATTATTATTGCTATCTTCGAGGTATATACAAATATGCATATCTAACAAATATTTTGTGTGTTACAGTTTTATACTGTTCACACCGACATTTTAATTGATCACACATTTCTTAAACCAACAAAATGCACAATTATTATTTATTATACAATATAACTTAATTATTAAAATTTGACTTTCAGTGGACCCACAAAAAAAGCAACTGAAAAACCTACATTTTACATCTTGAACTTTTAATACGTACCATTATTTGTTGTTTTTTTATTTTGTGTAACTCACGATACGGGTCCCTGATGATGGTTCCATAATAGGGAACCGAAACATGTCCGACTGATGTTACTGTACAGAGAAGTTATATTATATAATAAATAAGAATTGTGCATTTTGTTGGTTTAAGAAATGTGTGTTCACTCAACCAACAAATGCATTATTAAGATTTGTATCTCACTAGTACCCTACATATGTTTCGGCCCCACTGTGGCCATCAATCAGGGGTAACTACAGGGTGGGTGGGAAGTAAGTAGGCATTGAGAAATGGTTATAACTTCTATATTTCCAATGCAAAGACAATGAAAATAATTTTTACATGTACCTTTTTAAATAACAATATGGACGCATAGCTTAAAATTGAATGTAGGCACCGGCGGCATCTGAAGGTAGCGGTCGGCATTCATGGTGTCATGCAGAAGATATGGGCCGATGACCCTAGTGGCCGTCATTCCGCACCACACGGTCACTTTTGGACGATTTTGCATCTTCTGCACCGTCACTTCGGGATCGTGTACCGCCCAGTAATGGCAATTAGGTGGATTGACGAAACCGCCGATATGGAAAACGGCCTCGTCGCTCCAGATAATGTTTTCAAATAGTTCTGGCCAATCCCCGTGCCAACCCAGCACCAACTCCCCATATTCCATTCTGCGGTCACAGTCTTCAGGTGTCAGCTCCTGCACGTAATGGGGTTTCCACGGGCGAAAATCCAAGTCTTTCTCTAACACCGTACGTATCGTGTGCCTCGACAGTTATTTAATGCCTACTTACTTCCCACCCACCCTGTAGTTATATATATATATATACACTTCACATTGTCCAATTTGGCACTATTAATTCACTATTATTTTGTCAGTTTTGTTATTTTTGCACTGACAGTTTTATGCACTACACTATTTGTAGGGTGCTGAGTTGCCGTCAATAGTGAATTAATAGTGCCAAATTGGACAACGTGAAGTGAAGTGTAATATATATATATATATATATATATAATATGTTAACCCTGATGATGGCCACAGTGGGGCCGAAACATATGTAGGGTACTAGTGAGAGTTTAATTGTAATAGTGTATTTTTTGGTTAAGTGAGTGTATACTAATACTAAGATGCACGGCGAACACAAAGTGAGTGTATACTAATACTAAGATGCACGGTGAACACAAAGTGAGTGTATACTAATACTAAGATGCACGGTGAACACAAAGTGAGTGTATACTAATACTAAGATGCACGGTGAACACAAAGTGAGTGTATACTAATACTAAGATGCACGGTGAACACAAAGTGAGTGAATACTAATACTAAGATGCACGGTGAACACAAAGTGAGTGTATACTAATACTAAGATGCACGGTGAACACAAAGTGAGTGTATACTAATACTAAGATGCACGGTGAACACAAAGTGAGTGTATACTAATACTAAGATGCACGGTGAACACAAAGTGAGTGTATACTAATACTAAGATGCACGGTGAACACAAAGTGAGTGTATACTAATACTAAGATGCACGGTGAACACAAAGTGAGTGAATACTAATACTAAGATGCACGGTGAACACAAAGTGAGTGAATACTAATACTAAGATGCACGGTGAACACAAAGTGAGTGAATACTAATACTAAGATGCACGGTGAACACAAAGTGAGTGAATACTAATACTAAGATGCACGGTGAACACAAAGTGAGTGAATACTAATACTAAGATACACGGTGAACACAAAGTGAGTGTATACTAATACTAAGATGCACGGTGAACACAAAGTGAGTGAATACTAATACTAAGATGCACGGTGAACACAAAGTGAGTGTATACTAATACTAAGATGCACGGTGAACACAAAGTGAGTGAATACTAATACTAAGATGCACGGTGAACACAAAGTGAGTGAATACTAATACTAAGATGCACGGTGAACACAAAGTGAGTGTATACTAATACTAAGATGCACGGTGAACACAAAGTGAGTGAATACTAATACTAAGATGCACGGTGAACACAAAGTGAGTGAATACTAATACTAAGATGCACGGTGAACACAAAGTGAGTGAATACTAATACTAAGATGCACGGTGAACACAAAGTGAGTGAATACTAATACTAAGATGCACGGTGAACACAAAGTGAGTGAATACTAATACTAAGATGCACGGTGAACACAAAGTGAGTGAATACTAATACTAAGATGCACGGTGAACACAAAGTGAGTGAATACTAATACTAAGATGCACGGTAAACACAAAGTGAGTGAATACTAATACTAAGATGCACGGTGAACACAAAGTGAGTGAATACTAATACTAAGATGCACGGTGAACACAAAGTGAGTGTATACTAATACTAAGATGCACGGTGAACACAAAGTGAGTGAATACTAATACTAAGATGCACGGTGAACACAAAGTGAGTGAATACTAATACTAAGATGCACGGTGAACACAAAGTGAGTGAATACTAATACTAACATACAGGGTGAACACAAAGTGAGTGTATACTAATACTAAGATGCACGGTGAACACAAAGTGAGTGAATACTAATACTAAGATGCACGGTGAACACAAAGTGAGTGTATACTAATACTAAGATGCACGGTGAACACAAAGTGAGTGAATGCTAATACTAAGATGCACGGTGAACACAAAGTGAGTGAATACTAATACTAAGATGCACGGTGAACACAAAGTGAGTGTATACTAATACTAAGATGCACGGTGAACACAAAGTGAGTGAATACTAATACTAAGATGCACGGTGAACACAAAGTGAGTGAATACTAATACTAAGATGCACGGTGAACACAAAGTGAGTGAATACTAATACTAAGATGCACGGTGAACACAAAGTGAGTGAATACTAATACTAAGATGCACGGTGAACACAAAGTGAGTGAATACTAATACTAAGATGCACGGTGAACACAAAGTGAGTGAATACTAATACTAAGATGCACGGTGAACACAAAGTGAGTGAATACTAATACTAAGATGCACGGTGAACACAAAGTGAGTGAATACTAATACTAAGATGCACGGTGAACACAAAGTGAGTGAATACTAATACTAAGATGCACGGTGAACACAAAGTGAGTGAATACTAATACTAAGATGCACGGTGAACACAAAGTGAGTGTATACTAATACTAAGATGCACGGTGAACACAAAGTGAGTGAATACTAATACTAAGATGCACGGTGAACACAAAGTGAGTGAATACTAATACTAAGATGCACGGTGAACACAAAGTGATGAATACTAATACTAAGATGCACGGTGAACACAAAGTGAGTGAATACTAATACTAAGATGCACGGTAAACACAAAGTGAGTGAATACTAATACTAAGATGCACGGTGAACACAAAGTGAGTGAATACTAATACTAAGATGCACGGTTGAACACAAAGTGAGTGTATACTAATACTAAGATGCACGGTGAACACAAAGTGAGTGAATACTAATACTAAGATGCACGGTGAACACAAAGTGAGTGTATACTAATACTAAGATGCACGGTGAACACAAAGTGAGTGTATACTAATACTAAGATGCACGGTGAACACAAAGTGAGTGAATACTAATACTAAGATGCACGGTGAACACAAAGTGAGTGAATACTAATACTAAGATGCACGGTGAACACAAAGTGAGTGAATACTAATACTAAGATGCACGGTGAACACAAAGTGAGTGAATACTAATACTAAGATGCACGGTGAACACAAAGTGAGTGAATACTAATACTAAGATACACGGTGAACACAAAGTGAGTGTATACTAATACTAAGATGCACGGTGAACACAAAGTGAGTGAATACTAATACTAAGATGCACGGTGAACACAAGTGAGTGTATACTAATACTAAGATGCACGGTGAACACAAAGTGAGTGAATACTAATACTAAGATGCACGGTGAACACAAAGTGAGTGAATACTAATACTAAGATGCACGGTGAACACACAAGTGAGTGTATACTAATACTAAGATGCACGGTGAACACAAAGTGAGTGAATACTAATACTAAGATGCACGGTGAACACAAAGTGAGTGAATACTAATACTAAGATGCACGGTGAACACAAAGTGAGTGAATACTGATACTAAGATGCACGGTGAACACAAAGTGGTGAATACTAATACTAAGATGCACGGTGAACACAAAGTGAGTGAATACTAATACTAAGATGCACGGTGAACACAAAGTGAGTGAATACTAATACTAAGATGCACGGTGAACACAAAGTGAGTGTATACTAATACTAAGATGCACGGTGAACACGAAGTGAGTGTATACTAATACTAAGATGCACGGTGAACACAAAGTGAGTGTATACTAATACTAAGATGCACGGTGAACACAAAGTGAGTGTATACTAATACTAAGATGCACGGTGAACACAAAGTGAGTGTATACTAATACTAAGATGCACGGTGAACAAAATTAAAATTAAGAAATGTGTGTTACAGTTATAGCCCAGTAATAAAGATACCAAATTAAATTAGAATTCACTTTAACAAAGCTAAAACTAAATGCAGAACCTTACGTAACTTCAACTCCAGTAGGACGGTGCTTGTTTCGGCTATCAATGTGACACGACATTCCTAGTTTTTTCGCTGGAAAGGAGACTTTACACTAATTGTATATTCCGTGCGTTTTTATTGCAATCTGTTCGGATCACCCAGTCACTGAAAATAATACTCCCATCTCTTATAGCAACGTATTATAATTTCCCCAATTTACTGCAAACTGATATTCAGGGCTAGTTTAGTGCGTCAGGTAACATTTGGCGTTTCTATGCGCGCATGTGTGTGTGTGTGTGGTGTGTGTGTGTGCATATTTATAGGCTTATATGTATGTGAATACATACAAACCGTTCTCATATTATGTCTTATATTTGATAGAAAATGTAAGAGAATGATATTTTTAGTTTGCAGGTACTGGTAATAAATTTATATGAAGTTGAACAAAATATTCAATTTACGTAAACATAACATTGTGGCGCGTTCGCCTAATGTTTATACCTCCACAGAAACACTAACTGCCTGATACCATTTCACTTTAAGCGATCGCTTTTATGGCGATTTAATGTTGCTGGCAAAAACAAAACCTAATTAGGTCTTCATGTAAAGTGTCCGATATTTTTGTCGGTTGTAAAAATATTTCGAATTTCTTGACAGATTTTATTGAAAGTCTCCAATATCGAATTTCACGAAATTCCATCCAATGGGAGCCGAGCTGATTCATGAGGACAGGCAGAGAGGGACAGACAGACAGAGAGAGACAGACAGACAGATTTTTGAAGGTAATAACAGCTTTTTTTTTTGCAAGTATGCCAACTCGCCTACGAAGTTATAGCTAAATTTGTACATGTGCAATACATAAGGGAACTGAGAAACTCCTCAACTCATTCTGACCTCGGCACTAGGAGGAGTTGACCTGTGAGGTCAATAAAATATTAAGATTAACAAGCAGTTCCGAGCGGAAATCGAAGAACCCTTTCCGGTTACATATATCGCTTGTCCATCAGAGCTATTGCTCTATGTTTTTGTTTTGTTTTGATGCTCGTGACGAACTTATCGCAAACTTTACTTTATATTCACCGTGCATCTTTTTATAATTGAATTATTTGTACCAACAAATGCACTAAGACAGTTTTTTACTGTTTTCTTTATTATTACGATCCCCCAATACGCATTTCGGCAGTTTTTTCTGCCATCATCAGGGGGTATTTTAAGTGAGTTTTTTTACATAGGTCTATTAAAAAACTCACTTAAACATACCCCCTGATGATGGCAAAATAATTGCCGAAATGCGTATTGGGGCATCGTAATAATAAAGAAAACAGTGAAAAAACTGTCTTAGTGCTTTTGTTGGAACTTATCGCATTTATACTTTCTCTTTACTCATTAAGTAAACGGGGCCGGTCTAAACTTTTTTTGCCGCCCAAGACGAAGATTAGCTGTGCGGTTCTCTCTTCCCCCAAACATCCAATCCCCTGTCTTATGCCTGCACACCTACACTGTAAAATTATCATAAAATAGAATTTATTCTCAGTTCGGCGAAGTGCATTCTTACAAGGACTTTATTCCTACTTCCTGCATTCACACACACCCCCCCCCCACTCGAAATTTTTCGCCTAGGCCACAGCCTATTGCCCATAGTAGTTTTATTTAACCCTGGATGTACTCGCAAAGTTTTGCACTATTGTCATATTCTAAATTGTTGACTTAAAAATAATGTTTTATACATAACTGTATTTATTTTCTGTGTCGCGACAGCTCAACTCAGGCCTAGGCCGCCTCATTTTTGGGGTTTCTAGATCACACACCATTAGACACATACATACAGCCGGTAGGACCACTCTGGACGAGTGATCAGCCCGTCATAGAGGATGTTATCTACACAACACACAACAAACACAACAGACGAACATCCATGCCCTCAGCGGGATTCGAACCCGCAACCCCAGAAATCGATCGGCCGCAGACCTACGCCTTAGACCGCGCGACCACTGGGTTCGCCTTGAAATTCATAGCCCTAATCACAATTATTAATTAGTTTTCTCCAACAAACACAAAACTCAATAAAATTTCGCACACACACCGCAATATTAAATCTGCTTGAGGAAAGCTTAAAAGAGTTCGTTGTTGGAGTGCCTGCCGTGGAAAGTTTCGTGCAAATCACTCAGTTAGGCCTAGTTCGAAAGCTGCAAATGGTAGGTACAAACTGCTGCGTGTACAGGCACAGACAGCAGCGTGGTCTGATGTGACTACGCACATTGCTGTCTTCCAAGAAACGAAAAGAATTGAAATTTATGTGACAAATGTAAAAAAAAAAATATAATATATGTCGGGGCAGGAGTAGCAACACGGGGAAAAGAGAAGAGAAAATAGGGCTGAGCAAAATGTAACGTCTATTGCACGAACATGAAGGGATGTGGCGTGTGTTTAAAGATACATGTACACTACAATTCTTAAGCCGGGATTAGACGTCGCGTGGCTCGGCTCGTTTTACGTCATAACTGACGTCACTGACAAAGAATCGTATTCAAACGCGCCGTGTAACCGGCCTGAAGCGGCGCGGTTGTGATTGGTGGTTCGAGGCTCGTGGGATCGCCTCAGAAGCGGTTTTTTCACGATCCTCAAAGGGACTCGCGCGGGCAGCTTTAGCGGCTACACGGCGCTTGCAGTGTACGCGCCAAGCCAGTCTCGTCCAACCTGTATACACTTAGGTCTGGTCTTTGTTTTCTGCTGTCGGGGTGCGCGAAGAGTGAAAGTTTCTGTCCCACAATTGGTATTGGCTAGAATGGAGTGGTCAAACGAGGACATTTTTAAGTTCATAGAACAACACGACTTATTCCACAAGCCGAGCCGAACCTACCCGAGCAAGGCCGCTGGTCCGCCATTTGCCGAGCTGCGCCGCGTCGTGTAGCCAGATTGTCTTTTCCTGTTCCGATCTGTTGGCCGAGCAAGTGACGTCACGTCACTGGACGAGCCACGCGCCGTCTAATCCTGGCTTTAGACAATGTTGTAACATGCGAAGTATCACTGATGTGTATTTGGACTTTTTCCATCGTCAATGAGAATACAAAATCGACGTTTCAAAAGCAGTCCTGCTTTTAAAACTTCGTGTGTGAGTGTTTATGTTTAGTGACAATGGAAAAAGTCCAAATACATATCAGTGATATTAAAGATATGTGTATTCGAAATGTCATAACACACTGCTTGAGAAACAATGCTTTGCAGGCTTAAGGTGATTCATTGCTGTTTTCTTTGCAATATAACTGGAAGTAGACTATAATATGCTCAGTCCAAACACAACTTATTTTATAAAGTCTAACCAGCTACATGTTTCGCTTATATGTAGCCATCATCAGGCTGATAAAAAATACAAATAAAATGTTTACAACTGCATGTGGGGTTTGAGACCTCGAACCTTTACAAATATATTGTTAC
The DNA here is from genome assembly GCA_021186555.1 of Reticulitermes speratus. NCBI lineage: Eukaryota > Metazoa > Arthropoda > Insecta > Blattodea > Rhinotermitidae > Reticulitermes > Reticulitermes speratus. Next base: position 27,109,779 of record JAJKFL010000012.1, read on the forward strand.
ATAATATACATAAATATATATAAAATAACTGTGCAGCTTCAGGATAGTCACCGTTAATCACAGCGATCTTCGTATGTTAATTAAGTGGAAATTCATTAAGCTACATGTTTCGGCTCACCTATAAAGGGCCATAATCAGGCAGTAAGATACAAAGGAAATTATACATGTGTTACATTTTATCTAAATTGTTATTATTTGTGTTGAGATCTTAACTTGTATATCATAAGAATATATATATATACTTATATATATTATATATATAGGATGATTTATGTTGAGCCAAAATTATTGGGTAAAAGATAAATGTATAAAAAAGGAACCAGTTAGAAGGTTGGGAAATTTTGTATTATAATCATAAAAATAATATGAATTATAAATTATTAGAATTATTAGAATTATTAAAATTATTAAATTTATTTAAAATGGTGCTTCCCAGTAGAATTGTAGAAATTAATCACTGATGGTGGTCAAGGGGATGTTATGTCCTTTTCTCTGTATATATGTTTTATTTATCTGGTTGTTTATCTTCCTCCATAGCGATTAAATAAGTGTGGATAAATTTTCTGAGTCCCTTGTTGCTACACCCGGGCCTGTGTACTCTGTCACTGTTTAGAAGGACAGAGTGATGACAGAAAAATATAGGCAAACGTGGAAAGCAGGAATTAAGTATAAAATCTGAAGTATATGGAAAGATAAGATTAAAATGATATTCAGGAAACAGGGTGAAATATATTGGACTGAATTTATGTATTTGACTTAGCGGCGAAATGTTGTAAAAACAATAATGGAATTTTGATTTCCATAAAATGTAGGGAATTTCTTGACTAATTAAGCGCTGTCAGTTTCTGTAGAATTATTTTCTCCACTGAGTCATTTCCTTGCTGTTTTTTATTTCACCTAATTGTAGCTGATGTCTACTTATTGCCAATAAAAATCTACTGTTACAACGATAATGACAAGACAGACAAAATAATGCAAAGACTGATTTTCAGTTTTTTTTTTCGCAAAGTGTTCTTCACATAGGAAAATGTTTCACTGCAGTGGGTTATACGTAGTATAGGTCGTGTCCTGCGTCGGCGTTCGTACGATGAGCCGTGGTGAGAAAACCGATAAAGTTCAGTTTAAATTTAAAGTAGAATTTGTGTTCGACTGATAAAAATCCAATTAAATTCTAATAGCAATTTTGAGAATAAATCTTCAGTCATGTCCTTTTATTAATTCCGTAGATGAAAGGAGAGATACACACAATTTCCGATTACCAATAATCCTAAAGAGGATACGCGGTGATGTATTTTGTTGAGGCACTGCACCACATGCTGGACGGTCGCGGGTTCGATTTCCGATGGTGTCATTGGCATTTTTCATTGACTTAATCCTTTCGACCTCACTATGTCCCTGGGGTCGACTCGGCCGGTGCGTAGGCCTGACAAACTTGCCACCTGTGTTGATTTTGTTCAAATTCTGGTAGCCTCAAACTCCCGGAGCCCTAAGGGCCTGTCCAGGTCTGTATTTAACATTCTTAAAGAGAATGACCTGTACAGATACGTAACCTTTTGTGGATGAAATAGTCTAAAGTTATGAAGCAATGCGCTTTTAAAAGAATAATACATTCTGCCGAAAAGTACAGACATGCGCGTAAGTTAACAGCACGAAGACCTGTAAGGGACGTGGAGGTAACTTTCCACCTATTATTATTTAAGACGTAGTAAGATTTGTGCTTCCATCGTCTATATTTCCTTACGAGACTGCATAACACACAACTGGATACAAACTCAGTAATTTTGACTTAATGTGTTTCCGCCTAATCTATTATTAAACCTTAAAATCACTGGCATAATTATAATTATTTGAAACGTATTATTCTTTCCAAAATATTGCAAATCCCCAATAATTTCTGAAGGACAGTAAAAAACTAAAAGTAATTTAAAAAATCACACAAAATTCAGGGAATGCTTGCTGTCATTTAATTCAAGATCTTTCGTCTTACATTCAGCTTTATAAATACATGAAGTCTAGCCCTTTAAAGACGAAGATTGAACTCTTTTATTTAAAGACCCAGTTCGTACCGCGCAGTAAACTCTATCCATCTGTTGCTCAGTTCTCAGGGCAAGGCAAACTAGCTAGGATCGGGGTCAGAAACTCTAATCTCAGGGAATAGTTACTTGTTGTCACTTAACGGAAGTGAACCACTTTCTGTTGATCTAGTTCAGGGGTCGGCGAACTACGGGCCGCGGGCCAAATCCGGCCTGCCGCCTCTTTTTGTACGGCCCGCGAGCTAAGAATGGATTTTACATTTTCAAATTATTTAAAATTTCAAAGTACGCGCTATAACGGAACCGTATGTGGCGCTCGTATAGCTTCGCATTCGCACGCTGCTTGGTGGCCTCTGCTGTGACGCCACGCGGTTATAATTCGGCAGCGTTTCCAGTGAACATTTGCAATCAATTGTGATGATAGGCAGTACTAACTTTGAACCCCAATTTGGTGAAATGTTATCTAAAAAAAAAGCAATTCCATTCTTCTCATTAGTAGAGCTGTATTTCAAACAATTGTAGTCTACTTATTATTACGTTACATTTTGTTCAATACATTTGTGAAAACTTGTTTTTTTTCTTGTTATTTAAGTAGGCCTAACTACATAAATATCCTCGAGTTTGCCTCTTGGCCCGCAGAGCCTAAAATATTTACTATTTGGCCCTTTACAAGAAATGTTTGCCGACCCCTGATCTAGTTACACACAAAGGAAACACACAGTACTCTTACTTGATTTGTATTAATATCACTAACAAAATGTTATACAAATTTGAGGTAACACACACCTGTTCCCACCGAGGCACTCTCACCAGTGTTTTTACGTTCAGTTCCCAAAAGAGCCGAAATCCAAAAGCCCCCCCCCCCCCCCCCGTTAGAAGAAAAGCATTTTGTATCTGCCTTACGAATTCTTCTCTTCTCCCACAAAACTATCTTCCCACTGCCTGGCATAAATTCACCCTATTGCTAGAAATTAAAATTTAAATGCCCAGCAACGACACTTTTCATCTCGGTTTATAACAATGAACTAGTTTATGTTACGTAGGGCAAAAGTCGCTCTTTCTTTCTGAGATAAATAGAATACATATAAACACAGTGTGGGCAGAATGTACAATTCTTGAATATCACTTTAAATTCACCGTGCATCTTTTTATAATTGAATTATTTATACCAACAAATAATAGACATGAATTTGGACCCATCAATTCGACTATGACACTAATAAGATCATGTAAGAAGGGCAGTCACATGAATACCTTAGAAAACTTTTATATACATGATTATCATCAAAATGGTACATTAATTCCTGGACAACAATTAGGTTAACCGAGCATACTATTCAAACTCATAAACAACCCCAACCAAGCCTACAGCGCAGGCGTAACGTAACAACAGGAGAGCACACCACAACATCATACCATTCACCACACAGACAGGAGAGAAAGAGGTTCTGCTAACAACATAACACACAGATATGTCCAAACTCAACTGAAATCTAACGAGAACACACACACAATGTAAATAATAGCAGTTATCATAACCCTAATTCTATATATTTTTGATATTTCAACAGATAACTGGAACACATGCTGGAAATAGGACCACTCTGCCATTAATTAATAATTATACTATAGAGGATAGTATAATATACTACTTGATTTATTGTAATTTTTATAAGTTTTAATAATTTAATAACTTTTAGTAGCTTAACCACTAATTTAAAAAAAATTATACGATGTGGTAAATACCGTGTCACTGTTATGACGTAACCAAAATTGGTCTATGTAAAAAACTCACTTAAAATACCCCCTGATGATGGCAGAATAACTGCCGAAATGCGTATTGGGGCATCCTTATAATAAAGAAAACAGTGAAAAAACTGCCTTAGTGCATTTGTTGGTACAAATAATTCAATTCTTGAATGTTAAGCCTGTTGGTGCATCAAGTTACCATTAGGCTTTAAAAGGTTAAAATAAATCTGTACTTTTGGTTTTTATTCTGTTTGGATGTGAAAGAAAATAAGTTGAGAGAGAGAGAGAGAAAGTAGAAGGGCGCCAGGGAAAATCAGACAGCGAGGAACTTCATGATTTGGACTCTTCACCAAACTTTATAAACGTTATTGAATCATGATAAATAAGATGGGCGGGGCATGTAGTGTGCGTGGGAGAGATGTGTAATTATTTTAATGTTTATCATCCTGTTGTGTTTTTTGATGTAAACAAATACACATTCGAATATTCAGTCTAACACAACTGTGTATTTATTATGGTTTAGCTACATGTTTCGGTCCCTACTTGGACCATGGTCAGGTTATTTTATAAAATTTAAAAATGAAGACAAAAGCTTACACAAAATACATATTTCCTTTTTGAGATCTCACACTTAAAATTCATTATATTTGTCATTCTTATCGATATATTCATAGTAGCTATAGTGTATAATCCTTATACATTTCTACTCCGTGAAACGTGAGCGGTTTAGGTTAGTTAGCAAAGCTGTAAGTATAATATTAAAATGGATGTTAGATACGTAATGTGGACTGCATTCATCCAGTTCAGAACATTTATGCTAATGAAGTTCGTATAATCTATTGTATTTGTTTTAATCTAGCGGTGAAAAATATAATGGCTAGCTTATTTTTGTGGTGAAGGGCCCCGCAGCAGATGCTAAGCCTTAAGGCTTATTGTGCAACCCTGTGATGAAGATAATTAGTTTTTTTTTCGTTTATTCGTGTAATGGAGCACCGGTGGAATGAAATTGGTAGGGAGAACCGAAGTACTCGGGGAAAAACCTGTCCCAGTGCCACTTTGTCTACCACAAATCCCACACGGACTGACCCGGGATGGAACCCGGGCCTTCGCGGTGACAGGCCGGTGACTAACCGCCTGAGCCATGGCACGGCCCACGGCTTAGGTTATTGGAAAATTAACACTGTAGTTTTAAATAAAAGCCGATCCCAGTGGCCGTGCGGTCTAAGGCGTGGGTCTTCGGCCGCTCGCTTGCTGGGATTGTGGGTTCGAATCCCACCGGGGGCATGGATGTTTGTCTCTTGTGAGTGTTGTGTGTTGTTGTCAGGTAGAGGCCTCTGCGACGAGCCGATCCCTCGTCCAGAGGAGTCCTAACGACTGTGGTATGTCTCTCAGTGTGATCAAAAGGAATTACAACCTCAACACTGAAACGGGAAACCGGAGTAGGTAGAAGAGGACGACTTAAAAAAAAATAAAGCTTTGTGGACACCCCTTCCTCTCTCGTAGCGACATTTGTCTGTATAATCCGAATTAAAGTAGCTATAAAAATAAGCGTAATCCCAGGTGGATTACGAAACACAGCCATTACTGTAACAGTGTAGAGAAATTAGCAAAATGCTAAGAGCTAAATGAAGAGAAACATTACGATATGGCAAAGAACGACAGGCCGCATTGCCAAAATGTTGTGAGCTTCTTTTGCTATGAAAATACGCTTTAGTTGACGTAAGCTTTCTGACACAAAACCTACTGTACAATGACGTCATAGATTTCCTTAGGCAATCACATATAATACGAGTAATTATGGATCCTACGTTACAGGACACCGCTGGCAGCACAATCGATACAAAATTGGAGCTATCTTATGTAACGCCAATTCACTTTACTTCATAAAATTTGCCTTAATGAAGGCACATTTTTTATATTGTTCACACCGTGCACTGTCGATAATAAAATCACACAATATTCATTCAACAAAATGCACTGTATTGTTATCAGGTATCTCAGTTCGGTGAAGTACCTATTTATGAATCTACACGCTACGCAACGGTGAAAAACTAGTGAGTTTTTATTCTATAATATAGTGTTCACGTCAGTGATATACAGTGCACCTTGGATGTGACTCCCTATGACGAAAAACTATTGTTTTTTTAAAATTTTTAACAACCACCACACCTCTTGTAAAACCTATGAACGTAATTGTGTCTTAAACGCTAGTTGCCCCTGAGGATGGCCAGTTAACTGGCCGAAACATATGTAAGGGCCGATTTTTTTAAAACTATAAAGGTTTTATCAAATAGTGCATGTGTTGGTATTTTTACTAGTGATAGTGAACATGCACGGTGAGAATAATATTAAATGGGCTATCTCAGTTGTTTTTGGGTCCACTGTGCATCAGAAGTTGTGTGTCTACGTGTAGAAGGCTAGGACGGTGGACGCAGAAAAAAACTGAGATGTCCTACATTTTAACTTTTGTACTTTAAAAATGTACCATTATTGTTGATTTGTAATTTGTGTAATTCACAATCCAGGTCCCTGATGATGATCCCAAAATAGGGATTCGAAACATGTCGGACTAGTTTTATGGTAAATTGTATTGTATAATAAAGAATAATAGTGTGCAATAATTGGTTAAAGAGATGTGTGATAGACTGAATATGCACGGTAAGAATAATGTAAAGAATGCCCACTCTTTTGCACTTCAATGGAATTCATTATTGGTGATTATTTCATGATTCTACGCTACGTAAACTAGGCTACAGATATCATTAGCCTACGTCAAGCGTAAATAAATAAATAAATTAGTAAAGTTATCCCATTACAGGAAATTGAGGCTTCCAGAATTTCAAGACAATCGGCACATAACTTTGGCCAGTTTGTCAGTCCTACGAACCGGGCCACCTTTACCCCGCAGGAAATATTCCTGGTACTAATTTCTGTTAGAGGCTGAGTCGACGCCAGAGCCATAGTGCGGCCAGAAGGATTATGTTATAAAAAATCCAAATGACTCATCGAGAATCGAACCCGCGACCTTTTGACTTGTAGCGCAGTGTGTCAACCAACTGCGCCACAGTGTACTCCCCAATAAATAAATAATTATAGATTTTTCAGGTTAAGACATTCGAATCAAATGTGGTTGGTGAATATAAATTATGAATCCATTGGGATGTGGCAAGAAGCTCTTGGATTACTGAATTTAATTTCTCACGATTAAATTGCAGAATATGAAGAAGACGACAAACACTAGTCTGAGTTCGAGGAATTTCAAAATGATTATCCCCACTCATTTCCGGTTTCAGTATTGCAACACGTTTCATTCCTACTTTTTTCTCCAATTCTCGATTCCACATTCAATCTGGGCCGTAGTCTGTTATTGATACATTCTATATAGACGATAGAACAGCGTAGATACAGTCAGGGTATTTTTTTTTTTACAAGGCAAACGGCGAATATTAAAGCTGCAGTCTTAAGAGTGCTTAGTCTGAAGAAGTGTGCGTGCATTTTCTTACGATAAGTTTCTTAATGCAAATGGTAAGTCACCTGGTGATTTGTGCTAATATTGCTAGGCCTTACGTAAGTTTTATTTGTATTTAGTAATTAAGTTCTCAGTATCTGAACCGAGCTGTTTAAATAAGAAGAATTTTTTTTTCTATGGCTCAACAGCCCCTTTTCGGGTGCCTAGGCCTCCTCATTTCGAGGCTTCACGATCACACTCATACACACACACTCGGTAGGACTCCTCAGCCGTCGCAGAGACCTCTACCTGACAACACACAACACTCACAAAGACAGACATCCATGCCAGGCGGGATTCGAACCCACAATCCCAGTAAGCAGCGGCTGCAGACCCACGCCTTAGATCGCACTGCCACTGGGATAAGCGAGTAAGAAGAATAATACTATTAAACATTTAATCTGGTCAGTATAACAACGCCATCTGTGGATAGGGAAATCGGTCTTTGGCGATAGTACAAGAAGAGCGACTCATGAGTTACAGTGATGCCAATTTGAGGAATAAGTCGCTAAATCTGGGGAATTTCAAACTCGAATTAACGATAAAAACAACATGTCTCCGATTAGCTACTTTTACGGGAATTTTTATAATGAAACCAGGGAAAAAAATTTAGATATTCTAATGCCGACGCATAACACAGAAGACCTTCAGTTTGCACAACGCAGCTTTTTCTATAGCCGTCCAAAAGTCTCAGCATAATATTATCTCTGTCTTGAGACGACTGGTTGGCTGTGGCTTGAAAATAATTTTACATCTGCTTTTCGTAGGTGCCAGCCGTCCCTAAGCGCCTGTTGGCGCCGGATAAAAGAGGCGCCGGCCGTCGTAGAGCCCGGAGGCCAACTGAGAACATAAGCCCATATTATTGAGACATTTGTCAGGTGCAATAAAAGAACTGGCTTTTTCTCTTCAACCAGCTAAACGTCTGCTTAGCCGGCGCCGTCTGCAGACGCTCGTTGACTAAGCAAATAATCGTTTTCTGCTAAGCAGTATGAAAGTGAAAGAATGTATGGAAGGAAAATTGTCAGCTGTGCCATGGCTCAGGCGGTTAGTCGCCGGCCTCTCACCGCGGAGGCCCGGGTTCTATCTCGATTCAGTCCATGTGGGAATTTGTGGTGGACAAAGTGGCGCTGTGACAAGTTTTCCCCTGTCAATTTCATTCCACTGGTGCTCTATTACTTTGAAAAATGAAAATACTAATCATCTTTCTCTTCATCTTCATCATAGGGTTGCACAAGAAGCCTCAAGGCTGCGGTGCGTCCGTAGCTTCTGCTGCGGGGCCTTTCCCAAAAAAAGTATGTGGAATCTGATATCGTACAGCAGAGGGGCTTCAGCGTAAGACTTGCAAATTAATTGAGGGTCAAATGTTGAAAGGAATTCTTCAGGATATTGAGAGTTTTCGGTGTCCGAGTGCTTAAAAATTCTTATCCCTTTGCGGTAAAAATTGCTTTGTTAATTCCAAAATTCTGCACAAGTTAATTGTCCAGAAAATTTTCTGTCCCAAACTAATTGTCCAGAAAATTTCTAATTTAGAATTTCAGAAGCAGTCACTAGATAAGAAGAGTTTAGGGGAAACCAACTTAAAGCATTGTAAAATAACGTGTCGATTTGAGCTCGATATTGGACCTGGTACAGCGGAAAGCGCCGTCGAATTTAACCCCACATTGGCCCGATAAGGTTCAAAGAACCAGTTGTGAACTTAGCCGAAATTCCTGGATATTGACCACAAAGAGTCTCAATGCGTTATCCATCAGTGGCGAGTCATCAAATTTGTGAAATGGGCCAACACTACAAATACACTGAAAGCTGGAATGAATTCGGACGAAGCGGGTGACTGCGGGAAAAATATTTTCAGGAGCCGTGGTGTTTGGCAATCAAATGCCTAAGCGTACGATATTCGAGGGCAGAGGCTGAAATATTCTTCAGCGAATAAAGTATTGTGACGGCCGTGCCATGGCTCAGGCGGTTAGTCGCCGGCCTCTCACTGCGGAGGCCCGGGTTCGATCCTGGGTCAGTCCATGTGAGATTTGTGGTGGACAAAGTGCACTGGGACAGGTTTTTCCCCAGTACTTCGGTTTTCCCCTGTCAATTTCATTCCACTGGTGCTCCATTGATTGTAAAACTTGGTAAAAAACTAATCATCTTCATCACAGGGTTGCACAATAAGCCTTAAGGCTGCGGTGCGTCCGTAGCATCTGCTGCGGGGACTCTTCACACGCAAAAAAAGAAAAAAATTGTAACATCGAAACTGAGGAATCCAGCCACGAGAGTCATGCCAACGCAGTTCTCGCTGTGATGACGGGTTTCGGCATCAAGGAAGTTGTTGCACTTAAGAAGCACAGAAGTTTGTGGTGGATATCGTATGTACAATGGCCACCTGCAACAGGATAATGTCATAATTCGAGCTACAGAATGCCATAGAACATCTCTGAACATGGTTTTCGTATAAAGTTTGAGTCTTGCATTATTTGGGCGTGCTATTTTTTAGTTTCATTTATTTTACTATTTACAGAATATTATTAGCTTCTAGAAGATATGATTTTAAGAGTAAAGATTGTTTTAATACACAGTCTTCCTTTGATCTTTTTAGTGACTTATCGACGAGTAGTTGGCAACAGTGATTCTGTTATCTGTGCTCAGGTGGAGAGAGACAGCTTGTGCAGTGCACCTGCCACGTGTTCCTGCAATGACGCAGTCTGGTCGTATGTTACGTGACGTATTGAAACGAAGATGGGAAATTTATAGAGGTCATTGTAAGGGTGGTGTATTGTGTCTTGTCAGAACGTATAGATGCTGTTTTATTTTTAAAACAATAAGCCATCATGCACAGAATATTCTTGTTTTAAGAGAATTAGACGTTGAAATAAATTTTTAGATAGAGGGTAACTCTAAAGGGTCTTTACACTTTTAAAAATATATTATCAATAAATAAGCCACTTCGAATGTTGAAATAAGTTGATCTTAAAGAAGAAGTCTTCGGGGGTTGATTGTCAGTTATCGGACGTGAGTATAGAACTCATTTGTTATTTTACGTACGTTAAACCGATAATCAGTTCCATTACAAGCACTGGAATCGCGGTTCTAATTCGTTAAATTCTTTCTTTTGGTAAGACAGGTCCCCGCCCTGCTTAGTACTTCAAAATCTCTACAGACTAAAAATTCGCCTTCTTCATACACGTGAATCAGATGTTCATGAGGCAGATTACCCGTTTGTTATGTATAAGTCGCTAGTATTCTACATTGAACTCTGAAACTAACAGTCAAAATATACTGAGACACATCTTATGCTATACAAATTTAATTGTTGAGCAGAACGTAACTTTTACAATAAATTTTAAGAGAGTGCAAACAATTTGTAATCACCCTTTAACTGACCAATGTTTGTTACAGGAAGCGGAATGGTGGGGGGAGGGGGAGGTATATGTCAGTGTAGTCCTTGTATTAGTCCGCGCTCAGAAGGAAGTAACAACAGAATTAACCGTCGTCTCTGCTGAAAAATTACGCGTTTTCTTCCGCATTTTAATCGTGCGTGCATGGTTAGTAATTATTCTGTGTTGAAGAGTGTTGTGATTTATTTAAGACAGTGAATTTCTTATCAAAGTTTGGATGTTTGTTTTCCAGTTTAGAAGTGAAGTTAGTAACGATAGAAATAGTCCGTGTCGTAGTGGGTATAAGCAACTTTAAACGTGAACAAACCGTGTTACCACAAGCAGTCTAAAGTAAAGTGTTACTGTGTGCGAGATTTTAAGAGTGTGTGTAGCAAATATCATGGAACTCTTACACGTGTGGGGCATATACTTGTTGAAAGGGCAGTGTACAGCTGAAGGATACAGCCACGAAGTTGGAACAGCAGGTTAGTTGAAACAACTTTAAAACACGACGACCAATTAAAATCGTGTATAAATTCAGATTTAATTTCGTTACTAGCCTAAAACTTTCTAAACACTCACTGGATTTGTTTTGGAACACCAAGACAATTTATTGAAAAATATTTTTAGGTATTTATTGCTCTGAAATCCAGGGGCAAGTGTCGTTCTCAACATAAGGGAATGGCACCTGCCAAGGTAGTTTGCCGCCATATTGTAACGTTTTATCGTGTTATTAAATATATGCCATGCCTTGTCAAGAAGCGAAAGTGCTTAACTTCTATTTTGCATAGTTTCTGAGCGAACGTAGTTACGTAACATTAACTGAGGTTAGTTTAAGTTAGATATTCTTAGAACAATTTGCAAGACGCAAACACAAAATGTGAACATTATGAGCATGATATTGTGCTGTCCATAATAACAGTAACAAGTATCTAATTATTTTGAAATATATCGAAAACTTTTTTTTTTTTGTAAATTTAGTTCCTCATATTAAATTAAGTTATAAACCAACTGATGCACACTAAAACCACTTTTTAAGTAGCTTTATTATAAAATTGTTAAAATTGTACCCCTACACGTGTTTCGATCCTAGGATCATCGTCAGGGTTTTTTTTTTGCTAAAAGCTACAGTTACTTCAACCACATGATTTAAACTATTTTATCGGCACTTTAAAACATAAGTTAAAATCTTGTAAAAAGATTCGTTAAAAGTTGTAAAATTATAAAAGCACTGTAGATGGTAGATTGCGGAACTACTGGCGACCACCGTAGTACTCTTCACCACACAACACGCAGTACACTCCGCTCCACACAAAAACAGCTCACATGCTTTTAATACCACGATCCCACACGCCAGCAGTTCCGCAATCTACCATCTACAGTGCTTTTATAATTTTACAACTTTTAACGAATCTTTTTACAAGATTTTAAGTTATGTTTTAAAGTGCCGATAAAATATTTTAAATCATGTGGTTGAAGTAACTGTAGCTTTTAGCAAAAAAAAAAAACCCCTGACGATGATCCTAGGATCGAAACACGTGTAGGGGTACAATTTTAATAATTTTATAATAAAGCTACTTAAAAAGTGGTTTTAGTGTGCATCAGTTGGTTTATAACTTAATTTAATATGACGAAGATGCACGGTGTCAACAGTGTGAAATTTAGTTCCTCATATTTAAAGATTCTGGAACCCAGTAACGAGCACATGAATTTTTGCGAGATGGCCCATTATAATACGTGTCGGTTCTGACCTCCACATCTTCAGACAACAGTGTTAGAGTAATGGGCAAAACTTAAATCGAATGATACGAGTAGATTGGTTCGCAGAGTTGGGATGGAAAGCATATTTTTTACTTTACAGAAACCACTTTCTTAAGCGATTATATTTTTTGTTCCATCGTGTCTCCCTGCACCTACGCAATCGAATTTGGTTGCATCGTAACATTTCTCATCTACATCTGTGCCCTGTCTTTGGTGTGGATATTTATCATCAAAAATTGTTAAGTCAGTGAAACGCCAACAGCTTTTTCAAAATTCCACAAGGTCATGGAACTTAATCGTATGTTAAGAGCCGCGTTATGTCAGTATGAATATTCGTCTCTTGTGAGTGTTGTGTGTTGTCAGGTAGAGGTCTCTGCGACGAGCTGGTCCCTCGTTCAGAGCAGTCCTACCGGCGTGGGTGCTAATGTGTGTGTGTCTAATTGTGTGTGGTCTAGAACAGCGGTCGCCAACCATTCGGACCTCACGGACCACTAAACTCACAATTTTGAATCCCGCGGACCACTAACATGAATTTTTTTTAAAAAGGTACAAACATCTATAAAATAATGATCATAAAAGTTACATTTTATTAATATGAAATGCACTTGTTTAATTATAACAAAATTATTAGTGTGATATTTGTTGCTGCTTGTTGAAATAAGTTTATGGATTCTTGGCTCCAATGACGTCACTGCAACACGGAGAGCGATCCTGTGTCGGTGACACGAAGACGAATCAGAATATAATGAAACAGTATAATAAACATAAAAATTGCAAATAATGTCCAAATTTCTCCACGGACCACCAAAATTTTCTCGCGGACCATCAGTGGTCCGCGGACCACCGGTTGGCGACCGCTGGTCTAGAAACATCAACAATGAGGCGGCCTGGGCCCGTGTTGGGCTGTTGCGCCACAGAAAGAAGAGCAATATTTCTTGTATGTTGCACGAATAGAGTCGCTTGGTAGTTGATGTGTCCCATTGCTCGCTAAAATTGTTTCCCTTTTTGTTGAACTTCCTGCGAAACCGTCACGGAGCAAAACTAGGAACCAGTACTAATCCTGTTAATTTCTGAATTTTGTGTATCTCCGAATATTGACATAGATTAATATACAACAAAGCAACGTTATAAAAGGCATGTCTATATGTCGCAATATTACTCGAAAAGTCAGCACCATAAACACAAATTTTGACAAGACCACGATCTTGAAATAGTTCCGTTCATCTACGGTTCATATTTAAAAATAGTATTTTGATGTATATGTTAAAATTAACTTAAATGTTTGAATACGATTGTGATAACTGATAATGTAACCAACGGAGCACACGCCATAAACCAGAATTATGCTTTTGGCTGCTACATATTTCAGCCTCTATGACCTTCTGGGAGACTACTTTGAATATTACACAGAAAATACACTGAGGCATGCCTTCATGTAAAAATACTCTTCCACAATTAAGACAAATTGATACACGTACACAGAATAATACCCAATCAAAATGGCAAGATTTTCATAAGTGTGTATATAATTTCTTGTTAGTGCGTAACGAATACTTACAACTACACATGATCTTACGTGCTATCACATTTGAAAATATTTGCTCTCTATGAGATCATATAATAATGAATTCATATGTTTTAAAACCACAAATGTGCACATGACATTTATTTAAGAAGACATAGGTTAATTATTCACCCTGAAGATGGCCATATAGGCAGAAACATGTAGCAGCTGAAAATAAACTGTAAAATAATGAATATCTTGTGTTTTTTGGGGCTATAGTATCAATTAACTCCGCGGTGCACGATAAAGTGATCTTGATACTTGTGTCAGTAATCGTAAATTTGGAAAATCCAACTTCTGAGACTACCCTGATGGTAACAAAACAGTTCTTGAAGTAAGTTGTGTTTTTGATGGGAAAATTGCTTATTATGTTGCATTATGCTAATCTTAGGTTTATTTGATGTGGGACTACACGAATTTGCGAAGTATTATTTCCATTAGATATACTGCAGTTCACAGTGTCGAAGACAATACCGTGGACAATGTCCAACACAGTACCGTGGACAATGTCCAACACAGTACTGTGGACAATGTCCAACACAGTACTGTGGACAGTGTCCAACACAGTACCGTGGACAGTGTCCAACACAGTACTGTGGACAATGTCGAACACAGTAATGTGGACAATGTCCAACACAGTGATGTGGACAGTGTCGAACACAGTAATGTGGACAATGTCGAACACAGTACTGTGGACAATGTCGAACACAGTAATGTGGACAATGTCGAACACAGTACTGTGGACAATGTCGAACACAGTACTGTGGACAATTCCAACACAGTAATGTGGACAATGTCGAACACAGTACTGTGGACAATGTCGAACACAGTAATGTGGACAATGTCGAACACAGTACTGTGGACAATGTCGAACACAGTACTGTGGACAATGTCGAACACAGTAATGTGGACAATGTCGAACACAGTACTGTGACAATGTCGAACACAGTAATGTGGACAATGTCGAACACAGTAATGTGGACAATGTCGAACACAGTAATGTGGACAATGTCGAACACAGTAATGTGGACAATGTCGAACACAGTAATGTGGACAATGTCGAACACAGTAATGTGGACAATGTCCAACACAGTAATGTGGACAATGTCCAACACAGTACTGTAGGCAATAAATTTAATTCGAAAATATTAATGCAATTTTACATATTCCATGCTCGTACTTAGCACAGTTAACGCACATGATGACGCTAGTGGTAAATATAATACCTTCTGAAATTCAGTCAACATTCACCCCGCCTGTTAGGTATTCTTGACCAGCTGCGTACCCAAAATTTTCAGTGGGAAAGGGGGAGGCTGACCCTGAGGTTATATATAATTTATGCTTGATTTTAAAAATTGTTATACAAATCGTGTCTTAAGTACAACCGTAACATAACATTGCTGGCAACTGCATTTATATACATACAAATATAACTACATGTTCTTTTACTCATCTAATTTAAACCGCAATGTCTAATCTCCTTGGCTTTTTAAGTTCATCAAAGACATCCTAAGTTTTTATTCTATTTTTCAACACTCTACTGTACTAGTCAGCAGCCGATTTCAGTAGCTATTTTTGGCTGAAGGGTAAATCACAAAAACAGTTGATACCATGTCTACAAATTCTACAAATCTATGTTTCTTTAAATTTCGATTTGGGGGCGCGGTCTGCAGCCCGGAAACCGCACCTTGAGTCGGCCCCTGCTCTTGACTGTGTATGTTCTGTCTAGTTGTTTGGATTTGCTATTACAGAACTGGCCATTGTCGCACAAACACAATCTTTGCTCCTGGTCACATCTCACTACATCAGTAAACCACTTCAATCCATTCAGTTGCTTTGTTCACAGCTGAGCTACTGAATTGGCGCTGGATTGCAAAGGGAATGAAAGAGGCGAAAATAAAGCCATTGGGCATTCTTTATGCGAGATGGAAGATTGGAACGTCTAATTCACGTCTGTCCGTCCGTGAACGTTTCTCTGGTTAAATCTCTGTCACGACGCATCATGTTGGTGATGATATCAACTGTCTACCCGTCATCGGTTCTGCAATCATCACCCATTCTTCCCCGTGTCTTCGTCCGTGCGTTACTCTGTGATCCGGATTCGACTTGGAAGCTTTTCCAAATTCGGTCTCGGGGTTTTTTTTTAAAATTATTATATCATTGTATTGAAAATCGGTTACTAGGGTGTTTCCCGGTGTCTTGGCCAACAAGTTGGTTTCATTTTTCTTATGTCAGAACGGCACGCAAATATATGTCTTTTGTTGACAAGTATGGAGCTTTCTGAGCCAAGTAAATAAAAGGGGGAGTTTTTCTGTGTTATTTACCACTCGTGTAGGCACAGTGTTTTCTTTAATTGTTTGCCTTGTACAATAAACTGCCGCTTGTTATTCACCCACCACTTTCGTTTTTCGCTGCACTTGCTCTGTACGCACTCTCAGTTTGTTTGTATAGGGTGGGGCACAAATAAATTTAGACGCAAGAAACTAAAGTCTACAATCAACTCACAACACTCAATCCAACAAAACGCACTATATCGTTCCCAGATAATTTTATATTACAATATCACTTTGAACACCGCTAAATGTTTCGATACCTTATGGGATCATCATCAGGGAATTACCCTGTTGATGATCCCATAAGGGATCGTATCATGTAGGATTGTTTAAAGTGATATTGTAATATAACATATCTGGGAACAATATGGTGCGTTTTGTTGGACTGTTGTGTTGTGAGTTGATTGTAGACAATGCACGGTGTGAACAATGTAAAATTAAATATACGACATTTGTAATCCAACTGCAGGTACGTATTTGATAACGTTTAAAGATTGCAGGGGTTTTGAAGCAATATAGCGGAAACGGTGGTTGATACTGCAATGGAATTAAGATGGATGTATGATTTATTGTGATTATAAATTTACACGTGCTTGTCTAATTTATAAATATTAAATAATATGATATAAAAGACAGTGATGTTTCAAACTTATTTGCGTAAGTACTAATATTTCTCTGTTTTGTAGGAAGGACAGACTTTGAGCACATTGACTAAATTGAAACTAAGGTGCATTAGCATTAGGACATTACAGTACATAGATTGTCCCACGACGCGTCTGCCAAAACTTGGGTGGTTATTTATTGGTTTACGTATATAAGGTAAAGACATTTACCTTAACACTCGCCAGGGTATCAGTATCAGTATCCACGCATTTACCTCACCATTACAACAGTGTTGAGGCATTTAACTCGCCTTTGCCATGTGTATACAGCCACAGCATGACAGGTTTCTTCATTCAGCATGGAAAGAAGGTAGGGGTGTTCATTTTTTTTTCAATGGCTCGACAGCCCCTTGGGGCCTAGGCCCTCATTATCGAGGCTTCACGATCACACTCAGACACACCACACTCGATAGGACTCCTCTGGACGAGTGACCAGCCCGTCGCAGAGACCTCTACTGACAACACACAACACTCACAAGAGACAGACATCCATGCCGTGGCGGGATTCGAACCCACAATCCAAAGAAAGCGAGCGGCCGCAGATCCACGCCTTAGACCGCACGGCCACTGGGATCGGCAGGGTTTTCATGGCCATGCGAAAGCACTCATGTTCTCTAGTAAGTTTCTGTCGGATTATGGAACAGTTTCTGTGTGTGAAGCATGTTTTGTGTTGTGATGAGGCCCACTTTACGTAAGTTCGGATAACCAACTGCCACAAGACCCACGTTGGCCACCACCCATTCCACTGCAAGGAAATTCCAACATCGGTTTTCGGTGTACACGTAGTGCGGTCTTATCGACAGCTAACTAATTAGGCCATTTATTCTCGCGAAGCGAACAACAGACATTTATTTACTACAGCACTAGGTACCATTTCATTTGGAACACTTTCGTGTCCAGGTCAGATTAAACAAGTTGCTGTAACAGAGCGTTATTTTACATTCCGATCCACAGTTCGCAGAAATTGTTTATTGGTCGTGGAGGTCAGAATTTCTGGCCATCCCGTTCACCAGGCCTAACACCCCTTAATTCTGCTTTGAAAATATAAAGGGGTTTTTCTATCAGAAAATATTGGCTCTGTGATGTGAAATGCCACAGCACGTAATGGGCAGTGTCCGTAGCTTACAGAACGAGCTTGAAGTCATTCGGAAAGCGAAACGTGTGGTTTTAAATTAAGCTCAGTTGTGCATAGCCGCTACACGAGGTCATTTCTAACTGCAAGCCTCTTATGTATTTTGTAACATTCAACCAGTACAATTCACCATACTGTTTTTTAGATATTTATATTATAATATCACACTGAATATTCCTACATGTTTCGATCCACAAGGGATCATCATCAGGGAATCATATCAAAGCAACACCGCACAAAACCAAATTAGCTACTTCTATACACAGTTGACATGGTGTAAAAAGAGTCCAATAGTTAAAATGTAGACAGGTATTTGTAGAATATTTGTATAAATGTAGTCCATCTTGATGTACAGTATCTCGGAGACAGCCTACGTACTTAACGAACAATAACACAGCACTATGTTATCCTTCTACAAAGAACTGTCTACATTTTAACTATATGTATATTTTATACCATATCAACTGTGTATAAAAGTAGCTAATTTGGTTTAATGCAGTATTTTTTTGATTTGATTCCCTGATGATGATCCCTTGTGTATCGAAACATGTAGGAATATTCAGTGTGATATTATAATATAAATATTTAAGGAACAATATTGTGTTTTTTTGTATTGTGTGTGGGTGTTTTGTAATGTGTGTACGGGGTTCTAATGTGTGTAATGTATTTACTGTATGTATTTGTTTTGTAATTTTGTAGAGTTGTTTTGTATTGTTACTCGGTGTTACTTGTTATTTGTATGTTGTACTAGTGTAGGACTACTGCGACCGGTGAAAAACATTTGTATTGTGTGTACTAGTGTAAGGACTACTGGTACCGGTGAAAACATTTGTATTGTGTGTACTAGTGTAAGGACTACTGCGACCGGGTGAAAAACATTTGTATTGTGTGTACTAGTGTAAGGACTACTGCGACCGGGTGAAAAACATTTGTATTGTGTGTACTAGTGTAAGGACTACTGCCACCGGGTGAAAAACATTTGTATTGTGTGTACTAGTGTAAGGACTACTGCCACCGGGTGAAAACATTTGTATTGTGTGTACTAGTGTAAGGACTACTGCGACCGGGTGAAAACATTTGTATTGTGTGTACTAGTGTAAGGACTACTGCGACCGGGTGAAAAACATTTGTATTGTGTGTACTAGTGTAAGGACTACTGCCACCGGGTGAAAACATTTGTATTGTGTGTACTAGTGTAAGGACTACTGCACCGGGTGAAAAACATTTGTATTGTGTGTACTAGTGTAAGGACTACTGCCACCGGGTGAAAACATTTGTATTGTGTGTACTAGTGTAAGGACTACGCCACCGGTGAAAACATTTGTATTGTGTGTACTAGTGTAAGGACTACTGCCACCGGGTGAAAAACCAATTGTAGTAAATAATAATAATAATAATAATAATAATAATTTCGTTGGTGTGAGTGTTGCGAATTAGTTATCGGCAGTGCACGGAATGAACGGTATAAAGTGTGTACAGTGTTTTGTCTCACAACTTACATTATGCGTGACTAGAGAAGTGACTATGACGCATGTAAGCCTAACACATTTCGCCCAAAATAAACTATAAAAACCACCAAAAATGTGACATAGTCTATACTTATTTCAGTAAAGACTAAAAAGAGTTGTGTGCTTGCAAGTTACCGCAATATTCGGAACATGAAACTACTTTGGTTAATTTAAACTTATCTATTTGAAACCTACAGTAAAGTCTGGATAGGCACACATTTGTCTGATGCTTTCCCAATTCAGAATGATCTGAAAAAAGGAGATGCTTTGTCTCCAGTGCTTTTTAACTTTGCCTTAAACATGCCATTAGGAAGGACCAAGAAAACGTGGATCATTTGAGCTTGAATGGGGCACATCAGCTTCTGGGCCACGCTGATGATGTCAATTCATTTCCGAAAACGTAAATACTAAAACAAATAAAAAGAAGCCTCATTAGTCGCTATTAACGATGTCTGTGTGGAAGTAAATTGTGAGAATACTAAGTATGTGTTCATGTCTTCTCAACTAAATGCAGGACGAAGTCACAACACAAAGGTAGTTAATAAGTTCTTTGAAGATGTGATGAAGTTCCGACTAAAGACTAAAATTGCATGCAGGAAGGGAATATTTGCTACCATTACCTTAATAAGGAACTTTTTCCTTCTGCTTCATTAAAGTAGAGAGAAGTCTAATTTTACTTGTTGGTCTCTGATGTCAAATAAATAACATAAAATGGAGGGCTTCGTCAATAGGGTGCTGAGAGAGGTATTTGGAGATAAGGGAGAGAGCGTGAAAGGAAAATAGAAGTAATTTTACAATGGAGAGCTTCATAATTTATACTCCTCAGCAAATATGTATTTTTAGGGTGATCAAATGAGGAGTATGAGATGGGCGGAGCGTATGGTGTTAATGCAAGAAAAGAGAAATGCATGCGAAGTTACGGTAGGAAAACCTGAATCTTGGTGCCCAACTGGAAGACCTAGACATAGACGCAACAATTAGGTTCTTAAAGGAACAGTCTTCAGGGTAACGTAATCTCTGAAGTGAGTAGGTTACGGGCTGTACAGTCGAGGTATCGTGGCTGGAATCACGCCAGGAGAAGACACTTTTTATTCTCCAGAATTTCCATACCGGCTCTGGGGCACACCCCTCTTCCAGTTAATGTGTACCAGGGGCCTTTTCGCCGGAGTTCAAGCGGTTGGGGCGCGAAGCTGTCCGCACACCTACAGCTATTGTCGAGGTTAAGAATGAGAACATCTATTCCTGCATTTCCCCACATGGTCTTTTGGCGCGCAGAGGGATAATATTACCTTTACAGTGGCGATATGAATACAAAAGTGTCTGAGATCTTACGTTACAAATATATAAGATGGGCAGTCAAAAAGTTCCCGGAATTCCCCTGCAGACGGAGAATGAGAGATAAGATAGCGCACGCATTGTTGTGGTGGGAGCTCAGCATGTCTGCTCGCAGGTGCAACAAGTCTGGACAGGTTTAGGCGTGCAGTGTCGTTACTGTTCCGTTTGAGTTAGACGTGAGTGTTGGTCATTCGGCGCATCGGCCACACATCGCTTGTTGTGCAGCAATTCCTCGCCGAGGAAAACATTCCTGTCATCACCCAACCACCGTAATCTCCGGATCTCGCTCCGAGTGACTTTTGGCTGTTCTCTACTCTGAAAATGGGCCTCAAGGGGACACGTTTCGCAACCATGGAGGACATCAAATCGAATGCGACGGCCGAACTCCGGAAGATTACAAAAGAAGCCTTCTGCCGGTGCTTCCAACAATGGCAGGATCGATGGAGCAAGTGTGTGTGTGCGCAAGGGTCCTACTTTGAAGGTGATTAGGTAAGCGTTGCCGTATGTCCTACCATTACAGTGCAATACCACCATTCCGGGAACTTTTTGACTGCCCCTCTATATATATATATATATATATATATATATAAGTTCTGTGTAAACCAGTCTCTTGTCAGTACGTTAGGAATATTGCAACGGTGTGGAAACTTGAAATTATTCATAAATAAAATGTA
This sequence comes from Reticulitermes speratus, assembly GCA_021186555.1. Classification (NCBI taxonomy): domain Eukaryota; kingdom Metazoa; phylum Arthropoda; class Insecta; order Blattodea; family Rhinotermitidae; genus Reticulitermes; species Reticulitermes speratus. The sequence continues at coordinate 27,131,403 of JAJKFL010000012.1, forward strand.
GTGGGGATGTGTACGATGACATTTGGCACAGAAATATGTCACTGAATTATGAGTTACTCCATTTTGCACTAGCCACAATAATCAGGTCGTACGGAGCGAAGTATTTGAGGGAAAGATTTTTAATATAAACAACAAATGCATTTAAATTGTCACAATTTCACAATAATATATTAAAAAAACACACTGTACTGCTACATGTTTCGGACCTGGTTTGTCCATCATCAGTCGTTGCATGAAAGTGTAATGATTTGGTTTAATTGTACGTGTAGAAGAACTGCTGATAATTTGTCATGTAGTGAAATGATACTCAGTAGATAAGAGCGGCAAGTGGATGATACAGGGTGGAATATATTATTGTGAATTTGTTGGTTGATATTAAAAAAAATTGAACTATAATTGCACGGAATGGAAAATATGAAATATTTGAAGGAACATTTGGATCATAAATTCTTTCCAAAATCCTTATTAACAGTAAGTGTCCGTGTGTAGGAAATAAAATTTATTTTTTCACATCTGGTCCTTCTTTTTTTATGTACTCGCTTGTTAGGATAGCAATTTCTTTTCGATTTATGAGATCCTCTTTATGCCAGAGAATTTTCTTTGCAAGCTAACAGCGCTGGTAAAAGAGTATCGCTTGAGTACTTAACATGGAGCACGAGAGCTTTGTAATCTGTGGTCTTTTGGGTGATTACACGGCGTCGTGAAATCACCCAAAAGACCGCAGATTACATCAACATCGCGGCGGAAGCCTGAAATCAAGGACACGAGAGCTTTGTTTATGTTCTGGACGTTGATTTGTCGTAGAATTTTGGAGCGGAACTGCTAATATCAACCGACGTTTCGTGTGATGTATAATAATCTCCCCGTTAACGCGATGTGGTACAAAGGTAAATATTGCCCTGTGCAAGGCACGAAAACATATGTGGGGTTTCGGTTTACAGCTCCGCTTATCTTAACCTCGATAGTAGATTGAGGTTATTGGTCAGTTTCACGAACCGACTGCTTTACCCACGGGGAAGATACCCTGGTGCACATTGAATAAGGAGCCTGGGTGGTCCCCAGGGACGGTTTAAAAGCTTGGAAAAGAGAAAAATATATTTTTCTTGCCGGGAACAGAACCCGGATTCCTCAGCCGGCCATCCCGTAGCGTAGTCAATGCGGCACCAAAATAGCCTACTTTAATTCTGCTTACTACTACATTCCAACCGACAGGCCACTGCCACTGTCATCACACTACAACCATTAGAAAAATTGTCAGTGCCGGCCGGAGTTGTTTGACCGCGTAAGCAGGTTGTGGCGATTAAGTACTGTTCTAGGAATTCATAGGTTTGCGGTCTCGATGTGGCTACGGTTGCTTTATTCAAGTTATGTTATCGGGATGGAAATGAATGTGCAGAAACTAAGGTAATGAGAATATCAGGGCATTACAGATAATGATGGACCAAAACCAACTGGAGAATGTGGAATATTTCAAATATTTGGATAGCGTGGTAACAAATGACGCAAGATGTACAAGTGAAATTAACTGCAGGACTGCTGTGGAAAAAAAATAACATTCACCAGGAAGAAGAAACATTTTATCAAAAACTTGGACTGAAATTTAAGGAAGAAACTAGTAAAGTGCTACATTTGGAGCGTAGCTTTGTACGGTGCTAAAACTTGGACACTTCGGAAAGTAGATCAGAAGTATCTGGAAAGTTTTGAAATGTGGTGCTGGAGAAGAATGGAGAAGATCAGTTGGACCGATCGTGTGAGAAATGAAGAAGTATTACACAGAGTGAAGGAGGAGAGGAATATCGTACATACAATAAAAAGAAGAAGGCTAACTGGATTGGTCACATCTTGCGTAGGAACTGCCTTCTGAAACACGTTATTGAAGGAAAAATAGAAGAAAGGATATAAGTGACGGGAAGATGAGGAAGAAGACGTAACCAGCTACTGGATGACCTTAAGGAAACGAGAGTACTGTAATGTGAAAGAGGAAACACTAGTTTCACGTTATATCCACCGTTCATCATGATAACAAATCAAAAGTTTAAAAACCAACATATGCACTCTATTCTTACAAGTAAGTCAATTACCCCTACATATGTTTCGGCTTCAACAAGCCATCTTCAGGGGGTCAAAGTTCAACATATGCTCTACATCCATTAGTTCAATTATAAGCACCTCGTACATCAACATAAAACAAAATCTTAATTCCCAATGCATTACGATATCACCACTATCAGCTGTTCAAATATATAAAATCCAGGGAATGAGTTTTACCAGTCTTTCATGTTATATGTGTAGAAGTTTAAAAGTTTCCTTAAAATTACATATATATTGGTTATAAATTAATGGCAGTCATGTTTTTGTATACGGGTTATCCAATGTAGGTTGAGGGTATCCTGTATAATGTTGCTGCGCCTCCAGTGTTGTGATTTGTGATTTGAACGCAACCAGCCAGTACAGAATTAAGAATCTGTTTTATGTTGATGTATGAGGTGCTTATAATTGAACTAATGGATGTAGAGCATATGTAGAACTTTGACCCCCTGAAGATGGCTTGTTGAAGCCGAAACATATGTAGGGGTAATTGACTTACTTGTAAGAATACAGTGCATTGTTGGTTTTCAAACTTTTGATAGGAAACACTAGCTTGCACTCTGGAGAACTCGCTTTGGAAGAGGCTATGGACCTGTCGTAAGACAGAATGTTAGTCAGGGCAGCCTAGTTACCCAAGTGTCTTCTACTGGCTGGACGACCCTGGTTCTATTCCAGGTAGTGGCCAGAATTTTTCTTTATTCCACTTGAAAACCAGCCCTGTAGCTCACCGGAGTCGCCTTAGTGAGGAACAAAGCTGGCCGGACCGTGAAGCTCACCACTCACCTGTGTCTGGATTAAGAACGCATGGAGTGAAGTTTCACATCGGCTAGACCATACTTTTCAATGCCCTTGTAATTAGGTACAGGGGAATCCGAATATTCCGTAGTCTGTCTTATGACAGGTCCATGGATTTTTCCAAAGCGAGTTCTCCACACATTGCGATCTAGTGCTTCCTCTTTTAATTTTCAGTATACTCCTTTCCTTAAGATCATCCAGTAGATGCTTACATCTTCTTCCTCGTCCTCCTGTCACGTCTATCTTTCCCTCCATCTTTCTTTGAATAACGTGTTTTAGAAGGCAGTACCTACGCAAGATGTGACCAATCCAGTTAGCCTTTCTTCTTTTTATTGTATGTACGATATTCCTCTCCTCCTTTACTCTGTGTAATACTTCTTCATTTCTCACACGATCGGTCCAACTGATCTCCATTCTTCTCCAGCACCACATTTCAAAACTTTCCAGGTATTTGTGATCTACTTTCCGAAGTACTGCTTTGAATTTGACCACGATCAAAGTCCTTTCTCACGCTCCATACAATCTACGTCTTTAACCTGTATAGCTGAGATGAATTACCAAGGAACCCATCAACTATGCATGCAGTATGAGTGACATATTGTTTCTTAATCAATCCAGAACACCAACCAAAACCACAGGTTTAATATACGTACATGATTGCATGTTGATGGTTGCTTGATGCCAAGGTGTGGTGTGTGCGGGGCTCTTTGTATGTATAACTTCTGAAGTATCCACTGCCTTCTAGTTCGCAAATTCTGTACTCTGTTTCCTTCTGTAAGTTACTTTCTAAATAGTTATGATTGACGCCTGACTGAAACGTACCAGTCAAGTGCCTTGTATTCTGTTTGTGGCATTTACAGCAGACTTCCTCACTAATTGCAGATGGTTTCTCGAAATTAATGACGGGACCCTGAACCAGTTACAGACATCCCATTAGCGGTTTGAAAGCTTATGTTAGACTGGAGTTTTTCACACTGGTGCTGATGTCTTTCGTCTACCGCTGTATGGCGTCGTGTATATTGTTACTTATATGGCAATCTGCACGATGTCATATCTTCTGGTGTGGTTAGTTTTCGTGGCTTTTCCGTACAAATAGCAAGGATATTTTACGAGTAATTTCATTTCATTCTGTAGTCTGTCTTACGACAGGTCCGTAGCCTCTTCCAAAGCGAGTTCTCCACAGGGTGCGATCTAGTGCTTCCTCTTTCAATTTCCAGTATCTTCTCTTTTCCTTAAGGTCATCCAGCAGCTGCTTACGTCTTCTCCCTCGTCTTCCCGTCATTTCTATCCTTCCTTCTAACTTTCCTTCAATCACATGTTTCAGAAGGCAGTTTCTGCGCAAGATGTGACCAATCCAGTTAGCCTTTCTTCTTTTTATTGTATGTACGATATTCCTCTCCTCCTTGACTCTATGTAATACTTCTTCATTTCTCACACGATCGGTCCAACTGATCTTCTCCATTCTTCTCCAGCACCACATTTCAAAACTTTCCAGATACTTCTGATCCACTTTCCGAAGTGTCCACGTTTCAGCACCATATAAAGCTATGCTCCAAATGTAGCACTTTACTAGTTTCTTCCTTAAATTTAAGTCCAGTTTGCTGGCGAAAAGATTCTTCTTGTTGAATGCTGCTTTAGCCATGGCAATTCTGGATTTAATTTCACGTGTACATCTTGCATCATTTAATTTAGTGTAATTTAATGTGACAAAAATATACGGTAGGTCCAACTCGTTAGCTGGTTCACCCTTCCCAGTAGTGCTTACTGTCGTACATCGCGGTGTAGTTCACGTATGCGCGTTCCTACAAAAGATGCCGCACCTGCCTGCCTGTTTCACCCAGTTGCTGCGTAGATATCGCGCGATAAGGAATGTAGTTCGGTAGTTCGACTGACTTTTCACAACTCTAGAACTAATGGCCGCCCTCGTTTTTTTAGGCGCGTTCGCAAAATCTTTAGCTGTTGGCCTTGTTACCGCTTTGTTCTGAATAATTCCCTGATGAAGGCACCCCGGTGCCGAAACATGTAGGAATTTTATAATTACTTCTGGATGTATTTTATTAAGTGCGTAAGCTGGTTAATTTATTGATTGTAAGAACATGCACGGTATGAGTAACATAACATTTGTGTACAATTGTGTATGGAGCACAAAAAGAAATGATGAAGGGTAAAGGTAAAGGTCACCCTAGAACAGGACATGAAGGCCCAGAGGGGGAGTAGAGGTATAGCTCTACTCTTTCTTTAACCTCGGCACTAGATGGGGTGGGTGGTCAACTCTACGCCCCGCCCGCTTTACCCCCGGGAAAGAGACCCGGTACCCATTGTATAGGAGGCTGGGTGGGCCCCAGGGCCGGTCTGGACGGCTGCGAAAAATCTCGCCGGGATTTTTTTTTTTGCCTGTCCGGGGTTTTTCCCCTTTGATCCATTTTTGTACTGTTTAAAGCCTTTCGTCCTTCATGTCACTTTTTACGTTCCATTCTACCGTCCTTATACAAAAAACACAACACAAACATCCATGCCCCCGGTGGGATTCGAACCCACGATCCTAGTAGGCGAGCGGCCGAAGACCCACGCCTTAGACCGCACGGCCACTGGGATCGGCTAGGGATTCGATCCCCTTACCGTCCAGCCCGTAGCGAGTCGCTATACCGACTGAGCTATCGCGGCCCACAATTATGAAGTGTGGGGTTACAAATAAGCTGATGTTTTGACATGACAGTGTTTGGAAAGGCTCCACTTCTTCCTCTCACGGCACGAGGACAATGCTTTTTACATCCATGTTTTAATCAAAAGTTGAGAAGAGTCGATGTCCAATCAACTGGTCATGATTTTCCTATCCTTCATAAAGATTAATAGTCTATATATCTACGCTCTCTAGCAAGGAGCGTAGATATATCAAGGACTTGACAGGAAATTGAAAACAGTTTGAATTACGGCCCCTGATGCTGTGTTGGTCAAAACCAATCTGTATTTCTTGGAAAGTATAGCTACCAAGAAATAGAGAAGTTTATTACACTTATAAAAGGTGGCCGGAGATCTTTGTTATTACCACATGTCCATCTTAGCAGGAAACTTCGTCAGCTGTCTCACGTCTGTAGGCGAAGTTTGAGTTTCCATTCTCCGACATAAGACGTGTTATTGGAGTTTTTCTTTTTTACGCCCGAGAGCTATATTGATATGTCAAAATACGTGATATTAACTTGTGCTATTATGTAAAGTTAATAGACAGAGTTGGATTAGCTCATGTAAGACAAGCAAAAGTTCAGATGTTCATTGTATGTGTATTACAGATGCTTTAACATCACAGATTGCAGGTTAATTACTGCTTTATAACGCATTAAGCGTCGATATTTGGCCAACGCCATAAGACGCTGTTGGTTCCATGTAACTTCAGAAGTGAATAAATATCTTGCCAGGCATAAGATGCGTATGGAATGTAGTTAGTACAGTGATCATCTTAAGGAAATGTACATGTAATTTCAGTAAGGGGCATCATCTTTGACAAGCCCCAAATAAGATGCTTATGGTTGCAGTATGTTAGTAAGTGAATCATTTAACCATAAGACCGCTGTATGGTTCAATTATTTGTAAAGTGACTCATCTTTGCCAAGCGCCATAAGACGCTGTATGGTTGCATGTATTTCAGTAAGTGACATAATCTTTGCCAAGCGCCATAAGACCGCTGTATGGTTCCATGTAATTTCAGTAAGAGACATCATCTTTGCCAAGCGCCATAAGACTGCTGTATGGTTGCATGTATTCCAGTAAGTGACATCATCTTTGCCAAGCGCCATAAGACGCTGTATGGTTCATGTAATTCCAGTAAGTGACATCATCTTTGCCAAGCGCCATAAGACGCTGTATGGTTGCATGTATTCAGTAAGTGACATCATCTTTGCAAGCGCCATAAGACGCTGTATGGTTCCATGTAATTCCAGTAAGTGACATCATCTTTGCCAAGCCCATAAGACTGCTGTATGGTTGCATGTATTTCCAGTAAGTGACATATCTTTGCCAAGCGCCATAAGACCGCTGTATGGTTCCATGTAATTCAGTAAGTGACATCATCTTTGCCAAGCGCCATAAGACTGCTGTATGGTTGCATGTAGTTTCAGTAAGTGACATCATCTTTGTCAAGCGCCATAAGACCGCTGTATGGTTCATGTATTCCAGTAAGTGACATCATCTTTGCCAAGCGCCATAAGACTGCTGTATGGTTGCATGTAGTTCCAGTAAGTGACATCATCTTTGTCAAGCGCCGTAAGACGCTGTATGGTTCATGTAATTCCAGTAAGTGACATCATCTTTGCCAAGCGCCATAAGACCGCTGTATGGTTGCATGTAGTTCCAGTAAGTGACATCATCTTTGCCAAGCGCCATAAGACCGCTGTATGGTTCCATGTAATTCCAATAAGTGACATCATCTTTGCAAGCGCCATAAGACCGCTGTATGGTTCCATGTAATTCCAGTAAGTGACATATCTTTGTCAAGCGCCATAAGACCGCTGTATGGTTCCATGTAATTCCAGTAAGTGACATCATCTTTGTCAAGCGCCATAAGACCGCTGTATGTTCGTTCCATGTAATTCAGTAAGTGACATCATCTTTGTCAAGCGCCTAAGACCGCTGTATGGTTCCATGTAATTTCAGTAAGTGACATCATCTTTGTCAAGCGCCATAAGACCGCTGTATGGTTCCATGTAATTTCAGTAAGTGACATCATCTTTGTCAAGCGCCATAAGACCGCTGTATGGTTCCATGTAATTCAGTAAGTGACATCATCTTTGTCAAGCGCCATAAGACCGCTGTATGGTTCCATGTAATTCAGTAAGTGACATCATCTTTGTCAAGCGACCATAAGACCGCTGTATGGTTCCATGTAATTCCAGTAAGTGACATCATCTTTGTCAAGCGCCATAAGACCGCTGTATGGTTCCGTTCCATGTAATTTCAGTAAGTGACATATCTTTGTCAAGCGCCTAAGACCGCTGTATGGTTCCATGTAATTCAGTAAGTGACATCATCTTTGTCAAGCGCCATAAGACCGCTGTATGGTTCGTTCCATGTAATTCAGTAAGTGACATCATCTTTGTCAAGCGCCATAAGACCGCTGTATGGTTCCATGTAATTCCAGTAAGTGACATCATCTTTGTCAAGCGCCATAAGACCGCTGTATGGTTCCATGTAATTCCAGTAAGTGACATCATCTTTGTCAAGCGCCATAAGACCCTGTATGGTTCCATGTAATTCCAGTAAGTGACATCATCTTTGCCAAGCGCCATAAGACCGCTGTATGGTTCCGTTCCATGTAATTCCAGTAAGTGACATCATCTTTGCCAAGCGCCATAAGACCGCTGTATGGTTCCGTTCATGTAATTCCAGTAAGTGACATCATCTTAGAGTAACTTCACACTGCCAATATTCATCTCCTTGTACACGAAATCTGAAATATTATAAGTTAAAATAGGCCTAATCTTTGTGTGATGTCAGTCTTCCTCCGCGGTGTAAAGGTGATCTTCACTTTTCTGGGATTTTACGCAGCGTAGAATGGTAGTTTCTTACCGTCGATTTCGAAACAATCTATCAGTCCCATCTTCAGGGGTCAAGCAGTCCAAGAGGAATCGTCTTGGAGTGTTTAAGCCTTGAAGATGGGACCAATAGTTTTTTTTCCCGAAACGTCGGTAGCAAAGTACCAATCTATTCTATGTAAAATCCCAGAATAGCGAAAATTTAAAGTATTCTCATTAAAGTTTATTTTATTTCTTTTGTTTCTTTCTTTTTCCTTTCTTTTTAAATAATTTTTTATCTCACTACGCCTCGAGTAAAGTAGTCTGTTAGGTTTTTCATGTTTTTTAAACACACCGATAAAATTTAAAAGAGATTCTGAATGGAAGACTTTATCAGATTCTGTTTTTCCAGTGTAATTTATTCGCGGAGAGAGGCAAACAAACTGACACATATAAGATCGTAGACGATTGTGTATGTTGGAGAAAAGGCAGTGAAGACTGCAGTGAACAGCAGCTGTGAACACAAAGTATTTTAATTAAAGTAATTATTATGGATGCGGTTAGTATGTGCCTGTTACGTCGTACCTTAATTGAGGCAGTGTTACGTTGTGCCATAATTGAGGCAGTGTTACGTTGTGCCATAATTGAGGCAGTGTTACGTCGTACCTTAATTGAGGCAGTGTTACGTTGTGCCATAATTGAGGCAGTGTTACGTTGTGCCATAATTGAGGCAGTGTTACGTTGTGCCATAATTGAGGCAGTGTTACGTTGTGCCATAATTGAGGCAGTGTTACGTCGTGCCATAATTGAGGCAGTGTTACGTCGTGCCATAATTGAGGCAGTGTTACGTCGTGCCATAATTGAGGCAGTGTTACGTCGTGACATAATTGAGGCAGTGTTACGTCGTGACATAATTGAGGCAGTGTTACGTCGTGACATAATTGAGGCAGTGTTACGTCGTGACATAATTGAGGCAGTGTTACGTCGTGACATAATTGAGGCAGTGTTACGTCGTGACATAATTGAGGCAGTGTTACGTCGTTCCATAATTGAGGCAGTGTTACGTTGTGCCATAATTGAGGCAGTGTTACGTCGTGCCATAATTGAGGCAGTGTTACGTCGTGCCATAATTGAGGCAGTGTTACGTCGTGCCATAATTGAGGCAGTGTTACGTCGTGACATAATTGAGGCAGTGTTACGTCGTGACATAATTGAGGCAGTGTTACGTCGTGACATAATTGAGGCAGTGTTACGTCGTGACATAATTGAGGCAGTGTTACGTCGTTCATAATTGAGGCAGTGTTACGTTGTGCCATAATTGAGGCAGTGTTACGTCGTGCCATAATTGAGGCAGTGTTACGTCGTGCCATAATTGAGGCAGTGTTACGTCGTGCCATAATTGAGGCAGTTTTACGTCGTGCCATAATTGAGGCAGTTTTACGTCGTGCCATAATTGAGGCAGTGTTACGTCGTGCCATAATTGAGGCAGTGTTACGTCGTGCCATAATTGAGGCAGTGTACGTCGTGCCATAATTGAGGCAGTCTGTTGTCAACTTCTCATCCCGTAGACCAGGGTTCCGTCCCAGGACAGTTTAGGGAGGATTTGTGGTTGTGTCTCTCCGACTGCTTCGGTTTCTCTGTGGGTTATCATTGCCGCTGTTCTTCTTATTTAACCTTCGACGCTGTACACTCTCAATCAGGGGTGTCAAACAAAGTCCCGCGGTCCGTCTATTCATTTTATGGCCACTCACTCTTGTAGTTCCAATTAAGGAATACGGTCTACCGTAATCCCGACGAAATTTTTAATTTAAGTCATTAACACTTATCGGCCCAATGTAGAGTTACACTCGACATCGCTTTCCACTGTACCAGGTCCAAAGTCGATCTCAAATCGACACATTATTGCACAGTGTTTTATGTTGATTTTCCCTAAGGTACTTCGGTAGTGGCTGCTTTTGAACTTCGAAGACTGGATTTTTATGGAAAATTGTTTTGTACCAGAATGTAGGAAGTCAACAAGTATAATTTGGTGTACAAAGAGTTAAAAATGTGTTTCTTTATCACGGGCCAAAGAGGCTCAAATGGATTTGCTGTCTGTGCATGGCGATGCATGCATACGTCAGCAAAAATATAACAAAACAGAATTAAAATTCAGTAATTTCAATATATATTCTGTGTTATTATTGAAATAATGAAGTAGTCTTAATTTTTTTTTGCTTTTAAGCAGAATATTTTAACCCCTTTATTTCTCGCAATAACCTGCGGCCCCTCTTAAATTTTCGAATTATCCGCTTGGTCCGTGTATGATTTGAGTTTCATCCCCAAAGAGCTTCGCAATGAATAAACCACAACCACAGCAACCACAATTTGAATGTAAATTTATAACATTTTTCCGCATCATCATTAAAATCTTCGACGGAAATGGCTGAGAATGCACGGGGGGGGGGGGGGGGGGGGGGGGGGGGTTGCATAAATCTTTTGAATTACGGATGAAAGTTATAAACTATTATTTGAATTAAAACCTTACCAGTAATTCTTGTATTTAGCCCGCCACCACTGAGTTAGTTACACAAGAGAAATAATAATCCATACCTTAAATTCCATTTATCAACCCCAAATAAGGCAGTTATACTATTTTTCTTCAAATGATGGGGATCTCCAGTTAAAATCTCTTCCCAAAGACCGCATATTCTGAAGCAGACTTTTCGTTGGTTTTCTCAAGGTAAATACTGGTATAGTGCCCCAAATTGTGGGCCGCGATAGCTCAGTCGGTATAGTGATTCGCTACGAGCTGGACGGTCCGGGGATCAAATCCCGGTGGGGGCGAGATTTTTAGCACCCGTCCAGACCGGCCCTGGGGCCTACCCAGCCTCCTGTACAATGGGTACCGGTCATTCCCGGGGTAAATCGGCCGGGGCGTGGCGTTGACCACTCACCCCCATCTAGCGCAGAGATTAAAGAAAGAGTAGAACTATATCTCTACTCCCCCTCTGGGCCTTCATGGCCTGTTATAGGGTGAACTTTACCTTTACCTTATAGTGCCCCAAATTGGGTCACTGCCACAGATCGACATTTTTTCTAAATTATTGTTTATGCATCACGCTATGATTCGACACTGTACAGACTGAGCTACTGACAGCGTCGCTAAATAAATCGTACCTAAATAAAGAAAGGAACTTTTAACATATTCGCTCTCTATATATTTTAGTAGAGATATCCTCCACAAGATAGCAGCACAAGATAAATAAGAAACGATATAAGCAATGCACATGTAGCGTACCATTTTGGTGCGTTCGCGCAAATATTTTGCAAAGAAAAATTAACAATGCGTTCTCCGTGTATCGTTGGGGTGCATGCCACTGTCAACAATATAAAAATATAGAGTGTTTCAAAAATGCTTCAATGGCAATTTTGTGTCACCGGCAACAATAAAAACTTATTAGGTCTTTGTGTAAAGTGTGCGATGTTGTTATTCGATTTTGCCACGTTGGGCTCCTCGCAATTTTGGCACGTTGGGTTCCTCGACCAATTTATGGCCACGTTTGGGGTTCCTCGACCAATTTTTGGCCACGTTTGGGGTTCCTCGACCAATTTTATGGCCACGTTTGGGGTTCCTCGACCAATTTATGGCCACGTTTGGGGTTCCTCGACCAATTTATGGCCACGTTGTGTTCTCGACAATTATGGCCAGTTTGTGTTCCTCGACATTATGGCCACGTTGGGTACTCGACAATTTCCATAAGTTCCGAATATCAGACTTCAGGGAAATCCGTCCTGCCGGAGCCATGCTGAAGCATGCGGACGGACAGACAGACAGACGGATCTGACGAAACTAATAGGCGCTTATCGCGATTATGCCAACGTGCCTGAAAGTAGAAAAGGGCCCTCAGTAATTTAAGTTTCTCGCAATAGTAAAAGCAGATTCCAAAAGCCATATAATCCACATTTACTTGGGACATGTAATTGTAACAGCATCAGCACACAGCCTACAATACATAGATTTGACTGCTTGGGTCTGGAAAGTTTAACGCAAAAAAAAAAGAAGTCCCTCTATTCACACTTAGGTTTATCAACTGTTAAATACTCTTCCTTTATCTCACATCACTGCTCATTCCGTTGAAAGAGATGAAGAGCTTAATATCTTGAGTATGTTCAATATTCAGATTGGTCTCCGTAGGGAAAGACGCTGTTTGCTAACATTCTAACTAATTGCTTCTTTCTTCAATACGTAAGGAAATGGATGAATATGGTAACAAATCCATATGTTTGTAATGAAGCAATCAGTGAGGTTGCAATAACGCGATCAGCATCATTTGTTACAAAACCTCAACAATATTTTTTTCGTACGTAATGAAGACCGAAAAATGTTGGCACTTTTAACCACCAGGGAAGATTCTGTTGAGAAAATGGCGACTCCATAAAACAAGGCCTTCTGTATCCTGCAGTTTTCGAAGAAAATCCTGTCACAAATATGCAGTGGTAATTTCTCAAAACTAACTAACTAACTAACTCCATGGAGCAGAGTCCTTTCTTGAGAAGCTAGCAGGTCGTCAGCTAGTCAAGAAATTCCCCGCGTTTTATGGAACCGAAGGTTCATTACCGCACTCACAACAGCCCGCAACCTGTCCCTATCTGAGCCATATCAATCCAGTCCATGCTCCCCCATTCCACTTCATGAAGATCCATTTTAATATTATCCTCCCATCTACGCATGGGTCTTCCAAGTGGTCTCCTTCCCTCAGGTCTCCCCACCAAAACCCTGTATGCACCTCTCCCCTCACCCATACGTGCTACATGGCCCTCCCACCTCATTCTTCTCGATTTGATCACCCGAATAATATTTGGTGATGAGTGCAGATCATTAAGTTCCTCGTTATGTAGTCTTCTCCACTCCCCTGTTACCCCGTCCCTCTTAGGCCCAAATATCCTCTCAGCACCCTATTCTCGAACACCCTCAGCCTATGTTCCTCCCTCGGTGTGAGAGACCAAGTCTACACCCATACAAAACAACAAGTGGTCATTGCTCACGTTTCGAAATTGATACGTAAGCTAGAAAGACAATTTACGTTTGCAGTCGGCAGTTTGAGGGTAAAGATTGTCTTTACAAAATATAAATTACGTGTGGACACATTTATCGGAAGGGAATGTGGACCGAGGCAGAGAAGATTCTTTGTGAAGCCCGCTGAAATCGATTTGCCAGAGGAGTTTTGGTTAAACTGCATGTTGTGCGGAAAAGTTTGAGCATGAAATGTTAAGCAAATTTCAATTAACATATCAAGCAACATAAGCACTTCATAAAATACAATTTGTGACAAGTATTAAAAGTCCTACATGTTTCGGCACCGGCGTGCCATCCTCAGGGAGTTTTATTAGAACAAAGGAATACAAGCCCAACGCGCTAATTTAGGTATGCATCGCCCTAGATTAGTGTGTTGGGTTTGTATTCCTTTGTTCTATAAAACTCCCTGAGGATGGCACGCCGGTGCCGAAACATGTAGGAGTTTAATACTAGGTGTATAAAACTTCTGGGTTTTTACCCGGCATCATTTTTAGTAAGAAACCAACGTTTTGGGAGTACTTGTCTGTCCCATTTTCAGGGTTTAGTTTACCTCGAGACCCTGGAAATGGGACAGACAAGTAGTCCCGAAACGTTGGTCATATACCAAAAAACGACGCCGGGTAAAAACCCAAAATATTTTATATAACATTACGACGACGGCGGAAGCCTTCAGTCACATATAGTGTAATAATTATCATGAACTGTATCTTATTAAGTGCATAAGTTGGTTGATGTATTAATTGTAACATTATGCATGATATGAATAACATAAGATAAACAAATTTCAGTTTTTACAAGCCATTAAGCCTGACGTGATGACAAACTCAGATGATACGAGTTCTGCATGCAGTTGATACGAGTAGTTGACACGGACGGTGACAAATTTACAACGCACCTAACTGTCAGTGAAGAGCAAGGTTTCATTTCAGCGGCAAAGTAAATCGCCATAAAGTGACAGTCTGTGGCCCCTGAAATATCCATGTCACCGAACACCAACGGGATTCCCGGAAAGTGAATGTTTTTCGCGCCATTTCCCTAACAAAGTTCTATGGCCCTTTTTTCTTTAGAAAAACTTCCTCACCCAGATTTATTACCTGGAAATATTGACGAAATGAGCTTTTCTCAGGTAGATGAAAGTTAACATTTTGGAGTCTAAAATTAAACTACGTTACTATAAATATTCTCTTGATACCCCACAGGGTGTACGTGTTTGTCCGTTAGGCCGGCCAATAGGCTAATGCTGTGCAGAGAAATAAATAGGCTTTTCTGTGAGAAACTTACGGAAGGGGTAAATAATGTGCGCGGGAAAAATTCAAGTTTTTAACGTGATAGCTGATGGTTACTATAGTGGACATTAGGCTTTAAAGGGTTAAAGTTATTGCTTACTTAAGTACTATTAAGTCAACAGTTTTTAAGTATCACATCGCACGCTGTAGCAGTGAGATGGCAGTGAACATAAACGGGTTCAAACAAGACAGGCAATGTACGTATAATGTTACACTGAGGCGCGTTCGCGTAACCATTGTTGTCGTGGAAAAACAATAAGTTTATATATTCTGTGTGTGTCTGTCTGTAGCCTTAGTTATCCAGCATGAAGTGCGCATGCGCCGTGTTATATTGTCATCTGTGGCCTGTCTGGCTGTACAATATTTTTCCTCATTTTATCATAAACGGCACGATTTTCGGAAAAAAAGTTATTGAACATAAAATGTGTGTTTTGATTTTATCTACAATTTCTGTCTGAAACATTTCTCATTCTACGAAGAATTCAGCGAGATATTATCATAAATGTACAAATGTTATTCATGTAAAGTACCGTTATTGTTGTTAGATTTTAATGAAAATTGAATTTTCTCGACAGATGTTGGAAAAATACTCAAATATCAAATTTCATGAAAATCCGTTCAGTGGGACCCGAGTTCTATGCGGACAGACGGACGGACAGAGGAACACACATGAATTTTGCGAACGCACCTAAATATGTCAGAGAAGTTTCAGTCACTGAGTGTACGCATATAATACATATATGTATATTGAGTAATAGTTATTACAGTACAATGCTTTCATTATCGTAATTACACGCTGACTAAATTGATAGAAATGTCAGTGAGGTATGCAGAGTAACAAAGAACACAGTTAACAGTATGTCTGTCCTCGAAATGTGGTATATCTGTCTACTTTTTTTTTAGACGATTCGTATACTCAATTGTTTACCCTAAGTATACTTGTTTCAGTTTATTCCTATTGGCTAGTCGCTGAGCTAATCTTATTGCTTCACATACACTGAAGCCGAGACGAAAGACTGAAGTTTCTTGTGACAGAAATTTTTTGAATTTATTATTTTTTTCCCATTCATCGCTTCTATTACTTTAGATACCCAACAATTTTCGACGCAGTCGGTGGAATTGGTAGGGTTAACAGTTGAATGCCTTCGGCCATTTCTCCTTTATTATGCAATAAAAAGAAGTTTCAAACGTTCCGATCGATAACGCGATTCTCACGGTTTCTTCGACTGTGAATTTACCGCATTTCACGGGAGCCTTTTACCTCTTGTTAGGAGCAGAAGTGACATAAAGGGCACACAGATCGTTACTAACGTGTTCATACATCATTATGTTTGAATGCAGAAGTGTGATCGTTAATTAAAGTCTAGAAATGTATTCAGTGTATTTTGTATTACCATCTCACATCTCAATCATAAGGATTGAAAAATAAATATCTGCGATTTTGCTCTTTATGTGTTGCAGAGTTAAATTTTTATTTTTCGATTTAAGATGAGAGGAGGGCCTTGATTGGATTATTTGGCTGAACAAAATTACGTAATTAATGAGGACATATTCACCAAAAGTATTTATAAAGTTCATACAAAGGAAGAGGACACACATGGTGCATGTAGCACGCGTGAAAGATAAGAGAAATTAATACAGTAGTCGTTCTGTCGTCCGGACTATGTGGGGGCGAGGGGTGGTCCGAATTATCCAGGCATCCGGATTAGCGAGGGGAAATTCCTTGGTATAGGTAACATATAAAAAAAGATAGTCGGTTTTAAAGCAAAACTTGAAGGGGAAATACTGTACTTAGGAGTAAAGGTAAAGGTAAAGGTAAAGTTCTCCTTAGAACAGGCCACGAAGGCCCAGAGGGGGAGTAGAGGTATAGCTCTACTCTTTCTTTAACCCTGGCACTAGATGGGGGTGGGTAGTCAACTCCACTCCCCGGCCGCTTTACCCCCGAAAAAGGGACCCGGTACCCATTGTATAGGAAGCTGTGTGGGCCCCAGGGCCGGTCTGGACGGCTGCGAAAAATTTCGCCCCCACCGGGAGTCGATCCCCTGATCATCCAGCCCGTAGCGAGTCACTATACTAACTGAGCTATCCCGGCAGTACATAGGAGTATATATGTAAAGTAATAATAATAATAATAATAATAATAATTAGGTATACATTAAGGCGCAAAATCAACAACACAAGTGCTAATTATAAAATCAGGACAAGAACACAAATGCAATACAAAAACAATACAAGTACATAACAATAATAATAGTAATAATAATAATGTACTGTAATAATAATTTCAGTGGAAAATACTGGGCTATATTTGGCCCAAAATTTCCTGATCGCCGGATTACCGGAATCCGGATTACCGAGGGACCACTGTACACATTTTTTTTTCTTTCGAAAAATCTGGAAGGATACCGGAACTTAGGTACACCTAGTAGTGGATGTTAGGTAATACTGTGATGTGTGTTAAAGAAATTGGTTGTGAGATTATGATCGGATTTGTGTGTCTTAAGAACTGGAATTTGTGAATACGGCAATGAAGATTCGGGTTTCATAATGGCAGGATATATACTGACTAACGTAGTTGTCGTTAGGTTGTTAAGGGCTATGTTTCTTGGCTTTCAAGGAATACTCTCCTCTGTGCTTTATTAACCACAGAACCACGAAGAAGTGTAAGAATGAGGGTAGAACTTCACGCAATATTATCTTCGGCATCGAAGGGGGTGCTTGGTCAACTTCACACCCCGGCAGGTTAATTCCCGAGGGGGTGGGGAGTATCCCGTGGTACCCACTAAGAATGACACTGTGGACAGGTATGGGCACTATAAAACAGGGAATGTTTCTCCTTACGAATGAATTTATTTCACTGGTTGAATTTGAATAGTGTAACAAAGAGACTATTTCACTCGTCGTAGTCGAACCCCAATTTCATTTAAGTATTATTATGTACAGCTGCTACTGAATATGAAGTGGTTGCTAATCTTGCAGTGTAAAGTGACGTATGTGCGAAACTACAGTTAAGTTCATCAATTGCGCAATCAGTCGGAAAGTAAACCCGTTAACAGAAACATCCTTTAAGGATACGTGAAATAATTTATTGTAAGACTACAAAAACATTGGAAGTGTTAACATTTTAAAGAGGAACGGTGTCTGTTTTATATAAGGATTCGGCGCGTACCGCGCAGTAAACACTCTCAACCTCGGTTATACAAAATGTTGTATAAGACAAAAGTCGCTCTTTGTTGTGAGATCCATACACAATACATAAACGCAATGTGAGCAACATGTAGAATTTTTGAATGTTAAACCTGGCGGTACGTAAAGTAACCGCTAGGCTTTAAAAGGTTGAATTGGAAGAATTATTTCAGTGTGATTTTTCATTGTATGTTATAGAGCTCTGAAGGAATATATCAAATTATAAGATATAAAATGAGACCAAATGACTCTTAATAAATAATTAGTAAATAAAGTATTTTTTTTTCCAATGGCTCGACAGCCCCTTGGGGGCCTAGGCCGCCTCATTTTTCGACGCTTCACGATCACACCCTTTTAGACACACCACACTCGGTAGGACTCCTCGGACGAGTGACCAGCCCTTCGCACAGACCTCTACCTGACAACACACAACACACACCACAGACAGACATCCATGCCCCCGGTGGGATTCGAACCCACGATCCTAGTAAGCGAGCGGCCGCAGACCCACGCCTTAGACCTGGGATCGGCAGTAATGTATTAGTACGGGATATTAAGTTGAAATTGTGTATTGTAGCGTTTGACGTGGATTGCGTTAAATGTTTCTTAAGACATTGATCTATAAACTAAGGTAATGGGAAAATCAGCATTAGATTTTGAAGAAGTCTATCATTATCAATTTTAAAAATCTCACTATTTGTTACCATAACTTTATGTATTAGGTACGGCGGTTTTGAATTAAGTTCTTTGTTTGGTAGTATTATGGCATCTGTAGCAATAGCAGTATTGTCAAACAGTAGAAGGCAGTTAATAATAGGCGATCCATAGACAGTAGCTGGCATTTTGCTCTATAACTTGTCTTATTTCTGTCTTTGAAACTAGAGCTTTGTATGTTTTATGTTAGTCATAAAGTTTTGCGTGTCTGATTTTATTTGCTTATTTTCAAAAGACGCTAACAAAAGTTAACTGTCTACCCATCTGTGTATTATAATATAATCATGCCATAAACCTATAAATAAATACATTTAATTTTTCCAATTAGGTGAAGTAAGTGTTCCATTTATGCTGCGACAGCTCAGTATATGATCGTAGCTCTTGGAACAGAATGTAGAACAAAGTCACTATATAAAGGTACTTAAAATTCGTTTAGAACTAAGACAGGTTTCAAATACTTGGAAGGGATATTAACAAACCAAATTAAATAGGCAAGAAGTTAGGAGCTATCATACATCTCTTTAACCAACCAATATACACTTATTATTCTTTATTATACAATACAATTTACCATAAAACTAGTTCGACATGTTTCGAATCCCTATTTTGGGATCATCATCAGGGAATTGGATTGTGAATTACACAAATTACAAATTAACAATAATGGTACATTTTTAAAGTACAAAAGTTAAAATGTAGGACATCTAAGTTGTTTTGTGGGTCCACAGTCCTAGCCTTCTACATGTAGACACACAACTACTGATGCACAGTGGACCCACAAAACAACTGAGATGTCCTACATTTTAACTTTTGTACGTTTAAAATGTACCGTTATTGTTGGTTTGTAATTTGTGTAATTCACAATCCAGGTCCCTGATGATGATCCCAAAATAGGGATTCGAAACATGTCAGACTAGCTTTTATGGTAAATTGTATTGTATAATAAAGAATAATAAGTGTGCAATAGTTGGTTAAAGAGATGTGTGATAGACTGAATATGCACGGTAAGAATAATGTAAAGAATGCCCACTCTTTTGCATTTCAATGGAATTCATTATTGGTGACTATTTTATGATTCTACGCTACGTAAACTAGGCTACAGATATCATTAGCCTACGTCAAGCGTAAATATGTACGGTGTGAATATTGTAACGTTAAGAGCTATTAAAATTCTGGCAATGCTCGCTAACATTCTATTCAGTATTTTATATTTTATTCTGCTATGCGAAAAAATGAAATTTAAAATGTTACAAAAGTATAATTTCCCTTGCTGAACTTTATGGCTTGAAAGGCGGTTTGTTACGTTGCAGGAAAGACACAGACTGAGGATATTTGGCAGTAGGGCATGAGGAAAATATTTGGAGTCATGAGGGAGGAAGAAATAATGTTTGCAGAAATCTGTATGTTGAGAAGCCTCATGACTTTTTGCTCCTTAAAAATATTTTTCACACTGTTGACACCGTGCATCTTCGTCATATTAAATTAAGTTATAAACCAACGATGCACACTAAAACCACTTTTTAAGTAGCTTTATTATAAAATTGTTAAAATTGTACCCCTACACGTGTTTCGATCCTAGGATCATCGTCAGGGGGGTTTATTGCTAAAAGCTACAGTCACTTCAACACATGATTTAAAATAATTATCGCACTTTGAAACATAAGTTAAAATCTTGTAAAAAGATTCTCTAAAAGTTGTAAAATTATAAAAGCACTGTAGATGGTAGATTGTGGAACTGCTGGCGTGTGGTATTAAAAGGTGTAAAATGAACGATTTTGTAAGTAATATACGAGTAGAATTTGTACTGTTAGCAACCAATATATTTACAAATTCTATATTACTTACAAAATCGTTTATTTTACAGCTTTTAATACCACACGCCAGCAGTTCCACAATCTACCATCTACAGTGCTTTTATAATTTTACAACTTTTAGAGAATCTTTTTACAAGATTTTAACTTATGTTTCAAAGTGCAGATATAATATTTTAAATCATGTTGAAGTGACTGTAGCTTTTAGCAATAAACCCCCCTGACGATGATCCTAGGATCGAAACACGTGTAGGGTACAATTTTAACAATTTTATAATAAAGCTACTTAAAAAGTGGTTTTAGTGTGCATCGGTTGGTTTATAACTTAATTCCTTAAAAATATGTTTAGGCCGATAAAATGAAATAGAATGAGATGGGTGGGACTTGAAGCACGCATGAGTCGGAAGAGAATTACATACAGTGTTTTGGTTGAAAACCTGAAGAAAAAGACACAGTGTATTTGGGAGAATAATATTGAATGGGTGTGTAAGAAATGTAATTGGGGGGCTTAGAGTGGACATGTGTGGTGCAGAGCAGGAAGAAATAAAGGGAATTTTGTGATGACGATAACGAACCTTCGAGTTCTACAAAATGCGGGATATTTTATGAGCGTCTGAGGCCCTTTGTCTCTGTTTTATGGATTTATTTAGCAGGTTAGTTTGAGTAGTTCCTTTTAACATTCCTACCTCTCCATTACGTTACATCTGTCCGTGATCTTAGGCTTCCGCCGCTATGTAGGTGAGATATTCGGTATTCTGTGATATTACACAGCGTTGAGTGGTAGTTCTGTACCGACGTTTCGGGACTTCTTCCCTCTTGAAGATGGGACCGATAGGTTGTTCCGAAACGTCGGTACAGAACTACCACTCTGCGCCTCGCAATATCCCAGCAGATCGCAGATCTCAATGTTTAATCTAAATGATATGAAGAATTGTAATTACTCATTGCCTTGTGATATTAGATGATTAGATATGTAACATGACATGTAACATTTCAGGGACATTACAGGGCAGCTTTTACCTATGTTAGGGACAGCTCTGTTGCTTTCTGTAACCGGATGGATGTGAACCGGTGTAAAATGTAAAGCAATCCCATTACAGGCCTAGACAGGCCCTGAGGGGTCCAGGAGGTTGAGGCTCCCAGATTTCAAGAAAATAGGCACATGAAGATGGCAAGGTTGTCAGCCCTACGCACCGGCCGCCTTTACCCCCATGAAATATTCCTGGTACTCATTTCTGTTAGAGGCTGAGTCGACCCCAGGGCCATAGTGCGACTGAAAGGATTATGTCAAGCAATTAATTCCAATGACACCATTGGGAATTTTTTTTTTTTGGCCTGTCCGGGGATTTTTTCCCTTTGATCCATTTTTGTACTGTTTAAATCCTTTCGTCCTTCATGTCACTTTACGTTCCATACTACGGTCCTTACAACAAACACAACACAAACATCCATGCCCCCGATGGGATTTTTTTTTGTATTAATTCCTGGGTTTTTCCCTTTGATCCATTTGTACTGTTGAAGTCCTTTTTGTCCTGCATGTCACCTTATGTTTCATGCTATCGTCCATACATCTAACACAACACAAACATACATGCCCCCGGTGGGATTCGAACCCACGATCCCAGTAAGCGAGCGGCCGCAGACCCACGCCTTAGACCGCACGGCCACTGGGATCGGCTAGAACCCGTGACGTTCCGGTTTGTAGCGCAGTGCCTCAACCAACTGCGCCACCGCGCGCCCCCGTGGACCAGTGTAATGCCGATAATTTAATGTACATTAGCCCAGTAGAAGAGCAGTTCTGCCTTAAAGCACGGACTGCTCCATGTAATGCAGAACATCAATCACCTTTTGCCTTCTTGACTTTGAGTGGAAAGCAAGAGCATACGCATTCAAATTAGAGTCGTGGGAAATATGCAGAATTGAAGTTTTTTCGTCCATTAGTCTTTATGGCATGAGGCGGTGTAATATGGAACTCAATTTCAAGCTGAAGATGAAACTTTCCATCGCAGTTTTGAAGGGATCCCAGTCCATCTTTTGCCTTTTATAATTTGATGGTTGCATGGAGCTGAAGCGCCTTTAATCCAGTAGCAGTGTACAGATGAGAAAGTCTCAGTTATGAAGTTTCCGATTTCATTAATAATTTACCGAACCAGACATCTTTCTCGGAATTAAGTTCAATAATAAATTTTTTATTGTGCACCAGAGCGAGAAGTTAGGATTCTAATAACACAGTTCGTCTCTTCTGTTGAACACAACACAGCGGCCAGAAAGCCAGCTCCAGGAAAACTTTGGAAAGGAGAGAAGAACTAAGTTACAAATACTGTGACTTATAAAGAAAATAGGTTTACCGTGTCCATCTGAAAAAAATAGGACAGGCATTAGGAAGAGTCCTGCCATGTGTCAGGCGGTTAGTCCCCTGCTCCTCACCGCGGAGGTCCGGGGTTTCTCTCAGGACAGTCCGTATGGGATTTGTGGTGGACAAATTGTCAATGGGACACGGTTTTCTTCGAGCACTTCAGTTTTCCCTTTTCAGTATCATCCCACCAATGCTTTATAAGCTTTTCATTCATTCATATATCGGCGACGCCGTATAATTTTGACAACTGAGGGCGTCGTTAAATAAAACCAGAATCTAAGTTATTATGAATATTTATAGTAAATAATAATACCAATAATATTTAGCATCGGTACTTAGAATTATATGAATAAGTTTAAGTGCTTGAACAAAATTTTCGTTTCGACATGAATACAACTGAGTGTATGAACGTATAGTGCGATATTAATGTCGGCCCAACAAATTCTTTGAGAGCAAACCGGGTATAAAATAAAAAAAAAAAAGCACAGAAGCAAGATAATATTATGTAACTTGATTAAAGCCGAAATGCAATCTGGCAGGAATGTTCTGAAAAAAGAAACGATGAAACAGACTGAAATACAGTAACATCAGAACAGTAGTGCCGTCCTTGTGATACGTGAATCATGCTTGTTATTGGCACGACAGGTCGCAGGAATTTATGTGGATTTCATACAAACAGCAACACACGTATTTTATGCACTGTATCGCGTGTGGAGTTTCGGATGTATGAGGGAACGTCCTGTGCCTCAGTTATACGGCGCCAGGTCAAAGAGATAGCAAAGTTGGAAGAGCTTCATATATGCAGAGTTTGAACATGCATTCTTTGCACATTAAAGTTCCGTCTGCTCTGGCTTTTCGCATTGATAAATAGCACTACTGCTTTGGTGTGGATAGTTAAGGAAATCTGATTGGCTGTGCTTGAATTTTCGAATTTTGGTATGAGGTCTGTCGATATTTGTCCAGCGGTTATCAGGGTCGCAACGTGTGACAGACAGAGGGAAGGAGAGACAGATATGTACGTACAGACAGACCGACAGAGAGAGAGAATGACAGACAGACAGAGAGGGTTATTGTCTTCGTTCTGTGCTTTTGCTATAGTTCTTCTCGCCGTAAAAGAACGTATGCTTATAGCCTCAGGAATTGAAATTGGAAATACTTTTTCGTCCAATTAGAAGTGGCTCAGTACAAAAGACATGGAAAGGAATAATAATAGTAATAATATCAATAATAATAATAATAAAAATAATAATTGTGATAAAGCTAAAAATAAATATGAGATCTCACCGAGTGTCTTAGCTTGCTCACTAAGATTGTCAACTCGATGCAAACTAGATTTGACGCCAGTGTACACATTTAGAAAACCTTACGGGCTGAAACGAAGAATAGAGAAATGTCTGAGACAGGATAGAGCTGCAAGACCTGTGACGTCAATGGAAGGCGGACAGGATTTAAAAAGTATTAAGTAAACGGCGACCGTTTGTATTTCAGTGGCATTAGAGGAAAGTTCGAAAGTAGTAACAAGAACAGAACCGTGTAGATAGCGACACTGAAGTTTGGGACATTACAATCCTTCGTAAATGCAGATTTTGCGAGACGAAACACCTAACCCAAGGCACATTCTTAGTCAGGCGGTCGGGATTACGTATAGCTATAGCGACTACGTAATCCCGACCTACGAGTTGTGGGGTTTAAACACCGTAGGGAGAGATATACCTACACTGCTAGGCGTAAACCGAGGCCCACACAGCCTCCTGTACAGTGGGTAAAAAAAAGCAATCCCATTACAGGCCTGGACAGGCCCTTAGGGTTCCAGGAGGTTGAGGCTCACAGATTTCTAGACAATCGGCACATGAAGGTGGTAAGGTTGTCAGCCCTACGCACCGGCCGCCTTTACCCCCCCCCCCCAGGAAAATTCCTGGTGCTCATTTTGTTAGAGGCTGAGTCGACCCCAGGGCCATAGTGCGACCGAAAGGATTATGTAAATGAAAAATTCCAGTGACACCATCGGGAATCGAATCCGCGACCTTCCGGCTTGTAGCGCAGTGCCTCAACCAACTGCGCCACCGCGTGCCCCCCTGTACAGTGGGTACCGGGTCTTTTTCCCGGGTAAAGTGGCCGCGGTGTGGCATCGACCACACAACACATTTACCGCGAGGATAAAGAAAGAGAACAGCTATACCTCTGCTCCCCCTCTGTGCCTTTATGGAATGTTGTAGGGTAAAATATCCTTTACTCTTCTTGGTCAAGTCAGATGCATAACAAGAATTTATGTCATCTGTGGACAGTTACACATCACATATGTTACGACGCTGTTGTTATATCGGAAATTATAGAGATCTTCGCTCTTCTGGGATGTTATGCAACGTAGATTAGTGGTTAGTTACAGACGTTTCGGGGAAACCTATCGGTCCCATCTTCGCAGGTGAAGCAGTCTTGGTCTGGACTGCTTGACTGTCGAAGATGATATCGATAGGTTGTCCCGAAACGTCTGTAATAAACTACCAATCTACTCTGCGTAATATTTCATTTACACCGGTACGGAAGCCTGAAATCACCCATCGGAAATCATATTTCGAATAGTAAGATGATTCTGGGATGAAAAATTGGAAAGCGTTTTAAATGTTTTAGAGATTATAGAGCTATTTCACGAAATTTGTGTGGATTAAGTGTGGAAAACCGTGTTCTGGCCGGCATTCGAACTGGGAACACGTCTACGGATTTACCGCGACGCCAACATGCTCGATAAGTGAAAGGTAGCAGAACGTTTGATATGCGCATGCGCAAATTCAGGTCTGACGGCTACGATAAACAGATTATCCGTCCCATGGAACATATGATGAGTGCAGACAAATGTGCTTATAATGGAATTTCAAAAGGACCCGAGATTGTTTCTATCAGCTCAACGTTTAACGCAAATGCTAGGCTGATATATCTGCTTTTATACTTATCAAGCTGACAAAGAGAAACTTGGTAAAGCATGAAGCAGATAACCTACAGGGATACAGGGACTTACGATAAAGGCGCGACGTGCCTGAAGTACAGGCAGAGACCATAAAGGTAAGAGGTGCAAAATATTTAGTTATCATTTCATTTACACATTTTGAAAAACAAGTAAAAAAGTTAAAATTGTCCCTGTACAGGCCTTGAGGCGTATGGCGGATTAGACTATAACTCCACTCATTCTTAACCTCGGCTCTAGATGGGACGTTGTTGCCAGAGTTACCGAGCGTGAATCATTAAGGACGAAGACAAGCTAAGTACGTTGCTAGGTTAATGGTGGTGGGGGTAGAGGACAAAGAAAGACATGACCGATTTTACAGCTGTGGCCACGATACGGAGAAATTGTACTGTGTTTATTGTGCAGATAAAAGGCAGTTTAAGGGTGGTCACATTTATGTGACGATACTCGGCAGGTGAGCTTGGTGATTACAAAAATATAGTGTCAAAATTGAAATTAAAATTAGACTTATTTAAACGATAAGTAGGACTGTATTAATAGGTTGTATTGCTGCTTGTGTGGGTGCGTCGTGAAAATATTAAGTACCTCATAATGAGTTATGCTATTGATGAAGAAAGGACCTTTGTGGTCAATATAATGAATAATGGTAATGATGAAAGGATCAATCAATTGTGGTCAACATAACGAATAATGTTAATGTTGAAGAAAGGATAATTCACTGTGGTCAAAATAATGAATAATGTAATGATGAAAGGATCAATCATTGTGGTCAACATAACGAATAATGTTAATGTTGAAGAAAGGATAATTCACTGTGGTCAACATAATGAATAATGATAATGAGAAAGGATCAATCATGTGGTCAAATAATGAATAATGTTATGTTGAAGAAAGGATAATTCACTGTGGTCAACATAATGAATAATGGTAATGAAGAAAGGATCAATTATTGTGGTCAACATAAGAATAATGATATGAGAAGGACAATTATTGTGGTCAACATAATGAATGGTAATGATGAAATGCTCAATCATTGTGGTCAATATAATGAGATAATATGTTAATGATGAAGAAAGGACAGGCACTGTGGTCAACATAAAGAATAAGGTAATATGACGAAATGCTAATCAATTGTGGTCAAATAATGAAGAGTGTTAATGATGAGAAAGGACCAGACTGTGGTCAACATAAAGAATAATGCTAATGATGACGAAATGCTCAATCATTGTGGTCAATATAATGAAGAGTGTTAATATGAAGAAAGGACCAGGCACTGTGGTCAACATAAAGAATAATGGTAATGATGACGAAATGCTCAATCATTGTGTCAATATAATGAGTTATGCTAATGATAAAGAAAGGATCAATCATTGTGTTCAGCACAATGTCCGAAATGACGATACATTGCGTGTTG
Source organism: Reticulitermes speratus (assembly GCA_021186555.1). NCBI lineage: Eukaryota > Metazoa > Arthropoda > Insecta > Blattodea > Rhinotermitidae > Reticulitermes > Reticulitermes speratus. The sequence goes on from JAJKFL010000012.1 coordinate 27,158,575, forward strand.
GGATTTGTGGGTCTCAGACGACAAATTTATTCAGAGAGAGAACGAAATGCATAAAGGAAGGGGCATTGGCGTCAGAAAAATCATTTAATACGTAATCATAGACCAAGCAAAATAAAGAGCTGTGAGGTGGCGCGTAAATATTGTGAGAACCTGTTCATAAAACACCGACAAAATGCACTTCATTTTACTTCTTATTATATATAATAGACCCCTACATATGTTTCGGTTTATGCAAAAACCATCATCTGGGGGGTTCGAAACTACTTACATTCTACATCCAATGTCATTTCTGCCCTTATAATTGTGCAATATCTTAGTATGCAAGTGACATCACTTATAAAATCAGAGTTTAAAAAACGTATATGAAACACCGGGTATAAAATCTTAAAAATTCGTTAAAATTCGTGTCGGAAATGGTAAAATGCAGCAGTGTGGGTCATTGTGTTACATCTATATCTCTGGCTTTTATTTGTTCTTGGTTTTGTATATTATGTCTGCTGTTGTCTTGTCTGTGTGTCTGCTGTTGTCTGTGTCTGTGTGTCCTGCTGTTGTCTGTGTCTGTGTGTCTGCTGTTGTCTGTGTCTTGTCTGTGTGTCTCTGTGTCTGTTGTCTGTGTGTTGTCTGCTGTTGTATGTTGTCTGTGTCGTGTCGTGTGTAGATTGCTCAATTATTAAATTATGAGAACCGTCATATAATTGGCACCTGGCAAGTTGCTTGCTAACATCTGACACCTCTGAGCTGTAGAGTTGGACTTGCTTACTGAGGGAGTGTTTAATATTGTTAAAATAACCATAATAAATAGCAAGAATATAATAATATTTTTTGAATGCTCGTTCTTCTTCACGGTTTGCTCTGACACAAACACTGAGGCTTTGAAGTCCAGAATGTGTCTGCTATTGACAGCTATGCAATTTTGCTACTGGGAAACATACACGACAAACGAAATTGAAAAACAGCTTTGACTGTCCTAACAAGATCTGTTTTTATCGTGCATGTTGTATTGGCGTGAAGAGATGCTGGTCGATGTGGTATAAGACTCACTGATATAATCTCCTTTTTTGGAAATTTTCCGTCGTATAATTTGTAATAAATAAGACGTTTTCGGAAGCCGGCTCTGTTTCCGTCTTCAGGAGACGAAAGCACCTAATCTGGTGGACCCCTTAGACAGAGTTATTTCCATTCACTGCCTGAAGAAGGAAGCAGAGACGACTTCCGAAACGTTGTGCTTCATTAAAACAGACGATGGAAAAAGTCCAAAAAAAAAAAGATGAAGTGGGCCTACGTAGGCATTATTGAATCGATAAGAACCAAAATAAAAAATGGCTTTATATTCTGGCGTAGGCCCCAGTATTAAATTAAATTTAAATTCTTTCAGTATGTTGGGAGAAGAGGTTTTGGATTTTTTTTTTTGCAAGGAATTTAACGCTACTTTTTGGGCATCAGCTACCGAATCTGTATAATTTAAATTTATCAGATACATTTAAAAACTTTGTACCTTCACCATATTTCTCATTTTTATAAGCAATTTTTCGTACATAGTTTCTAGAAACTGTTATATAATTCCTTCTAAGAAACTTAATATTTTGTACTCATGTGGTTCGTTCAGTAAGGCTGTCAAACGGAACGAAAATGTAAATATTCTTTTCCGCTATATATTTTCTTTAAAAGATTGTTGGCCTTTGAACGTCAATTATTGAAAGCCATTTCAAGGCCTTATATTAAATGGTACCAGTGTCGTTACCAGCCGATCCCAGTGGTCGCGCGGTCTAAGGCGTGGTCTGCTGTCGCTCGCTTGCTGGGATTGCGGGTTCGAATCCCGCCGGGAGCATGGATGTTTGTGTTTTTTAGTGTTGTGTATTGTCAGGTAGAGGTCTCTGCTTCGGGCTGATCACTTGTCCAGAGGAGTCCTACAGAGTGTGGTGTATCTGAGTGTGATCGTGAAACCTCAATAATGAGGAGGCCCTGGCCCACTAGGGGCTGTTGCGCCACTGGGGGGGGGGGAGTCGTTACCACTCTACCACTTTGATAAATGGTTGTAGGAATTTAGAAAATTCTATGTTGGGGTGGCCTTTAAATTGTATGTTGTTACGAAATTTAGTGGAAATCAATTACTTTTTTTTAAAAGTTAGTGGCAGAACACAAATACGCATAAAATTTTTTATAAGTCTAACAATTTCGTTTGAAACGGAAAATAGGCTAATAATATTTGTACCTTTTGCATTCTTTTTGCAGCGCGATTCATATCGTCCTGTCATTTTGAAATGCGCAGCTGTAGCTTCTAAAAGATTTAAAACGTATTCAATTAATTTCATAAAACGTGATTCTGCAAGAAGAATGTTTGCGTGGGCAGACAGGCGAACACGTTTCCAGTCTCTTTACACGCACTGTGATTAATAACCACGAAACCCATTTTAGCATCGGTGTGCCGCTTTATCTCGAGTACAATTTTGAGGTGGTTTTAAATAATACGTAAGCGCTTGTATGCGGCTTGTAAATATTCATGACGCAGCCCGCTGCGCGGGGCTATTTACTTCCGTACGTTCCCAGTATTCCCCCTTTCTACCAAGGTCTTCTATCCATTTCATGCTGGGGCCTAAGCACGTTAATACGCGCTGTTAAGCTGCGATATCCCGCCCAACTGCTTACGTCACTGCAGTATTCAGAAAGAGGTATTCAGGGGCTTCTAACCAGAAAGTTTATTTCCAGCCTTTCTAAAGGTCGGTCCTTAAGTTAGTGTAAGACCTTCATTTTTAATTTTTCTTCTTATTATTATTTATTATTATATATTATTTATTATTCGTTTGTTTATTAAACTGTATAAATAAATTATTTTATGTATGATTAGAGTATTTCAGATATAGAGCGAAACGTCGATATAACACAGCTCGTTTTAGTGTGGTTTCGAGTATGCCGGTGGTTATATCTCCGAAAAATATACTGACTTCGTCAAATTCGTGAGGAACTAAAGTAAAAGCGAAGTTCATGTAACTACTTAAATTTAATAACTAAACATAACTAACTAACTGAGTAACTAACTAACTCTCTCATGGAGCTGAGTCCTTCTTGAGAAGCTAACAGGTCCTCAGCTAGTCAAGACATTCTCCCCATTTTATGGAACTCCAAGGTTCATTACCGCACTCACAACAGCCCGCCACCTGTCCCTATCCTGAGCCACATCAATCCAGTCCATGCTCCCCCATCACACTTCTTGAAATCCATTTTATTATTATCCTCCCATCTACGCCTAGGTCTTCCAAGTGGTCTCCTTCCCTCAGGTCTCCCCACCAAAATCTTTTATGCACCTCTCCTGTCCCCCATACGTGCTACATGCCCCGCCCACCTCATTATTCTTGATTTGATCACCCGAATAATATTTGGTGATGAGTAGGCCTACAGATCATTAAGTTCCTCGTTATGTAGTCTTCTCCATTCCCCTGTTACCCCGACCCTGTTAGGCCCAAATATCCCCCTCAACACCCTATTCTCGAACACCCTCAGCCTATGTTCCTCCCTCATTGTGAGAACCAAGTTGTTCATGTAGAAGCTATAAAGCCTTATGATGGATCTAGAAATATGGCTCCATACATTCTTAATCTTGAAACTAGAAGGGTTGAGTTGTAAGCCTCACGCCCCGGCCGCTTTATCCTTGGGGAAATATACCACCGTCCCCATGAATACGAGACTGGGTGGGCCCCATAGACGGTCTGGAAATTTTAGAGGAAAGAAAACTCTTGCTAATGCCAGGGTTGGAACCCCGGTACGGTCCAGTCCTAGGCACCCTCCTGACCGCGCTGTTTCAGCTCCCATTCATATGGAAGTGTTTTGTGAGTTAGCGACCGGCTTGTCTTTATCGTGCTGTACGCGTGTTTGTGTATAATGTAACTGTTTTGAACACTGCAAGATTAATGGCCCTTGCCTCTATAGACGTATGCCTTTGAGGCATGTTGAGTCTGTCTTTGAGACTGTTATTAACGCAGGTTGAACGATATCAGCTTCTAATCTACTCTTGCAACTTGCTGTACCCCATCGAAACTCCGGGCTGCCGGATGTAGGGATGCTTACAAACAAGAAAGAAAGAGTAGTGCTACATATTTGTAGTGAATGTGGGAATCAAAATTCTCGTGACTTTCAAGTAGATATAATTTACTTCTATCTGAGCGATGGCACTCTTCAGAATTTGGATGTGCTGTCGGGTTACAAGGCCATTACTGTCGACATATTCAAGGCTTATTTAGATACTTGTACTGCAGGATGGAAGTTGCTTGGCAATGTTTCTGTTTGATTTGATGAGTGATAATAAACACTGAGCTAAGAACACTTTATTAAGGTGTTGTCTGGGAGGTCTGGGAGGATGTCTGGAAAAGCATTAGTGGAAAATAGTAAAGCAATAGCAAGATAAAGGTAGAAGAAGATACAAATGTTTGGGTTTGACAGATTCCATTCATGAAGAAATTAAGAGCAGATTGAAGTCGGGGAATGCTTGCTATCATTCGGTGCAGGATCTTGTGTCTTACAGTTTGCTATCCAAAAATATAAAATTAAGACTTACAGAACTGTAATTTTGCCTGTGGTTTTGTATGGGTGTGAAACTTGGTCTGTCACACTGAGGGAGGAACATAGGCTGAGGGTGTTCGAGAATAGGATGCTGAGAGGATATTTGGGCCTAAGAGGGATGGGGTAACAGGGGAGTGGAGAAGACTACATAACGAGGAGCATTATGATGTGTACTCATCACCAAATATCATTCTGGTGATAAAATCAAGAAGAATGAGGTGGGTGGTGCATGTAGCATGTATGGGGGAGGGGAGAGGTGCATACAGGATTTTGGTAGGGAGACCTGAGGGAAGGAGACCACTTGGAAGACCCAGGCATAGATGGGAGGATAATATTGAAATAGATTTTCAGGATGTGAGATGGGGGGATATGGACTGGATTTGTCAGGCTGAGGATATGGACAGGTGGCGGGCTGTTGTGAGTGCGGTAATGAACTTTCGGTTTCCATAAAATATGGGGAATATTTGACCAGTGTAGGACCTGTTAGCTTCTCAGGAAGGACTTAGATTTATGGGGTTAGTTAGTTAGTTAGTTGTGGGTTTGACTTTTCTTCCCGGTAGGCCCTAGAAAGCGCCAGCCCAGCTCTAGAGGTGTGGCATAAATGTGTCAGACACTGAAGGTTGAAAGATGTTTTTTCTTGAGAAAATGGACGATTTTATGAGGTTCTGTGTGCTGTTGTTTGCGAACAGATTGAGCAGACAAAGTCAGCTTTGGTGCAGTCCCACAACATATATTTTAGCAAGTATCGTTAAATAAATAAAGACTGAACGGGTCATGAAGTTTGGACTCCTACATTTATGAATATTCAGTACTAGAGACTAAAACTATAACAGTGCAGAGAAAACGTTTCATTGTCAACCGTATTGTAGTTAGATTTGATTCTTATCCGTTATCGTTTCAAGTCTTCGACACACACGTAATAATATCGAAAATAACGCCGTCTTTTTGTGGCGTGAACAGAGTGTTATGTGCGAAACAGCTTACGTAGCAGTGGTTCCCTTGTATCTCTATAGACGGCGCCTAAATCGATACGTAGCTTACTGCTTTCACAAAATGCAGAATTTGCTGGCCAGTCGAGGCGATAAAAGACCTCGCCAACTAACTGCCTCGTCGTAGGAGGCAAATTGTAATTCCTGGTGACGTAGTATCGAAATACTCGTAACCACGCGTAGAAAAATCCTTACTAATCTAACCTGTAATTGCTTTTGTACGTGAGAAAATTCCCGCTTTTTACGGTACGGGAACTTTTATTACCATTTTCACAATAGTCTGCCAATGGATCCCGCCCTGAGCCACGTGACTTCAGTCCACATTTTCTCATATGTAGTATTTTAAGATAAATTCACACGTCTAAGAAATGTCCGCATTACACACGATTTTTCAGCTTCTACTTCTTGATACAAATTATTTAGCAATAATTGCTATTCTATTTATTTGATTTTCTTAATTCTGTTTTAAAATATTTCCTGATTGATCCATTTCTTCCATATTTTTGTATCTAAAACCTGTTACAATCTCCTTACGGTATTTATCTACGCTTGTTTCATAACTTTCCCACTCCATACTCCTTTTAGTGACAACGCTAATGATATTTAGCGAATGGTACAATTAATGAAGCTCCTCAGCATACACTTTTCTCTATATTCCTGATATCCCCTCACCCCTCAGTTCCAAATATTCTGCTTTCGCCCACTTCTCAGATATCTTCAGTATTTTTTCTTCCCGTCGGGCGAAATATATAGACTTACACTAATACAAAACAAATTGTAGTACTTTTCGGTTTTATATACGGTAGTCCTTACGTGGGTAGAAGTGATGGGGAGACGAAGAAGAAGACGTAAGCAGTTACTGGATGACTATGGAAAAGAGAGGGTATTGGAAATTGAAAGGTGAAGCACTAGATCGCACTCTGTGGGGAACTCGCTTTAGAAGCGGCCCATGACTGGATCACTTGAATTATGCAGAGGCATTTTTTCCATGTCAGATGTAAAGATACTCATTACATGACAAAGTCGCTAGAATCTTTCCTGCAATAACGGGTGTATCACTTGAAGGCGAGTCTGAAGTAAGACTGCAGAGAGTTTATACAGCGTGTCCTATATCTTGGAGATTCGCCTTAGTGTAAAGCAGGGTAAGGAGCAATGTGTTTAATTTAACGTATTTCGCTTTAGCTGCTTCGTGAATATGGAATGTGCAGCGTGATAAGAGATGGGAAGTAAAGGAAGATGAGAAAGCCATAAAAGATAAAGGTAAGTTCGCCCTAGAACAGGCCATGAAGGCCCAGGTGGGGGTATAAGTATAGTTCTACTCTTTCTTTAACCTCGGCGCTAGGTGAGGGTAGGGTGGTCAACGCCACGCCCTGGTAGCTTTACCCCCAGGAAAGAGACCTGGTACCGTTTTAAGTAGGCTAGGTGGCCCCAGGGTTGGTCTGGACGGGTGCGGAAAACCTCGCCTCCACCAGGATTCGATCTCCGGACCGTCCAGCCCGTGGCAAGTCACTATACTGACCATTGAGAAAGCCGTCCAAGTTGATTCCCACAGCAATCCACTCTATTTTCCCATCCAGTGTCTAGCTCTGTGTCTACGGGCCAGCCACAAACCAGTGCGACGGATTTTGGGTTTTCCATTTTTTGTAGACAATATTCGCCCGGTGTAAACTACTACAATGGCCAAAGTCCACATTAATAGCCTTAAACACTGTGTCGTAACGTCTTTAAGTAACTTCAAATTTAATATTACGTACGTTACACTCGATCCCACCTCTTCCTCTGTTCCTAACATTGGGTCTGTGATATGGCTAGTTACAGGACAAATCAATTGTACGTATGTTGCTGCGGTGTGGGAAATTGTACGTATGTTGCTGCGGTGTGGGAAATTGTACGTATGTTGCTGCGGTGTGGGAAATTGTACGTATGTTGCTGCGGTGTGGGAAATTCAGTACAAAGAGTTGCCGGTCCTGCTAAATTACTTTCAGACAAGTCATCTGAATTATATTGCGCATTCCAGTTCGGTATTTTCCACGTTAGGAAACATTTTCAATCGATCACCTGGACACATTATTTGCGAATTTGCCTTTGTGTCCACTACACACGCCGCTGGTCAGAGAAGAATGCCCCATTCGTGAAAGATCGAAAAATAAAGGGCGGAGGAGTAAAAGTAATTACGTCACTGCTCTGTGTGTGATGTTCACAGTCAAACCGCGAATTTTTCTTCTGATTTAATGAAAATCTGGGGCCAGTAAAGCGTTTAATTAGTCTTTCCGAGAACGTCAGATATGGTCATGATGCTCTGAATTTGTAAGCTGTGTTCCAAATTGCCGTCTGTAAGTCGTACAACACTTAAATACGTAATTATTAATTTTTTTCTTTGACATTTCACATCAGAACAGCTGTGTCTGTTAATAAGCTTTTGATATCCGAGAATGAAATGTGTAATAATGGTTTTGACATCGCCTTATCTACCTTTGGCTGTACAACGAAAAAGTCTTCTAGAGCCTCAGTTGGACTCGCGCCTAACTTGTCATGGAAGCATGCAATACCATAGGAGGCAAAGTCATGATATGGGAAGATACGGACGATAAGGAATGAGGTAACAGAATTCACAAGGGGTTGCACTAAATGGTGGGTAAATATGGACAGAAGGAAGGAAACGTGTGAAGACAAACGGCTTGAGGTTCTCGCGGTAAGCCCTTGAGAGAAGAGGAGCGAGCTGTGTCCAACGCGAGGATCTGCAGTTTCTTGGAAGAGAATTACTTCAGCCGTCTCTGCAGAACCGATACTACTGTTTACGTGACAAGTATTTGTTACCGAGGAAGAAAACAGCAGTGAAACTTTTCACTACTAGATACACACGTCGTCCTCCGCTGGACTCAAGGTTCGCGGGCTCAATCCCGGCCGAGGTCGATGGATTTTTAAGGGTGATAAAAATCCGTAGCTCAACTTCCTTCGGAGGGGAAGTAAAGCCGGCGGTCCCATGTCGTAGATTTACGGCATGTAAAAGAACCTTCGGGCATGAATAGAGATGTTTCGTAAGCAAAATTCAGCTGCCATTTCTCACCCAAGTCTCCTGATTGACTGCTAGATGGCTCTGGCAGTCATATCAGGATGAGAAGAAATTGTGCTGTCAGTGGACTGGTCACTCACTACAGAATGCACACCTCCAGACCAAGAAACCTCTGAAAGGAGGCCCTATGCTCCGCAAGGAGCGACAGGAGGAAAACTAACTAACTAACTAACTAACTAACTAACTAACTAACTAACTAACTAGATACACAGATTTCCAATCCTTTTACTCCGATGGGGGTTTCTGACGATAAATGGGTACATTCGATAACTAAAATCCGAGGAGGAGAGTTGCTGAAACTCCTCAATGAAGCTAATGATGCAGTAAATTAAAGCATATTACTTTAGCCACTAGAGTATTTGTCGTTTCTTCTTGTGGAAATGCGGTGTTAATGAGGAAATAGCTATGGGCAAAATAAACCGTCAGGAAGAATTCTGTCAGTCGAGAGAAATTTTTCACGGTTTATTAATAAAAGTAAAGTTCCCCAGAGGGGAAGTAGAGGTATAGCTCTACTCTTTCCTTAACCTCGGCGCTAAATGGGGGTGGGTGGTTAACTCCACGCCCCGGCCGCTTTACCCCGGTAATGACCCGATACCCATTGTACAGGAGGCTGGGTGGGCCCCAGGGCCGGTCTGGACAGGTGCTGAAAATCTCGCCCCCACCGGGATTCGATCCCCGGACCGTCCAGCCCGTGGTTTATTAATATACTGCCCTTAAATGGAAATGATAATATGAACGTCGTGAAATGAGTCTTGTAATTAAATCACCGCCTGATACGACACTTGTCGTACACTCTAGCTGCACGAGATCTCTTAAGAACGGCATAGGCAAAGACAGATGTTTGTATGCGTGCTACATAAAGAGTGCAAACAACTGGAGACTTCCACCTGGAACATCTCACTTTAAAAAGCTGTAAATTTATAAAACTGTGTTATGATTTTAATGATTGAATTTACTAATCTTTTCTATACTAACCTATGATAACAAAAACTATTTGTAAGTATTCTAATCATTTTACTAACCTAAACCTAACTAACCTAACCTAACCTAACACTAACCTAACCTAACCTAACCTAACCTAACTAACCTAACCTAACTAACCTAACCTAACCTAACCTAACCTAACCTAACCTAACCTAACCTAACCTAACCTAACCTAACCTACCTAACCTACAACTATAACCTTAACCTGAACTACTAACTAATACCTATCTAATCATTTTATGAGGCGACACATTCTACAAGGTGCTGGCATTGCATTCCTTTGTTCAGAAAACTCCCTGATTATGGCACCTCGGTGCCGAAACATGTGGGAGTTTTATACTTTTGAATATATTTTATTAAGTTTATAATTTGGTTAATGTATTAATTCGTGAAAAGAAATGTTTCAGTGGAATATAGAAAGGGCCACTACGGACACATCAGCCAACGCTTCGTAAAATTTCTAATGAAAACGTAATCAGGCGTTTTGAAGGTTCTACACGCGTATTATTGCTGTTGAGTTCATAGAGTGTTTCATGTTTCTCTTAAGCAGTGACTGCTTTTACATAAATACAGCCCGTCTGTGTGGACAATCCACCCTACTATTCAGTGGGTACAGAGCCTATTTTAGCGGGGCTAAATTGGTTGCGGCGTGAAGCTTAGCAGACAGCTTCCATCTTATGCCAGGCTTATGAAACTTGGAGCTATACCTCCACTACCCATATGTCCTTAGGAGATGGTGCTTAATTACGCTGAGCGATAAGTTTGCTACACACACACACCCAAACATAACCTAGACGCTATCGCTTTTAATTGGATGCTGAAAATTAATGGTGATTATGAGCCATTAGTCTGGAAGGTCCGGGCATCCAGTCTCTATGGGGTGAGTTTTTCCGTGTCAGTACCAGACCGGTCCAGAGGTCCACACAGTCTCGTGTACAGTGGGTACCGGTTCTTTCCAGGCGGTAAAACGGCCGCAGCTTGGTGTTAACCACGCACTTCTTTCTAGCGCTGGGTTGCAAATGGGTCGGATCTATACCTCCGCCACCTCTCTGTGCCTGCTTCTGCATATCGTTACCTTTATTAGATATTGTAACCAATATTAATATAACACAAAGTATAATGTACGTAAGTTTGCGTATAATTTACATTTACTCAATAATATTGAAGGCCGTGCCATGGCTCAGGCGGTTAGTCGCCGGTCTCTCACCGTCAAGGCACGGGTTCGATCCCGGGTCAGTCCATGTGGATTTGTGGTGGACAAAGTGACACTGGGACAGGTTTTGCCCCTAGTACTTCGGTTTTTCCCTGTCAATTGCATTCCACCGGTGCTCCGTTAAAATGATAAAATCTTCATCACAGGGTTGCACAATAAGCCTTAAGGCTGCGGTGCGTCCGTAGAATCAGCTGCGGGGCCTTTCAATAAATAAAAATAAAAAAAAATAGTAATAATGATTGAAGGACAGTTTTTCTCGAGGTATTTTCCTACCCGCTCTTACTCAGATGAAGCTTCTTGTGGTCACAGATAAATGTCTAACGTATTTCCGTTCCAGACTGCCTTTCTCCTTGCCGCATAGTCTTCGAGTTACTTAATGATAAATTAAGTGACATCTTCCAACTCCTAACAGATTGTTAATCAAATCGTGATAAGGCACACACCTTCCTGTACGCAACTGAGGCTGTTACATTCTTAACGGAGTAGTAGCGCCAACTGAGGCTGTTACATTCTTAACGGAAGTACGCAACTGAGGCCGTTACATTCTTAACGGCAGTAACTGTACTCCAAAGAATATCCCAAAGTGTCGTTTTGAATTATGACGGGAATTGCTGATGTATTCGCTGGCAGTCCCAGTGACCACTACAGTTGAATGAATACCCAAAAGCCAATATTTATTATATAGTAGACGTATAGTGATCCCGAGACACTTAAAAATCCCAATGATCCCATGCGGAATCGAACCCGCGACCTTCCGGCTTGTAGCCCACTGCCTCAACCAACTGCGCCACCGCCACCCAAAACGTCCACAGTGGCTTTGGGGCCTACTTACCTTCCTACTTAATGGATTTTGGGATGTTTCACGGCAGGTAAATCAACCGGGGCGTGATGCTGACTACTCGTCCCATATAGTGGCCATAAGAATGGTAAAGGTAAAGTTCACCCTAGAAAAGGCCATGAAGGCCCAGAGGGGGAGTAGAGGTATAGCTCTACTTTTCTTTAACCTCGGCGCTAAATTGGGGTGGGTGGTCAACGCCACGCCCCGGCCGCTTTACCCCCGGGAATGACCCGGTACCCATTGTGCAGGAAGGCTGGGATAGGCCCCAGGGCCGGTCTGGACTGGTGACTGTAAGAATTAGTAATTTTATTTTCACTTACCAATATGGCTTCATGGCGTACACAGGGGCAGATGTAGCTTTAACTTCAGGAAACTTGTAACGTGTGAATTGATTAAGTAGGTTCAAGGTAAAGTCCAGTTGTGGGATTTTATAGTAATGTCGGCCATCTTTCATTAAGAGGAATTTCCTTAAACTACTGATACAAGAGTACTTTGTAGATAGCTAGAGCAAAGAACCTAGGACTTGTCTGTCAACTTTATCGGTTTACAATGCTGTGTCAAGGCTCAGACGAACAGTCGTTGGCATCTCACCGCACAGGCTTGAGCTCCGTCCCAGACCAGTCCATGTGGGATTTGTGGTTGACGAAGTAACACTGGAAAAGTCTTTCCTCCTGTCAGTATCATTCCACCTGCGCTCGGTGCTCATAGTATTTAGGCGCATTCTCAAAATTGCGAAAAGCGACGATTTGCTTCGTCATGTCTGTCTGTCCTCATTGAACAACTCGGCTCCCACTGGACGGATTTTCATTAAATTTGATATTTGAAGATTTTTCTAAAATCTGTCCATAAATTCAAGTTTCATTAAAATCTGACAAGAATAACGGGTACTGTACATGAAGACCTATGTACATTTATGATAATATCTCGCTGAATTATTATTAGAATGAGAAATGTTTCAGATAAAAGCTGTACATAAATCAAAACACACATTTTATGTTCAATAACTTTTTTTCGAAAGTCGTGCCGTTTATGAGATAATGTGGAGACAGGCCACAGATGACAATATAATACGGCGCATGCGCTTTGCATGCTAGATAACTACGGCTACAGACACACACTCAGAATATGTAATACTTATTGCTTTTCCACGACAAAAGTGGTTACGCGAAAGCGTCTCAGTGTTACGTTATAAATATATTTCCTGTCTTGTTTCTTATTCAGTAATAAAAAATTTAAACCATGTTTGTCTGCAGACTTATGATACATTTTCGCACTAACTTTTATGCTCCTTGCTATAACGGTCCATTAGTTTATGCTCTCATACGAAACCACATACAGTCATACATATTTAATGCGGGCGCCCTTACGTTCCACAAAATGTACACAAAGTCCAATATTTTAAAAATATGTAGCCTTACGAGTCTTCAAATTCCTATATCTTGGAACTGCTGTAGCTTTCATCTGTGAAGTCTGCACGCTTGACCTGCTGATTTTGATGAAAGAAGCTGTCTATGGTGTCGATGTGTAGGTTCTTAAACACCAAGAATTGGTTATGAACAGGGGTGCACAAATTTTTCAAAAATCTAGGAGCCATCTTAAAATCCTCTGCTTCGGACGGTTTACACGAAGCAAGTTCCATATTGAGGACCCACAAATATTAGGCGCCATCATACAAAATTTAATGGGCCGCGATAGCTCAGTTGGTATAGCGACTCGCTACGAGTTGGACGGTCTGGGGATTGAATCCCGGTGGGGGCGAGATTTTCAGCACCAGTCCAGACCGGTCCTGGTGCATACCCAGCCTCCTATACAATGGGTACCGGGTCATTCCTGGGGGTAAAGTGGTAGGGTCATGGAGTTGACAACCCACCCCATCTAGCGCCGAGGTTAAAGAAAGAGTAGAGCTATGCCTCTACTCCTCCTCTGGCCATTCATGGCCCGTTCTAGGGTGAACTTTACCTTTACCAAATAAAATTTAGTTGCCATGGCGATCTGTCCATAGTTTTAAATATATTCTGGGGTACAGAAAAACGTACGGACGTGAAGGGATATATAGGTCACAGGTAATTGTGTTTTTGTGTTGGCTTGTTTAACCCGTAAATCTTATTTGACAGCTACTTCGTGTGTCATCCTGTAAGTGACACTCACAATAGGCTGTCACTCACGTCGCTGACCATTAATCAATTGTGACTGACCTCGGTGCGTGTGTGTCCCATTACGACTGTCAACTCGGCCGCTTAATTTCTTCCAAACAATTTTCAATAATAATTTGGTCATTATATCACAGTTATATCAGATATTGTCCATTTTCTGAAATACTTCCTCGATATGTACTTAAATCACGTTTCCAGAATTTTAGCTCTTCACCTTAAGGTGTCTGCTTGTGCTGATAAATTTTATTATCAATTTTTCAATATTAATATCAGAGATTTGTTTTGGAATCTGGAATGTTTTGAATCCCGTGATGTCTGAGGCATGTTCGACACTACTTGCATGCCTCACTGAAAATTGGAGTTATGTAACAAAACTTACTTATCTAGTAACTAGTATCTAGTAATTTGTTGCGTATTGAATCAGAGTAATAATATATCAATAAGACAAATCTCATATTGAGATCACCATCTTCTGGGATTTTAGCAGCGTAGATTGGTGATTTGTTATCGACGTTTCGGGAAAAATTATCGGTCCCATGTTCAAGGGTCAAGCAGTTCAACAATATTACTTGGTATTCAACCTGGTGTACGCGTACTCCTGGAGGTACGCGAAGATATCGTAGGGGGTACGTAAAATTAAAAAAATAATTATTTCATGATAAACACTGAATAATCAGGGCCAAATTTAGGGTTAGCAACAAGAGACCCGGACGTAAGGACATGCGATTTGGGAGCGCCATTTTTTCTCTCTCTCTCTCCTTTATGCGATTCTTATCTGGGCGTCTAGTTTCGTTTTTATTCCACATATTGCATATTTGTTATTTAATAGCTTGATTCTCCTTCTTCTCATTTAAAACTTATTATTTAATACATTATTTTGGATGTAATTTATTTAATTATTTTAGATGTAGGTTATAGACTGTGTATAACTTGAATTATGCACCAATAACTGTGGGGGTACAAAGTTGAAGAGAGATTATATCTGGGGGTACGCGAACAAAAGAGGTTGAATACCGCTGGATTAAGACTCCATCAGTACACAGCTTACGTCTCTCATGTACTTAACTACATTCGTCAGAACATGCACCTAATTGCAGTTACAATAATAAAAGAAACAGAGTTAACCCCGTAATATGCCATGAAGGCACGGATACTACATAGGGCTTTAACGGTTCCACTCTCAACCTCGACCCTAGAAGCGGTGGGTAGTCGGATTCACGCCCACATTTAAAATAATTTTGGGGTTATTTATTACCCATGCAACAGGACAAAAACCCATTTATAAAGCCACTTCTTTAACAGAGCACACGTCACATTGTTATGCCGCTGTACTAAACGGCGTTTCCCTTAACTTAATACGCATGCGCCAAACCCCCACACAGCTATATAAACACTAACTACATAGACAGCCCGACAGTACACACCACAACATGAAATAGACAACAGACAACAGCAGGTATGTCATTCGAATCAAAAGTGTCAACTCACAAAATTATATAAACTTTATTATCTGAATATTATAGTACTGATACTTACTCACTATCTTACAGGACGTACAACAACAAATAATAACCAGATGTAACACAGCGATCCGTACTGCACCATTTTACCGTTTTACATTTTACTTTCTCGACACGAATTTTAACGAATTCTCAACAATTTTATACTTGGTGCGTCTATATATAGTTTTAAAAAAAACTCTGATTTTAAACTGATTTTATAAGTGAATGGCAATTGAACACTTAAGATATTGCATAACAACAAGGACAGAAATACCAGTGGATGTAAATATATGTAGTTTTGAAAACCCCCTGATGATGGTTTTTGCATAAACCGAAACATATGTAGAGGTCTATTGAAATAATAAAGTGGTAAAGTGAAGTGCATTTCGTCGGTGTTTTATAAACAGTGAATTGTGAAATATGCACGGTGAGACTAATATATAAAAAAAAAAGCGTTTCCCTGCGTTGAATTAAACTTTTGTGTCTTGTCATACAATTTAGTCTGCACTGCACTTTGTGTGTTACCATCAGACGTTGTGTTTCTGTTACAGCTGAGAACTTTGCTCGTATTTCACTTCTCCCCTCGCAAATATGAAGGCCATAGAAATAGCTACGTGCTGGAAAACACAGTAGCAGATAGGGTTTCAGTATCGTAAAAATGAATGGTAATGCTATCCCAATAGATGGCTCTGCTGGGATCTCATCAGGAAATGCTGTGGTGGGATTCCCCAGGGCGGCAAGATAGCGTAGCTCCTCGTTCTTACGCACTGCAAGATGAACAGTAAGACAAAAGAGAACGCAATAATTAGTCTATGATTAGACTTACAAAGAATAAAGATATCTAAATTTATATATTATGTATCTTTTGTAATTGCATCGTACTGGTATATCAGACTGTAAAATGTAACGTGTTGATGAGTACAGTGGTAAATATGTGCATCACATATTGTAATTTTAAGACACTACGTTTTTGCTCACATTGTGCTGATGTGTTCAGTATGATTATAACAGTAGCAAGCAATTATTTCTCTAAACTGCATTAACTAATTGGTTTTTGTAATGGAGATATGCCTAGTACACAGTCATTCATAAGTCTCCATACAGGGGAAAATGGTCTCTTTATTTACAAAACTTGCTCTATTTGGGCATCATTACATTGGTAGCACATACGGATGCCTCTGTCCCATCATGGGGAACTCGCTTTAACACAGCTGGTGTTATTTGCACGTGTACAGCGGACACCTATGATATTTACAAAGCTAAGATTGCATTGGTGAAGAGTGTACAGTTGTACACTACGTCACGGAGTGCCTCCTATGCAGTCTTATTTATTTACGATTTTAAACTCAACACTTTTCTAAATGCTTGTAGTTTATAGATGAAAATATATTGCTAACAAGTTATCGAAATAGAATTCATTAACCTTGAGGAAAGTGTACAGTTTCGGACTTAGTTAACAGTTCTTGCTCATTATATCTACCGAGATTATGTGGTAGAAATAATTATTTTATTTTGCAGGACTCCTTATAATTTGGAGGCAAATTTTTATAAAACGTAGAGTGGAATGTACAGGGTCGGTTTATTCGCGGAGCTTAATATACAGGAAAAACTGCTTTAATTTGAATGGAGATAAACCTGCGTAAAATATTCGTGCAAATGGACATAACATTTCTCAGAAATCTTAAGCTAATTCTTACGCGAGAAATGTAGACTTTTTATGTTAACTACAGTCGAACCCGCTTATAACGACATCAGTTTATACGGCACCTCGTCTATAACGTCAGATATTGTGTTAGTTAGTTTTATTTTCCTCCTGTCGCTCCTTGCGGAGCATAAGGCCTCCTTTCAGAGGTTTCTTGGTCTGGAGGTGTGCATTCTGTAGTGAGTGACCAGTCCACTGACTGTACAAGTTATACTCATCCTGATATGACTGCCAGAGCCATCTAGCAGTCAATCAGGAGACTTGGGTGAGAAATGGCCGCTGAATTTTGCTTACGAAACATCTCTATTCATGCCCGTAAGGTTCTTTTACATGCCGTAAATCTACGACATGGGACCGCCGGCTTTACTTCCCCTCCGAAGGAAGTTGTGCTAAGGATTTTTATCACCCTTAAAAATCCATCGACCTCGGCCGGGATCGAACCCTCGAACCTTGGGTCCACCGAGGACGACTCAGATATTCTGTGGTACCAATTAATTCCTCACTGTTAACCATAACATTATACTCCTATTATAACAACACTCGTTTATAACGACACAAAATATTCAATCTCTTTCAAGACGTTATAACCGAGTTAGACTGTACTATATTGCAGTTTCATGACGTAACTAGGAAAGGCAAGCGTGCGTTGCAATAACTTCCTCTTCTTTGTGCTCTAACCGTTATTACATTATTTGCATCATTTTTATGAAAAACTGCATATCCGACCGTTCGTTGTACTCTTTTTCATATCTGTAAAGCAAGTGCTGTGTTTGAAAGACCGTTTATGTATATCTTTTAGCTATTTCCTTTGAATTATAGGAGTATACCAAACTTATTTTGAGTGTTTTCCTTCGTCTGAAGAGTTTCTGATACACGTGATGTTTCGCGGAATTTGGTTCGATTCCCGCCTTCGTGTCACTGGTTGTCGGTGTACTAGCTATTGACTTTATTTTTGAGATGAGAAGCAGGGTTTAGGACCGATCACATGCCATATAAGCACCAACATTAAATTGCTGTCAGTATGTGACGACTAGGTATGTGAAGATGGCAGTAGAGCCCCCTTACGAAAGGTTGTCAGTATCAGTCAAAGAGAAAGGTGTTTTATTTACTGGCTCTGTCATTGGCGAAGACACGCCTGCTGAAACTTGTATGTGGTGCCGGCAACTTCGGCGAAATTTGGCCTACATGCGGGCAAAACGAAATTCAATAAACAATATGAAGAATGAATAAATATACGTAATATATGTGTAATTGTACCTGTGTGTTTTTGTATATTCATTCATCCTGCAGTCTGTCTTACGACAGGTCCGTAGCCTCTTCATTCTGCAGTCTGTCTTACGACAGGTCCGTAGCCTCTTCCAAAGCGAGTTCTCCACAGGGTGCGATCTAGTGCTTCCTCTTTCAATTTCCAGTATCTTTTCTTTTCCTTAAGGTCATCCAGTAGCTGCTTACGTCTTCTCCCTCGTCGTCCCGTCATTTCTATCCTTCCTTCTAACTTTCCTTCAATCACGTGTTTCAGAAGGCAGTTTCTACGCAAGTTTTGTATATATCAAGTGCAAAAAATATACTGATAACAGTAGAAAGAATGAATAAAAATTTTGTAACCCGGGCTAAGATGTCGCTATTTTAGCACATCTTTAGAAAATAAAATAATAACGTAATATAAATAAATAAATAAATGTGGGCCGCGATAGCTCAGTCGGTATAGCGACTCGCTACGAGCTGGACGGTCTGGGGATCGAATCCTGGTGGGGGCGAGATTTTCCGCACCCGTCCAGACCGGCCCTGGGGCCTACCCAGCCTCCTATACAATGGGCACCGGGTCTCTTTCATGAGGGTAAAGCGGCCGGGGCGTGGAGTTGACCACCCACCCTCATCTAGTGCCAGGGTTAAAGAAAGAGTAGAGCTATACCTCTACTCCCCATCTGGGCCTTCGTGGCGTGTTATAGGGAGACCTTTACCTTTACCTTTAATTTTAAATAAATTAATAAAAGTAAATAAAAATAACTAAGTCATAA
Source organism: Reticulitermes speratus (assembly GCA_021186555.1). Lineage (NCBI taxonomy): Eukaryota > Metazoa > Arthropoda > Insecta > Blattodea > Rhinotermitidae > Reticulitermes > Reticulitermes speratus. The sequence goes on from JAJKFL010000012.1 coordinate 27,177,601, forward strand.
TTTTTTGGAAATTACCTAGGCCCTCTAGCCCTGCTTTACTAGGGAAGAGGTTAAAAGATGTTTTACATCAAAACTCCGCGGGCAACGTAACACCATATTGCGAGCAACATGGTGTCCGCGAGCTACAGATTGAGTGGGCCTGGGCTGATTACATAGTGTTGGTAGCGAATGAATGAACTATGTGTATGGTGGTGGATTGACGTCAGAAACCGGTAATGTCCAGTGTAATTGCTGGGTAACGAATTACCCGCTGTCACAAAACTTCAGGTGTGATATATTTCCTGTTACATTATTCACCTAGTGTTGGAAATACTGGATAGGAGATAGAGATAAATCCGTAATTAACCTTGTAAATGCAGTGAAGGTTTTTGTTTGTTGGATTATGATGAGGCTACTGTTTTATATTTGCAAAGCAGAGTCGGCATATCTCAAGCGGTATAATCGGATACGCAGAGACAAAAGGTTAAAACACACACGCCCAGTTGTTAAAAAGTTATATATTTTTTTGTGCCTGTTTGGCATTGACGAATTTAAAATTTGTGTTAATATGTATTGTTGTAATAGTGTAATATTTCTTGTGCCTGTTTGGCATTAACGAATTTAAAATTTTTGTGTTAATATGTATTGTTGTAATAGTGTAATATTTTTTGTGCCTGTTTGCAATTGACGAATTTAAAATTTGTGTTAATATGTATTGTTGTAATAGTGTAATATTTTTTGTTCCTGTTTGGCATTGACGAATATAAAATTTGTGTTAATATGTATTGTTGTAATAGTGTAATATTTTTTGTGCCTGTTTGGCATTGACGAATTTAAAATTTGTGTTAATATGTATTGTTGTAATAGTGTAATATTTTTTGTGCCTGTTTGGCATTGACGAATTTAAAATTTGTGTTAATATGTATTGTTGTAATAGTGTAATATTTCTTGTGCCTGTTTGGCATTAACGAATTTAAAATTTTTGTGTTAATATGTATTGTTGTAATAGTGTAATATTTTTTGTGCCTGTTTGCAATTGACGAATTTAAAATTTGTGTTAATATGTATTGTTGTAATAGTGTAATATTTTTTGTTCCTGTTTGGCATTGACGAATATAAAATTTGTGTTAATATGTATTGTTGTAATAGTGTAATATTTTTTGTGCCTGTTTGGCATTGACGAATTTAAAATTTGTGTTAATATGTATTGTTGTAATAGTGTAATATTTTTTGTGCCTGTTTGGCATTGACGAATTTAAAATTTGTGTTAATATGTATTGTTGTAATAGTGTAATATTTTTTGTGCCTGTTTGGCATTGACGAATTTAAAATTTGTGTTAATATGTATTGTTGTAATAGTGTAATATTTTTTGTGCCTGTTTGGCATTGACGAATTTAAAATTTGTGTTAATATGTATTGTTGTATTAGTGTAATATTTTTTGTGCCTGTTTGGCATTGACGAATTTAAAATTTGTGTTAATATGTATTGTTGTAATAGTGTAATATTTTTTGTGCCTGTTTGGCATTGACGAATTTAAAATTTGTGTTAATATGTATTGTTGTAATAGTGTAATATTTTTTTGTGCCTGTTTGGCATTGACGAATTTAAAATTTGTGTTAATATGTATTGTTGTAATAGTGTAATATCTTTGTGCCTGTTTGGCATTGACGAATTTAAAATTTGTGTTAATATGTATTGTTGTAATAGTGTATGTATAAAGTTTAAAAGAGACTGTGGAAGTACAGTAATTATATAATAGTAGCAATAAATAAAGTAGTATGAAAATAAGAGAAGCATATGTGAATTTTGTGGGGAGACTGAATTGGTTTCATTGTTCGGTATTAACACTTCGTTATGTGCCGGAATGAGACCACATAGCTAAGTCGATATAGTGACTTGACTACGGGTTCAAGGGCTGGAAATTTGGCGTTAGATTCCCGATATGGACAACAGATTTGCCTCTTCTCCAAAGCCTCCAGACCGGCTCTGGAGTCCACCCAGCCTTCTATTCAATGGATACAGGGAATACTTAACAGGGGGTAAAGATGCCGGGGCGTAAATTTAACCACGCGCTTAAACGTAGTGCTGAGATCAAGAATGCCTGGAGCTATACCTCCAATTTTCTTTATGCCTTCTTGGCGTGATGCTGTTAAGCAAGGGGCTAAATTTCCTTTAGTAGTTTTATATACTAGAGCAGGGGTGGCCAAACCGCGGCTCGCGAGCTATATGCGGCTCTTTGACATGTAATGTGCGGCTCGCAAAAATATGTTGGCTGAGCTCCTTTTTGCATTACAATTCATATAAAAGGTAAATAAAAAAATTTTCAAGCTTTATAATTATTTACCGGTATAAACTGAGAGTCCGCTGGATTAAAACGTAAGTTTAATGTTCATGGTGAGTGAATATATTTAAGAATTTTCGTAACAAAATGTGCGTGTAACAATAAAAACGTGTGTGTAATATTTGTTCATGTCTTGCGGCTCTCAAACATCTGAAGTTTATCGTATGTGGCTCTTACGTTAAGCAAGTTTGGCCACCCCTGTACTAGAGGGTTCTCGCCGATCCCAGTGGCCGCGCGGTCTAAGGCGTGGGTCTGCGGCCGCTCGCTTACTGGGATTGTGGGTTCGAATCCCGCCGAGGGCATGGATGTCTGTCTGTTGTGAGTGTTGTGTGTTGTCAGGTAGAGGTCTCTGCGTCGGGCTGGTCACTCGTCCAGAGGAGTCCTACCGACTGTGGTGTGTCTGAGTGTGATCGTGAAGCCTCGATAATGAGATGGCCTAGGCCCCCAAGGGGCTGTCGAGACATTAAAAAAAAGAGGGTTCTCAGATGACGGCCTGGTCCCTGTAAACGCGGCCCGATCTAGACTAGCTCAGCTCTTAGGCCAGACCTACTTCAGCGTTATATAGTCTATGCATTTCGGAATGAGACCTAATGACAGTGCCTATCGTTGGGAACACGATAATACATTGTTTGGCTTTATGTGGAAGGGGGAAGTTTCTTTACTAGCTTTTGGAGGATTGTGTAACGTGGAATTGTTATCGATAAAAATGCCTTTCTTATCACAAGCTGTTTTAAAATTAAGCATTAATTAACGACACTGATGAAGGTGACATGTAGGTGTTAAAACCTATGTCTAGCAACCTTGTGTTGGAACATTGAGCTATCTGCTCTGACAAATATGTTTATTAAAATTCTGCATGCTGTGGGCTCCCCGAAATTGTAGAGAGTCGGTACATGAAGGTGGTAAGGTTGTCAGCCCTACGCACCGGCCGCCTTTACCCCCCATGAAATATTCCTTGTACTCATTTCTGTTAGAGGTTGAGTCGACCCCAGGCCCATAGTGCGACCGAAAGGATTATGTCAATGAAAAATTCCAATGACATTATCGGGAATCGAACCTTCCGAATTGTAGAGCAGTGCCTCAAACAAATGCATATGTCCCAGGTAATTTGGTGCTTTGAAATTGTCATATTATATCTGAACACGGTAATAGGTATGGAGACTTGGTCATACGATAATGACTGGCAGGAGGAAACAAGTTACTTCAGAAGATCTGCCAAGTAACATTTCACAAGTTACTTCAGAAGATCTGCCCAGTAACATTTCACAAGTTACTTCAGAAGATCTGCCCAGTAACATTTCACAAGTTACTTCAGAAGATCTGCCCAGTAACATTTCACAAGTTACTTCAGAAGATCTGCCCAGTAACATTTCACAAGTTACTTCAGAAGATCTGCCCAGTAACATTTCACATAGTTACTTCAGAAGATTTGCCCAGTAACATTTCACAAGTTACTTCAGAAGATCTGCCCAGTAACATTTCACAAGTTACTTCAGAAGATCTGCCCAGTAACATTTCACAAGTTACTTCAGAAGATCTGCCCAGTTAACATTTCACAAGTTACTTCAGAAGATCTGCCAGTAACATTTCACAAGTTACTTCAGAAGATCTGCCCAGTAACATTTCACAAGTTACTTAGAAGATCTGCCCAGTAACATTTCACAAGTTACTTCAGAAGATCTCCCCAGTAACATTTCACAAGTTACTTCAGAAGATCTGCCCAGTAACATTTCACAAGTTAGATCTGCCAGTAACATTTCAAGTTACTTCAGAGATCTGCCAGTAAATTACAAGTTACTTGAAGATCCCGTACATTTCACAAGTTACTTCAAAGATCTGCCAGAACATTTCACAAGTTACTTCAGAAGATTGCCCAGTAACATTTACAAGTTACTTCAGAGATCTCCCAGTAACATTTCAAAGTTACTCAGAGATCTGCCCAGTAACATTTCACAAGTACTTCAAAGATCGCCAGTAATTTCACAAGTTACTTCAGAAGATTGCCCAGTAACATTTCACAATTACTTCAAGATCTGCCGTACATTTCACAGTTACTCAGAAGATCTGCCAGTAACATTCAAAGTTACTTCAGAGATCTCCCATAACATTTCAAAGTTACTTCAGAGATCTGCCAGTAACATTTCACAAGTTACTTCGAGATTGCCCAGTAACATTTCAAGTTACTTCAGAAGATCCAGTAACTTTCACAAGTACTTAGAAGACTGCCATACATTTCAAAGTTACTTCAGAGATCTCAGTAACATTTCAAAGTTACTTCAGAAGATCTGCCCAGTACATTTCAAATACATCAGAGATCTGCCAGTAACATTTCAAAGTTACTTCAGAAGATCTGCCCAGTAACATTTCAAAGTTACTTAGAGATCTGCCCAGTAACATTTCACAAGTTACTTCAGAAGATCTGCCAGTAACATTTCACAAGTTACTTCAGAAGATTGCCCAGTAACATTTCACAAGTTACTTCAGAAGATCTGCCCAGTAACATTTCACAAGTTACTTCAGAAGATCTGCCAGTAAATTTCACAAGTTACTTAGAAGATCGCCCGTAACATTTCACAAGTTACTTCAGAAGATCTGCCAGTAACATTTCAAAGTTATAGATTCATAAATTCAAAGTATTCAGAAGATCTGCCCATAACATTCACAATTACTTCAAAGATCTGCCAGTACATTTCAAAGTTACTTCAGGATCTGCCCAGTAACATTTCACAAGTTACTTAGAGATCTGCCCAGTAACATTTCAAAGTATTCAGAAGATTGCATACTTCACAAGACCAGAATCGCCAGTAACATTTCACAAGTTACTTCAGAATCTCCAGTAACATTTCAAGTTACTTCAAGATCTGCCTAACATTTCCAGTTACTTCAGAAGATCTGCCCAGTACATTTCAAGTTACTTCAGAAGATCGCCTAACTTCACAAGTTACTAGAAGTCTGCCAGTAACATTCACAAGTTACTTAGAAGATCTGCCCAGTAACATTTCACAAGTTACTTCAGAGATCTGCCAGTAACATTTCACAAGTTAAACTCTAACATCAATCTTCAAACTCCATAATACATTATTAGATCCCATACATTTCACAATACTTCGAGACTCAACATTCAAGTTACTTCAAAATCCATACATTTCACAGTACTTCGAGTCCTAATCGACAGATCTGCCATAAATTTCACAAGTTACTAGAGATCTGCCAGTAACATTCAAAGTTACTTCAGAAGATCTGCCAGTAACATTCACAAGTTACTTCAGAGATCTGCCAGTAACATTTACAAGTTACTCAGAGATTGCCATAACTTCACAAGTTACTTCAAGATCTGCCCAGTAACATTCAAGTTACTTCAGAGATCTGCCCAAACATTTCACAAGTTATCAGAGATCTGCCATAACATTCACAAGTTACTTCAGAATCTGCCAAACATTTCAAATTACTCAGAAGATGCCAGTAACATTTCACAAGTTACTCAGAAGATCTGCCCTAACATTCACAATTACTTCAGAGATCTCCCAGTACATTTCAAAGTTACTTCAGAAGATCTGCCAGTACATTTCACAAGTTACTTCAGAAGATCTGCAGTACATTTCACAAGTTACTTCAAAGATTCCCTAACATTCACAAGTTACTTCAGAGATCTGCCCAGAAATTCACAAGTTACTTCAGAGATCTGCCCAGTAACATTTCACAAGTTACTTCAGAGATCTGCCCAGTAACATTTCACAAGTTACTTTACTTCAGAAGATCGCCCAGTAACATTTCAAGTTACTCAGAGATGCCAGTAACATTTCAAATTACTTCAGAGATGCATAACATTCACAAGTTACTTCAAAGATCTGCCCAGTAACATTTCAAAGTTACTTCAGAGATCTGCCAGTAACATTTCACAATTACTTCAGAAGATCTCCAGTACATTCACAAGTTACTCAGAAGACTGCCAGTAACTTTCACAAGTTACTTCAGAAATCTGCCCATAACATTTCAAAGTTACTTCAGAAGATCTGCCAGTAACATTTCACAAGTTACTTCAGAGATCTGCCCATAACATTCACAAGTTACTTCAGAAGATCTGCCAGTAACATTTCAAAGTTACTTCAGAGATCTGCCCAGTAACATTTCACAGTTACTTCAGAAGATCTGCCAGTAACATTTCAAAGTTACTTCAGAAGATCTCCAGAACATTTCACAATTACTTCAGGATCTGCCAGTAACATTTCACAAGTTACTTCAGAAGATCTCCAGTAACATTTCACAAGTTACTTCAGAAATTCGTACTTCAAGTTCTAATTTCCAGAAGAACTGCCAACATTCACAGTTACTTCAAAGATCCCACATATCAGAGATCGCATACATTCAATTCTAGAGCAGAACATTCACAAGTTACTCAGATCTGCAGTAACATTTCAGTTACTCAAGATCCCAGTACATTCAAAGTTATCAAAATTCGTACTCCAGTACTTCAAGTCTCAGTACTTCATTACTCAGAAGATCTGCCGTAACATTTCACAGTTACTTAGAAGATCTGCCCAGTAACCAATTTTCAAGTCTGCAGAACTTCACAGTTACTTCAAAGATCTGCCAGAAATTCACAGTTACTTCAAGTCTCCATAAATTTCCAGTTACTCAAATGCCATAACTTCAGAATTCTCAGTATCCCAACATTTAAAGTTATTCAGAAGATTCATTTTCACAAGTTATTCAGAAGATCTGCCCTAACATTTCACAAGTTACTTCAGAAGATCTGCCAGTAATTTACAAGTTACTTCAGAGATCTGCCGTAACATTTCACAAGTTACTTCAGAAGATCTGCCCAGTAACATTTCAATTACTTCAGAAGATTGCCAGTAACTTTCAAGTTACTTCAGAAGATCTGCCAGTAACATTTACAAGTTACTAGAATCTGCCCAGTAACATTTACAAGTTACTTCAGAAGTCTCCCAGTAACATTTCACAATTTTCAGAAGATCTGCATACATTTCAAGTTACTTAGAAGATCTGCCAGTAACATTATAAGTTACTTAGAAGATCTGCCAGTAACATTTACAAGTTACTTAGAAGATTGCCAGTAAATTCAAATTACTTCAGAAGATCTGCCCAGTAAATTTCAAAGTTACTTCAGAAGATCAAAACCCAGTACATTTCACAAGTTTCGAAGTTCCAGAAATTACATTACTTCAGAAGATCCCAGTAAATTCACAAGTTATTCAGAAGATCTGCCAGAACATTTCACAAGTTACTCAGAAGATCTGCCAGTAATATTTCAAAGTTCTTCAGAATTCAAATACATTTCACAAGTTACTTCAGATTTCCCAGTACATTTCAAGTTCTTAGAATCTGCCCAGTTACATTTCAAGTTACTTAGAAGATCTGCCAGTAACATTTCACAAGTTACTTCAGAAGATCTGCCCAGTAACATTTCACAAGTTACTTCAGAAGATCTGCCCAGTAACATTTCACAAGTTACTTCAGAAGATCTGCCCAGTAACATTTCACAAGTTACTTCAGAAGATCTGCCCAGTAACATTTCACAAGTTACTTCAGAAGATCTGCCCAGTAACATTTCACCCACTAAAAATTCTACATGGAGTGCGCCGTGGTCGAGTGTGTGCTTCAGTAGTGGGAAGTCAGTAAGTGCCTCATGAGTGGCTTGGAACTCAAAATCCATAGAATGATGAACTACTAGTTCTTAAAGAGACCAAGGAAAGTCACACAATATAATTCATCGTATTATTAAATACGTTATGTTATTAAACCCTCTTTATGTATTAGAAGGCGTATCTTACAATTCTAATTACGTTTCTAGATATTTTTTACGTAACGAATTCATGAAAAAATTTCTCAGTGGTTTTCTGTAGCAAACAAGAACCTTTGTGTGCGGAAATATAATAGGGTTTACCTGCGTAATGCACACAATCTCAGTGTAAAATCCTTTTTATTTTTATTTCCAGTTTCTTCCCTCATTTACATACTTTTCTTGAAGAGTTTTCTTAGAAAGGACTTTTCTTTTCTTTTTTTTACAAAAACCTCAAACTCTGTTTCAAAACGGCCGATTCTCTTCGATTTTCCTTTGATTAATCTGCCGTGATGAAGTAAATTGATTCAGAATTCTTTTCACTAGTTTCTTAATTACTCAAAGAATTTTGCAACTACACTGATTTTAAATAAAGTATGAAACTTAAGGTTAAGTAATGCCCCTGTACCAGCTGTGTTGTTAATTATAGTGGAGGTGAAATATTGCAGCCGTTGTCAGAATCCACACCTCTAATTCATTCACTTCCCACGAAGCATACTTCAGTGTAAGACTGCGTGAGCGATATAATTTATATCACCTGCAGGCCAAAGTAGACATGTATAATTGAATGAAGTTTCAAATTTTCATTTTTTCAAAAGCGTTTCTTCGTTCTTTGTACCAATTTAATTAACGGCTTAAACGATTCTGTTTTATTCAGGCTCGTAAATTGATCAGGGCGGTGTTACGTCAAGGCTGTTGACTTCTGCTCCGGAGGTATCAGGTTCGAATGTCGCTCAGTGTTAACGGCGAATAGAACAGGCTTTTGGCGTTACGAGCTGTGACGTCTCAAGGCTCTCACGATGCCACTTAATGTCTGCTGGGATTTGGCACCGCGTGCTTTCGTAGATACTTAATTGTGTTTCTGAGAAATCCTTTATTTCATTTGAGAATGGAAGATGAGGGCATCTGATTCTTCCGAAACTTCAGCAAACGTCTACCAGAATATACGTGGTCACATCTCAGAATAGGCGTTTTTAAGCTTTTCGTAATTTGCCTCACTCAAGCGAACGACGGGATACTGTCTTCACATACGTCGCAATCATCTCATTCCCAATTCCTCTATATTATATATATATATATATATATATATACGTGTGTGGTCGCCCTCGGTGGACTAGTGGTTAGCGTGCTCGCCACTGGACCCAAGGTTTGCGGGTTCGATCCCGGCCGAGGTCGATGGATTTTTAAGGGTGATAAAAATCCGTAGCACAACTTCCTTCGCAGGGGAAGTAAAGCCGTCGGTCCCATGTCGTAGATTTACGGCATGTAAAAGAACCTTCGGGCATGAATTGAGCAAAATTCAGCTGCCATTTCTCACCCAAGTCTCCTGATTGACTGCTAGATGGCTCTGGCAGTCATATCAGGATGAGTAGAAATTGTGCAGTCAGTGGACTGGTCACTCACTACAGAATGCATACTTCCAGACCAAGAAACCTCTGAAAGGAGGCCCTATGCTTAGTAACTAACTAACTAACTAACTAACTATATATATATGTGTGTGTGTGCCCAAATCTTGTTCATTTTCCCATGTAATTGGGCGCTACATCACCAGTAGACTAGAGACAGTGCCAGTAAAAAAAAGTTATCGTTCTTTGGAGCATCATATAAGAAGAAATTGTAATTTCACGTGGCTTCCATCTGTACATGACAAGAGAGAAATAATTTAGAAAGTAGATAATGTAAATTCTATGGCGCATTCCCTGACAACAGCCCTACAATCGACGAACGGTTAATAATTTCTTTCAGTTGTAGCACTGTTGCTAGGTAATGATGAAAAAACAAATTATCTAGAATACGATGTATAATTCAGTGTCAGTCCTTATCCCCTGTCTCGTCAGGCGAATCACCCGATGACGAATTACGTAAATTAAAAGAATACAAAAAAGCATGTGGTTGTAAGTCCTAAGTTGGGCTTGGCACCAAGAAGGACTGTTTCACCCACTGTCAGCTGTCACGTGAGGGTGACTGCGACTCCTAGTCTTACACACGGACAGTCGTGTGACGAGGCGCAATAAGACTTGGATCATGGCCGAACGAGGAAAGAAGGATGAATATTTGACTGAATGGAATGTTGAAGAAATATTTGCATGTTACACGCGAAGGGATATGAGTAACATGTAACAGAGGAATTTCAAATGTATGAGCAGATGTAAAAAGAACACGGAAATGAGAGGAAAAACGAGTGGCATGAATTTTTGATTCCGGTACGTGTACTTAAAACAGCAAGAGTGACTGAAAAACGTCGAGTGCGCTGAATATAAAACTGAAGAAGGAAGACGCCTGATGGTGTAGTCAGCATTAGCGGAGCTGATGACGGAAGAATTACTGAAATTCATTCATTCTGTAGTCTGTCTTACGACAGGTCCGTAGCCTCTTCATTCTGTAGTCTGTCTTACGACAGGTCCGTAGCCTCTTCATTCTGTAGTCTGTCTTACGACAGGTCCGTAGCCTCTTCATTCTGTAGTCTGTCTTACGACAGGTCCGTAGCCTCTTCATTCTGCAGTCTGTCTTACGACAGGTCCGTAGCCTCTTCATTCTGCAGTCTGTCTTACGACAGGTCCGTAGCCTCTTCATTCTGCAGTCTGTCTTACGACAGGTCCGTAGCCTCTTCATTCTGCAGTCTGTCTTACGACAGGTCTGTAGCCTCTTCATTCTGCAGTCTGTCTTACGACAGGTCCGTAGCCTCTTCATTCTGTAGTCTGTCTTACGACAGGTCCGTAGCCTCTTCATTCTGCAGTCTGTCTTACGACAGGTCTGTAGCCTCTTCATTCTGCAGTCTGTCTTACGACAGGTCCGTAGCCTCATCATTCTGCAGTCTGTCTTACGACAGGTCCGTAGCCTCTTCATTCTGTAGTCTGTCTTACGACAGGTCCGTAGCCTCATCATTCTGCAGTCTGTCTTACGACAGGTCCGTAGCCTCTTCATTCTGCAGTCTGTCTTACGACAGGTCCGTAGCCTCTTCATTCTGCAGTCTGTCTTACGACAGGTCTGTAGCCTCTTCATTCTGCAGTCTGTCTTACGACAGGTCTGTAGCCTCTTCATTCTGCAGTCTGTCTTACGACAGGTCCGTAGCCTCTTCATTCTGTAGTCTGTCTTACGACAGGTCCGTAGCCTCTTCATTCTGCAGTCTGTCTTACGACAGGTCTGTAGCCTCTTCATTCTGCAGTCTGTCTTACGACAGGTCCGTAGCCTCATCATTCTGCAGTCTGTCTTACGACAGGTCCGTAGCCTCTTCATTCTGTAGTCTGTCTTACGACAGGTCCGTAGCCTTTTCCAAGGCGAGTTCTCCAAAGGGTGTGACCTAGTGCTTCCTCTTTCAATTTGCAGTATCTTCTCTATTCCTTAAGGTCATCCAGTAGCTGCTTACGTCTTCGTCCTCGTCTTTCCGTCACTTCTATCTTACCGAAATTAAGATCCAGTGTGTCTGGTTCAGTTTTCGTGAGTTTAAAAAAGAAATTAGTCCGAAAAAAATAACTGCTATTACTCGTGTAGTTACTTCGGACTTACACGCCATTCACAGTGCCATATTACGAGACCGATTTCGATGAAATTCGGCGCGGTTGGAAACGGTATATATACCTTACATTTTGTGAATAAATTTATAATACAGTGTTATTTGGTTCATTTTAAGATCCAACTTAAGAAATTAATTAAAGTTTTACATTCGTCTTTCTAGCCCTGTGTCATATGTAGATAAAAATTGATATGACCCACAGTTATACTATGAAGACAAAGCTCTTCCTATGCACTTCATAAAAGTAAAGGGGGAGGCGGAATGGAGGTATAGCTCTACCCATTCTTAAACTCGGCACCAGATCGAGAGTATTTTCAGCTTCAGACTTAGGCTGCTTTACTTCCGGGAAAATCGCCCTCTGAACCATATTGAATAAGAATGTGGATGAACTTCAGTGCTACTTTTGTCCCTGACGGGAAGTGAACCACGAATCCTCTGCTGTTTAGCCTGTAGCCTAGTCACTGCAGCGACTACGTTATGTGGTTCGAATGTTACAAAAATTACGTTTAATTAATTTCAGTTAATTTAGGTGTAGGTTTGTTTGTGGGCCGGGATAACGTAATCGGTATAGTGACTTGGTAAGGTCTGGGCGGTACAGGGATTGAATCCCTGTGGAAGCGAGATATTCCGCAGCCGTTCAGATTGGCCCTGGGGCCCACCCAACCTCACGCAAAATGGGTAACGTGTATCTTCCTCGGGGGTAAAGCGACCGGGGCGTGGCGTTTACCACCCACTCCCATCTAGTACTGAAGTTACGAAAGAGTACCTCTATCTTCCAGGGGTCGCGGTGGCGCAGTTAGTTGAAGCACTGCGCTACAAACCGGAACGTCGCGGGTTCGATTCCCGATGGTGTCACTGGAATTTTTCATTTACATAATCGTTTCGGCCGCACTATGGCCCTGGGGTCGACTCAGCCTCTAACAGAAATGAGTACCAGGAATCTTTCCTGGGGGGTAAAGGCGGCCGGTGCGTAGGGCTGACAACCTTACCACCTTCATGTGCCGATTGTCTAAAAACCTGGGAGCAGCCTCGACCTCCTGGAGCCCTAAGGGCCTGTCAAGGCCTGTAATGGGATTGCTTTACCTTTACTTTACCTTTTACCTCTATCTTTCATGGCCTGTTCTACGGTGAACCTTACCTTTACCTTTACCGTTTGTTTATTTAGTAACGTAAATGAACGTCTATGCAAGCCTGTGTTTGTTAAGACGTTCTGAGACCTTTTGATGAAACTCGATAGAGTAGGCCTACTTATTGTACCTCTGTGTAGTGAAAGTGTCGACCTCGGTGGACTAGTGGTTAGCGTGCTCGCCACTGGACCCAAGCTTCGCGGGTTCGATCCCCGGCCGAGGTAGATAAAAATCCGTAGCACAACTTCCTTCGGTCCCATGTCGTAGATTTACGGCATTTAAAAGAAACTTACGGGCATGAATTGAGATGTTTCGTAAGCAAAATTCAGCGGCCATTTCTCACCCAAGTCTCCTGATGTGACTTCTAGATGGCTCTAGCAGTCACATTAGGATTGAGTAAAACTTGTGCAGTCAGTGGGCTGGTCACTCACTACATCTATGCGCACGACCAAGTAACCTCCGAAAGGAGGCCCTATGCTCCACAAGGAGCGAATGGAGTAATAGTAGTCAAAGTAACAATGCTGCCAGTAACTCTGACTGCTGCAGTCAACTAATGAGGTGCCGGTGCATATGAATTGGAATGTTCATGGTGGAAAGCGATCGTGGCCTACTGTAATCCATTATCCGAGCATTCGCGTGGAGAGTCTGAGGGAAGTAATGAGAAATGTTACATTAGACGTGTTCCGGCCGAGATCCGAGCCCTACGTATCCTATCACAGTTCGGGGCCAAGAAGGACGAGGTAACAGGGGAGTGGAGACGACTACATAACGAGCAGCTTTGTGATCTGTACTGATCACCAAATATTATTCGAGTGATAAAATTAGGAAGAATGAAATGGGCGGGGCATGTAGAACGTATGGGGGAGGTGCATACAGGGTTTTGGTGGGGAGACTTGAAGGAAAGAGACAATTTGGAAGAGCTAGGCGTAGATGGGAGGATAATATTAAAGTGGATCTTCAAGAAGTGAGATGGAGAGGCTTGAACTGGATTGTTCTGGTTTAGGACAGGGACAGGTGCCGGGCTCTTGTGAATGCGGTAATGAAACTTCGGGGTCCATAAAATCCGGAAATTTATTAACTAGTTGACGACCTGTTAGCTTCTCAAGAAGGACTCTGCTCCATGGAGTTAGGTAGAAGATGGGCTTAAAAGATCTATCTTTTTCTTGTAAAGTAGATTCAATTAGGAAATTTGTAAATGTCTCAGGAAGCAGCTTTTCAGGAATGTGGGGTTGAGACAGGAAGGCTTCTACGGTGGAAATTGGAAAATGATCCATAAAATACCGAGAAGACATTTGCAGATTACCAGTCTCGAGAATTACACGCTGTGAGGCAGAACGTGACGGTTTGTGGTAAACTCGACTGACGGGAGATGAAGTGACTGCACGACGGCATTGGAAACTTCACGCTCAGCCAAGAGTCGCTGTGCTAATTTAAAAGATTAAAGCCAAGGAATAACTGCATGCACCGCCTAATGTAAAGTTGAATACTGCATTTCGTCACATAGTGTACTTATTTGCTTCGTATGGTCATGACAATAAACAACAATTATTTCCCTAAACGGTAATAACTGATTAGTGTTATAATGAATATGGACAGTGTTAAGATACGATATCAAAACCAACAAGTGCACATAAGTGTATGAAAGTGTATTATGCACACTATACGAGGTCTGTTCAAATAATGTCCGAACTTTTTTTATATAATTTTTTTGGGCTCACCTGCAAGCTACTCAGTTTTGTCTCCTTCGAAGTACTCCCCTTGGCTGTTGATACACCGCTCCCAACGTTCTTTCCACTTCCGGAAGCAGTCCTGGAAGGCGTTTTTCGGGATCGCGCGTAGGTCCTCCAGCGATTTTTCCTTTATCTCCTCGACCGATTGAAATCTTTGTCCTTTCAACGTGGATTTAAGTTTTTGGAAGAGGAAAAAGTCTGCTGGGGCGAGGTCAGAAGAGTAGGGAGGCTGAGGAAGGACCGTTGTCTCTATACCTACTACATGTTTTGGCCACTCATGTGGCCATCTTCAGGGAGGTGTATTACAAATAATACGTACATCGAAGTATGTCCATTAACTTCTGTTGGTTTGGAAGCTCAAATCACTAGGTTGTTGGAGGATTTCTTGAAGATTATGAATGTCCAATGCTCTGTCACCTCATTTTCCCATCTACAAAGGAATATGACGAATACAGAATATTTTATTAGTAGTCGCTCTTTTATGTCGAAATGGTGTAAGACTACCACACACCTCTGTCTGACGAAGATGTGAATTCATGATCATCATTCAGCAGTTCGTCTTGCGACAGGTCTATAGCCTCTTCCAAAACGAGTTCTCCACAGAGTGCTGTCTAGTGCTTCCTCTTTAAATTTACAGTATCATCTTTTTTTTCCTTAATGACATCCAGTAGCTGATTATGCCTTCTTCCTCGTATTCCCGTCACTTCTATTCTTCCCTCTATCATTCCTTCAGCAGTTCGTCTTACGACAGGTCTATAGCCTCTTCCAAAACGAGTTCTCCACAGAGTACGATCTAGTGCTTCCTCTTTAAATTTACAGTATCATCTTTTTTCCTTAATGTCATCCAGTAGCTGCTTACGTCTTCTCCCTCGTCGTCCCGTCACTTCTATCCTTCCCTCTAACTTTCCTTCAATCACGTGTTTCAGAAGGCAGTTTCTACGCAAGATGTGACCAATCCAGTTAGCCTTTCTTCTTTTTATTGTATGTACGATATTCCTCTCCTCCTTGACTCTTTGTAATACTTCTTCATTTCTCACACGAGCAGTCCAAATGATCCTGTACATTATTCTCCAGCACCACATTTGAAAATTTCCCAGGTGTTACTGGTCTGCTTTCCTAAGATGTGAATTCATAGGTCTGTAAACAATTACCGGTATATTTTCATGTCGTAGCCTTCATTTAGACACAGAGGCAGGTTTACGCAACGATTATTCCACGTAACGCCTTCTACGTACGGAGTTAGGCGTCAGAGAGGAATCTTCTGCACATGCTCTTGTGAGGTTAGTGGATCTTATGATGATATTCCTGTTTGCGAGCGTGAAGTTTATGGAATTGATACTGATGTCTCTGCTTTACGAGCCTAAATTGCAGTACCACATCTCTGCACTAGCTTCCTGTACTCGGTGCTGAATGTAGGAGGCAGTTGTTGTGGCCCAAGGCTCGTAGTTTGAAAGTATCCATTGACATATCTACAGTCTCTGGCTGCTTTCCTTCTCTAAGACCCTTATCTACTTGATTTAAGGCTTCCGTCGAGATGTTGATGGAATCTGCGGTCTTCTGGGGTATTACGCTGCATCTTGTAGTAATTTTTTACCGACGTTTCGGGACAACGTATCGGTCCCATCTTCACGGGTCAAAGTCGGGCTCTTGACCCTTGAAGATTGGACCGATACGTTGTCCCGAAACGTCGGTAAACAATTACCACACGACGCCGCGTAATACCCCAGAAGACCGCAGACCTTATCTACTTTTCAAACAAATTTCTTTATTACTGTCGGAGTTTCGATAGCCTATCTGTGTGGATTCAACCTGCAGCTCTGTTATGGATCGTCATTGAATTTCTGAATGACATCATTATATTGCGGCAGCTGGAAGAAAGTTGACTTAATATTCAGAAAACAAATATCACACTTCTAATATCAGCGGTTGGTTGACTGCTTGTTATCACGTAGGCCCTTATTCACCCACGCGGAAGTCTGTGTGTGGTTTGTGGTGAAGAAAATGGTAAGGAGACAGGTTTTGTCCCAGCACTTCCTTCTTCCTAGCCAATTATCTTACCACAGATGCTGTATAAACAAGCTAACAAGCAAGGGGCGAGAAGTGAGCCCGTCAGAGGGCGAAGTTTTCAGATAGAACCTCGCCCTACCACGAAGAACAAAAATTCTTAGCCTCAATAAAATTTCTTTCACAAAGAGCTATAAACAGAACTCGGGTTACTATATATATGATTTAGATCTTCCGTACATTTATAGCCCGGCTTTCAAAATAATATTTAAGCCACTACTTGAAGTTTCAATTAAAAAAATAAATTCTGGAAACAAATTCCTGAAGCCAGTATTTCTGTAAACGTTTGCGCATGCAGGGTTGTGTACCTAGCAGAGTACAATGCCTTCTGACATGTGTGCTGGTCATGGCAAGTACGTACGTGTTAATGTGAAAGAGTAGACGAAAATCTTACACAATTTTCATTAAAAAAATATGGGTCTTTGTGGCAGGGTTGTTACGTTAAGCGAGTTGTTGACCAAAAACAATATTCAGAATAGAATTTTGTATATTGAACTCCCACCAGTTATTTATTTAACGAAATATAACGATGAAGACTCCACCAATATTTCTTATCTCTGTAAAGAGAAGCCACACATACACGGAAAGTTTTTTTTTTGTGTAATTAACTTTCTTTTTTTAAGTAGCTAGGTAATTTGGAGCAGAATTAACAGAGAAGCTGAGTCACTCAGCGTGATAAACTCATCGTTCTTGCTGAACCGGAATAGCCTTTGCATTAGAGTAGTTACAAGGAACCGTCAGTCATAGATATCTAGAAGCAGATTAATCCAATCCACGCACACTCTTACCTTATTCCCTTAATGTCAGTATAATAAGAATATACGCCGTGCCATGGCTCAGGCGGTTAGTCGCCGGCCTCTCACCGCGGAGGCCCGGGTTCGATCCCGGGTTAGTCCATGTGGGATTTGTGGTGGACAAAGTGGCACAGAGACAGGTTTCACCCCGATTACTTCGGTTTTCCTCTGTCAGTTTCATTCCACCGGTACTCCGTTCCGCGCAAAAACGAAAAAAACTAAACACCTTCATCATAGGGTTGCACAATAAGCCTCAAGGCTGCGGTGTGTCCGTAGCATCTGCTGCGGGGCCCTTCACCACACATACACACACAGAAAAAAGAATATTGTTCTCATATATTACCCCTAGGTCCGTCAGACTATTCTTTTCCTCATTGGGTTTTTGTGACTGAAATTATGTAGACTACAGGTTTATATATATGTTATGCAGACAAATGTACACAGTTTTATGTTATTTAACACAATTTTATTAAATGTTGCCCAACATGTTTCTAGCCTATATAAGGCTCATCTTCAGGGGCTCTTTCGTTGAAATTACAAGAGCGGTATTATTGGTATATAAAATTCTTAAAATGCCGTTAGATGTACTGGTTATTTTAAGAATTTTATATACCAATAATACCGCTCTTGTAATTTCAACAAAAGAGCCCCTGAAGATGAGCCTTATATAGGCTAGAAACATGTTGGACAGCATTTCATAAAAATTGTGTTAAATAACATAAAACTGTGTACATTTGTCTGCATAACATATATATAATTAAAAATGTACGGTACAAGTAACGTAAAGTTTACAGGTTTATGGTGCTTACCTTGGTGCTAAATGTTCTGAAATATTTATCGTTTTTGATTTGCACATCCTAATTATATTTAGTAAAGAATACTAATTATGGTATTCTTCCCGACCTCCCATAGACCTTAGTACCCTACTCTCAAAGACGCACAGGCTATGTCACGACTTATATTACCAATTTACTTCGCCTGTCAACAACCAATAATCTTTAAAACTGATAAAGTAATTTGGTGCTTTGACAAACCTCATCACATTTTGATGTCCAGTGTTATTGAACAAGCCTCCCGTGCTTAGAAATATAACTGGTTATTTTCTTATCATATGAATGGAATCTAGTTAAAGTCAACGTTCCGTAAATTCTATTTGCTTCCTGAGATATATCAGCCAGAGTATCGTATAAATATCCCATATATTTCTTTGCAGAATATGAACGCGACTGTAGGCAGATTTAAACGCGCTTTCTGAGAACTGGAGCATGTTGCTGACTCGAAGAAGATATAAAGTTTTATATCAAACGTCATTTCGACTCTGGAATATAAGGTTTAAAGACAAAGAATTCCGTTTTTGTGGGATTATATATCTTCTAATGGGTCAAAAGAACTTTACAAACCGTACGACTTGCGCTGCCTACATTTCAGATATTCATGAGGACTGCGAAAATGGATGTTTCTGAAAGGAAAATAGGAAAGAACAGGCAACGAAAGTTGCTGCACTGCGGACACGGAGTCAGGAGCCTTATGTTCGTGAAGAGTGGTAGGGGATTTCAGTCTTTGTTTGTTATCTTCGTTGACACAAATGTCGGTTGGCGGCCGTGCAGATTGGTAGTATAAGGAAAAGAACGGTGCAGATCATTGCAGAAGTATTATTGAGCTCCTCGTACTGAGTGATTTGTTGACTGGACTGCTTAGTTTACTGAACAGATTTGAGCGGTTTGTTGACTGGACTGCTTAGTTTACTGAACAGATTTGAGCGGTTTGTTAAATTAACTGTTTAGTTTACTGAACAGACTTGAGCGGTTTGTTGACTGAACTGCTTAGTTTACTGAACAGATTTGAGCGGTTTGTTGACTGAACTGCTTAGTTTACTGCAAACATTTGAGCGATTTGTTGACTGAACTGCTTAGTTTACTGCAAACATTTGAGCGATTTGTTGACTGAACTGCTTAGTTTACTGCAAACATTTGAGCGATTTGTTGACTGAACTGCTTAGTTTACTGAACAGATTTGAGCGGCTTGTTAACTGAACTGCTTAGTTTACTGCAGAGATTTGAGCGGTTTGTTAACTGAACTGCTTAATTTACTGCACAAATTTGAGCGGTTTGTTAACTGAACTGCTTAGTTTACTGCAGAGATTTTAGCGGTTTGTTAACTGAACTGCTTAGTTTACTGCAGAGATTTGAGCGGTTTGTTGACTGAACTGCTTA
The DNA here is from genome assembly GCA_021186555.1 of Reticulitermes speratus. Taxonomy (NCBI): domain Eukaryota; kingdom Metazoa; phylum Arthropoda; class Insecta; order Blattodea; family Rhinotermitidae; genus Reticulitermes; species Reticulitermes speratus. Next base: position 27,197,168 of record JAJKFL010000012.1, read on the forward strand.
GTTTACTGCAGAGATTTGAGCGGTTTGTTGACTGAACTGCTTAGTTTACTGCAGAGATTTGAGCGGTTTGTTAACTGAACTGCTTAATTTACTGCACAAATTTGAGCGGTTTGTTAACTGAACTGCTTAATTTACTATAAATATTTGAGCGGCTTTTTAACTGAACTCCTTAGTTTACTGAACAGATTTGAGCGGTTTGTTGACTGAACTGCTTAGTTTACTGCAGAGATTTGAGCGATTTGTTAACTGAACTGCTTAGTTTACTATAAAGATTTGAGCGGCTTTTTAACTGAACTGCTTAGTTTACTGCAGAGATTTGAGCGGTTTGTTGACTGAACTGCTTAGTTTACTGCAGAGATTTGAGCGGTTTGTTAACTGAACTGCTTAATTTACTGCACAAATTTGAGCGGTTTGTTAACTGAACTGCTTAATTTACTATAAATATTTGAGCGGCTTTTTAACTGAACTCCTTAGTTTACTGAACAGATTTGAGCGGTTTGTTGACTGAACTTCTTAGTTTACTGAACAGATTTGAGCGGTTTGTTGACTGAACTGCTTAGTTTACTGCAAACATTTGAGCGATTTATTGACTGAACTGCTTAGTTTACTGAACAGATTTGAGCGGTTTGTTGACTGAACTGCTTAGTTTACTGAACAGATTTGAGCGGTTTGTTGACTGAACTGCTTAGTTTACTGAACAGATTTGAGCGGTTTGTTGACTGAACTGCTTAGTTTACTGATCAGATTTGAGCGGTTTGTTGACTGAACTGCTTAGTTTACTGCAAACATTTGAGCGATTTGTTGACTGAACTGCTTAGTTTACTGAACAGATTTGAGCGGTTTGTTGACTGAACTGCTTAGTTTACTGAACAGATTTGAGCGACTTGTTGATTGGACTGCTTAATTTACTGATGAGAATGGAGCTGTTATTTGGCTGGCCTGAGCGGAATCCCGAGACGTCTGGTGAGATGCTAACAACTGATGTACACAAAACCAACCTGTTTCCACAGGACTTCTGTACGGAAAGAAACAGATTGCAAAGCCTGGGAAGAGATGGGAAGGTAATGGTAAAGAGGATATAATAGGATATAGATGGGAATGCATAGACTGGTTTATGTAGCTGGCAATAGGGACAAATGGAAAGTTTTGCTGCAATAAACCATGTGGTTTCGTAAAATTTAGGGAATCTATTGAATAGGTGAGGAACTATTAGCTTCTCTACGATGATTCCGAGCCATGGAGTTAGATGACAGCGATAGTGGTATAAAATGCACGAACACACTGCAGCTGGGTAGCTGGCGAATCCACACGGCCACATCCAGCACTTGTGCATTGATGTAGCGTTTCGCAGCTTGTCCCGTGTTTACGCTGCTGTACAGGTTGGCCCCAGGCTGCAGCTTAATTCCGCGTGAACAAACACTGCCTCTTGCTGCCGTTTAGTTTCGTTACCTCCCTGGATGTATAAACAGTTATGTTACTCTAAGCGGAAAAGTGAATTACGTACGTTAACCTAACATGTTTTCTAGAGACATCTTCCGAATTTATTGGGTAGCTATCAGATTCCTGGTAGCTCAGTCAGTATAGTAACGTCGCTAAAGCCTGGACGACTGAAGAGTCTTTATTCGATTCCTGGCAGGGCAAACGGTTTTGTTCTTCAAAGTCTCCGGATCAACTCTGATGTACGACCAGACTCTCACTGAAGGAGCACCTGGGCAGAGCGTTCGGGGCGTGAAGAAAACAAATCGTACCTCGCATATCATTTTGAAATACATCGTATCATTCTGTGAGATTGTTATTAAAGAGTCTTGTCGGCCTTGTTTAATTAATTTTAATCTGCGTTTGGATTATTCGTTATCACTGCATCTTCAGTTGGCACTCACCTCCATTTACTGTGATGAAACGATAAAACTTTACGGCCTGTTACTTGGTTTAGGGGCGACGTATTCTGTTATTGCTGTGAAATGTGGGTACGTTCCTACCGCTTTTGTCGTAAGTAGAAGACCACACTTTGATTTTTCATCATTGTGACAACTTAAGTAGAGAAAGGAGGTCTGTGAGTCTTTAATGCCACATTATATAAATGGAATTATCGACACTTTTCACTGTTTGGAATCTTTCGCACCTTCAATTTATGAAGGTTTATTTTTTTACTTCATATTTAGATATTCATAGCAATGTTTTGTATTGAACCCGGCACCATTTAACCCATAAAATCTCATTGGTTACTTTAGACTGTTGCCAATTTTGTCTAGATAGTATACTGACATTTTAACTTATAGATTTTTTTATATTTTTCA